>OX327708.1:5000-537500 GCA_946807835.1 Ailanthus altissimus
CCTACGCATATGTCACGGATATACAAATCAACCGTTAAACCATACGATTATAATACATATGTATAGTCATTCCATCATGATATCCTGGATGTGCTGGGGATATAGATTATCACCGTCAAATCCTCATGTGCTCATCCATGTCCTAACTCCAGGCTTGTGTCTCACTGAATAATATGTGCAAACGTTTTTGCTATATTGTTCTACCCTGGCGGAAACTCTTTCTCGGGATTAATGTTTATGGCCACAAGACTTTTTGAGATACAGTCTCGAAGCATTTGGATATCTAACTCCTTATGTGAGCTGACGGATTTCATATTTGTATACACCGAACTCCATAAGCATCGGACCATACCCAGTGACACTCAGCGGTCACACCATGAAAAGTCTGTGACATGCGTGTAACCAAAGTATGGTGGATCACTTACAAGCCCACCGTGGCACTCAGGACAAAAGACCACGTATACTACTCAACTCGAGAGGACCCTCCGTTGACGGCTTATATAAGGTGTTTATCAGAGGCCCTCGTGAGTTTGTCTCATATCTAATCCTAACTGGATACTGATATGTCAATACAAGTTCCAATCTCACAGTCGGCTAGGAACGACCATTTATACCTTATAGGTACGATATATGCTGATCTATATATAAAGGTATCCACCGACAGACCCACATCGGTAAAAATAGATCAGGGACAATAATTCGAGAACATACTTGCGTCGCTAGTATTTCCTAGCACCCGATTGCAACTCTTACAACTATGCAATTACTAGAATATTCCCAGGTCTATGTCTCATTATAGACAAGACTCTAACTCTTAGATCTTTACTGATTATTATAACCAGCTAACACTTAACTGTGCTAACATTTAGCATTTATATCTCTTAGTGTGGCTAACTGTGAGCCCTTATTTATGATTTTTATTTTCTCATCCATTGTATTTATCCATAATTATTTAGCAGATGATATGATAGCCTAACTAAAAGTTCCTAGCTCATCACTATTATGTGAAGCAACTATAAATGCCTCTCCTTCAATCTCAAAATGACAATTTAGGATGGGCATACGACTACTTCAACGAATTGGGTTATCTCATAGAGTCGCCTCAAAGTATGTTTGACTTTCACTTGAACTAGGTAAATTTGAGCCTCTATTAATTCACGTGTTAGAAGTGACAATAGAAAGTGGATTATCCAATTTATATAATCGAATGTCCTTATCTATTTTTATAAAGCTAAGGAATTTATTCTCAAGGAATGTGACATCTCATGATTCAACTTTAGTTATTGTTCCATCTTATTGTTCACCTATGAGCACATACTCTTTGGAGTGCTTAGAGTATCTTACAAAGATGCATTTTTTTTTTGGACCCAATTTTCTATGTCTATGAGATGCATTGTGAACATATACTGCTAACCCTCAAGGTCGTAATAGAGTCAAGTCATATTTTCTACTAGTTCATAACTCATATAGTGTGGAATTAACTTATTAACTCGGAACTCGATTAAGTATGTATGCTACAATTAACAATACAGCTCTTAGTATGAAATTGGAAACTTTCTTACACCGTTATAGACCTAATCATTTAGAGTAAAGTCTTATTCCTTCTCTCTGCTACACCATTCTATAACAGAGTTTCAAGAATAGTTAAGAGCCTCTTTGTACCTTTCTTATTACATAATTCTTTGAACTGTTCCATAGGATATTCATGTCTTCAGTTTATCCTAAGAACTTTGGCTCTTTTATCTAATTGATTCTCAACCAAATTCAAAAATGATATAAAGCAATCCAATAATTTAGATTTATGAGAGATAAGTAGCTATAATCAAAACATAAGAAGTCATTTCTAAATGTGATAAAAAAAAAAGGCTCCATACAATAGCTCTCATACTCACTAGACCACATATGTTTGAGTAGATCAATTGCAAAGGACTTTCCTCTCTAATCCCTTTCTCAAATGATTTTCGAGTTTCTTTTCTGGTAAACAATTTTCACATATAGGCAGTTCAATATTAGTGAGTGAACCCAATAAGCCTTCTTAACTAATCTATTCATTTTCTCTTGTCATATATGTTCAAGTCTAGCATTCCAATATTAACATTTATATTCATATAACAAAGAAGATGCATCATATGAAAAGCAACTATCATTCAAATTATTATGAAAAATGGTATTCAAAACTATAAAACCATCTAACAAATAACTAGTGCCAATCAAAATTGAACAAGATTTTTAAGCCAGTGCCAAAAAAATTAAGATTATATCTCAATCTAAGAAGCACTTAGACAAAAACTAAATTTCGTCAGATTTTTTGGGCATAAAACTAGTTTCTGATCAACTCCATATCAGGAAAAGATTGTATGACCACTTGTACTTTTTCTTATCAGTCAAAACATGTCCAACATTTTTAATCTCGTGTATCATGTTCAATATCTCTCTTAAATGCTTCCTTATTGAATTGCATTGGTGTATCTATAAGTGATGAGTGCATTTTATATATTATATTGTATTTCTTAAAAATTTGATAATTGCTTAATTTAAATAAGAATATATGGCTTTTTATATGTTTTAATTTTATTTTGTAGGTTTCAAGTTCATGGAGCTATTTAGGATGAAAATTTAAAGAAAACAAACAAAAAACCAAATATGCTATAGTGCCGTGAACAGCAACATGCTACAATGCATGAACAATGCCATGATACAATACTTGTGCTACAGTATCCGCACCTAGGCACCAAAAAGGGCTCTCATTGGTAAAATGCTCGACGCCTATGCGCCATCACCTGTTTTAGTACCTCTTTGCTTGTCCTAATTTTAAACTTATAAATACTACCCTTTAACCATTTTTCAAAAGAAAAAAAGGAGAGCACAAAATAGAGTGAGAAACTCTGGTTTTTAGTGAGATAAACTCCATTCAAGCTTGGATTAAGAAAGATTATTAAAGATTGAAGACTCCAAAGCTTCTCAAACTAGTTTCTTTTTTCTCTCTACTTTATTTACATTTATTTCTAGTTTGTAATTGTGTTTTGTGTTGATTTAAACATGAGTACTTTTATGAACATTTGGATGAATGTAATTGAATTTTTCACTATGGATTGCTAGATTATATGTTTTAGGGCTTGATGGAACTCTATTAAACTCTATATATTGATGTTATTTGTGATTAATGATTATTTGATGTTTATTCAGTTATGCCTTTTATGTGCTTAATACTTCTAATTGCATTAGAAAATAGATTGAATGAATTAAACATTTGGGTTATGTGTTTGGGAAAGTTTAATCCATATGTTGGTTATAAAAGGCATAGCTTTGAGTTTGTTGAGTTAGGAGAGTAATTGATGAGCACATAAAAATGCATATTTATTAAGAGATTTAGTCACCATTTAATGTCACTAATTTTAGCATTTTCTTGTATTTTAGCTTGAAATAAAGTGTTCTCCTTAAATTGTAGTTAATGAATGCTATTTGCACAGGTTTAGGTAAAATTGACATAACTCTCAATGTAGAAATCAAAATGAAAAAATTCTTGAGCCTGGTGCAACATGACTCAATCTTACACAAACTTAAAGAATACTTGAAAAGACAAATCCAACATGTTATGGGCTAAAAATTGAGATACAATAGAATCGGGCTACTACTTTAGCTTAGCTTGACCCAACTCACGTATTTGGACCGTATTTCACAAAATATGTACTAAATTAGTATAATTCTTGAATATGTGAAATACTGACTTAATTATCAACAACTCTTATATTGATGGTAAAGTCCAAATCAGCCGTTATCATGGACCAAATTGCATTGCAAGTGGGTAAAAGGGTTGTTAGCCGAATTCTGATGTATCTTTGGAATTTTACTCATATCTCATTGGATACTCATCCAATTTGTAGGAAATTGGTGCTTATGGAAAGAAGAGACAAAATTCTATAACTTTCATGTCGGGCATAGAGACTACATCGGTCATAAAAATGTACTACAAGTGGGTGAATGTTGTTGGCCTAAAATTATTAAAGATTGATGTCACACATGACATATTTCCATTCATTGCCTATATAAGGACACTCTTAGGACATTTTCAAAAAATTTGATAATTCTCTCTTCTTTTTTTTCTCATTAACATGTATTATAATTTAGGCTAGAGTTCTTGACAAGGCTAAGAGATGAACTTTTATGTGTAATAAATCTACTTCTATGCTTTGATTCGTTGTCAAGAGCTACAAATATTTGTAAGTTTGGTTTTGATTAAACTCTTATCTATTTTATTTTCTATAATCCAGAGGTTATAATTCTCATGTCTCATATATATTCAGTCATGCTTTTTTTATGTGATTCTTGTTGAATTATAATTGTTATTGGTTACATTATTTTATATGTTAATCTTTTACTGTAATATTGTCAATTTGATATATTGTCGATCTTAGATAACATGTAAGGGTAATAAATATTTGATATTCAAGTTGATCTTTTACTGCAATATTTTCAAAATGATATATTTTCAATCTTACATAACTTGTATAAATAAACATGATTATGTTAATATTTGCAAAAGAGTTTAGTCATACCAAATACATGTGTTATCAAATGTGCTATATTTTACATATCTTTCGATTGATTGTTTGGGATGTGAAACTTTCAATTGAGTTATAAACATTGAATCAAAGTGTAGAGTGGATTTATAAAGTATAATTGTGATTCTCAAAGCCTAGCTTAAATCATCATAAGATATTTTTCTCAATTCATAGACAATTCTATCTCATCAATTAATTTTATTCTTTGCTACCTCTTTAATATTTTATTTCACTAACCTATTTTGCCAAGAGCTTTCTCGTGGGATCGATACCTCAATCTATATTGCGATAGCCACGTTATTTTTTGAGCGTAAATAAAATTTGGCGCCATTGCCGAGGAGGCACACTAAATGAAAGTCAGTTGCGATTATAAATACTAAAGTGGTAACTTTGTACATTGTTTTTTGGTAAAATATTAGTTTTATTTTCTTGTAATTAATTTTATTGTTCATGGTTGATTTTACCACCTAATTTATTTTATTTTCTTTAGTTAATTTGTTATCATTTATATTGTTTTAATAGTTGATTTTACTGCTTAACTTCGTTCACTTTCTTTTATTTATTTATTGTACTTCGAACTTTATTTTCTTTTATTTATTTATTGTACTTTATTTCTTTAGTTAATTTGTTATATTTTTTTTTTGTGGCTGGTTCTACCGCCTAACTTGATTTTTTTTATTGTACTTTATTTATTTATTGCACTTTTTTAATTGTACTTTATTTTTATTTTCTATTACTTATATATTACACTTTATTTTCTTTAGTTAATATGTTTTATTTTTTTTATTTTAATGGCTAGTTCTACTGTCTAACTTTTTATTTATTTACTTATTGTATCTTTTTTTATTGTACTTTATTTTATTTTTTTTCTTTTTTTGTTGTACTTTGCATTTTATTTTTCTTTATTTATTTCATTTTCTTTTCTTTTATTTACTTATTGTACTTTTTTTAATTTATTTATTGGATTTTTTTTATCGTACTTTTCAGTTATCTTTTGTTCATTTATTGTATTTATATTTCATGGTTAGTTTTACCTCCTAACTCATTTCTATTTCTTGTTGTGTTTTATTCCACTTCTTAATTTTTCTTAAGCATTTCCTTCTTAAAAAAAAAATTGTTAGGATGTATGCATCGACTTAGAGACAAATGAGAAAGATTTGTGAGAGAACTAGAACTAGAACCACCCCCACAATTTGTAAGGGAAGAGAATTTACCATCTAGTTCATCTTGTAATTCTAACACAATGAGCTAACACGAAGAAAACCCCGTTAGGACTCTAAAAGATTACTTGCATCCTACTTGCACAGTCACACCATCATGCATTATATTTTCACCTAACACACCACATTCGAATTTTAAACCTGGAATGATACAACATCTACCCACTTTTCATGGTCTAGATAGTGAAAATCCTTATATACATGTTAGAGAATTTGAAGAAGTAATTGCCACCTTCTATAGCCAACCTGAAGCCATAGACACTGTTAAACTTAAATTTTTTCATTTTTCTTTGAAAGACAAAGTAAAGAGTTGGCTATACTCTTTAAGGCCGAGGTCTATAGGAACTTGGGCAGAAATGACCCAACCATTTTTTAATAAATACTTTCCACAACACAAAACTAATTGTCTGAAAAGACAAATTTTTTCTTTCTCCCAAAAAGACAGTGAAACCTTATATCAAGCATAGGAAAGGTTTAAAGAGTTGCTAAATTTGTGCCCTCACTATGGGTATGAAAATTGGTGCTTGGTTAGTTATTTCTATGAGGGAATCACAATTAGAGTACGCCAATTTATTGAGATGATGTGTAATGTAAAGTTCCTTCACAAAGATCCTGAAGAAGCTATAGAATTCCTTAATGACTTAGCCGAAAAAACTCATACATGGACTGGACCTAGCATTACTGAAAGAATAAATAGGTCACGATCCGGTGAATATTTCCATCTTAGGGAAGAGGATAACCTCAAAGCCCAATTAAAGGTCTTAACTAGGGAGTTAGAGACCTTGAAAACCAAAGATAGAAAGGTCACCCACACGGTTGCTAGGGTTGAGTCACACAATGTCTGTTTTGTCTGTGGAGGAGCGGAACACTTAGCTTAGGATTGCCCTACCTATAGTGAGATGAGAGGAATATATGAGGAACAATGCAATGCCCTAGGGATATACAAGAAGCCTTATTCACCCTACTCTAAAACATATAATCCTAGTTGCAGAAACCACTCAAATTTCAGTTGAAAATTTGACCAACAAGCCAACAGCCATTAGAAAGAAGAACAACAAGCACCCAAGTCTTATGTTACACCTCAATATAATGCACGACCAACTAAGAGTTCTTTAGAGGATACATTACAAGCATTTATGGAGGCACAAAGTAAGACTAACCAAAAATTTGAAACAATTCTTGCGCATGTAATAGACAAAAATAAGGAAATCAAGAGTCAAATCACAAAGTTGACCAGTGCTTTAACTGTACAAGAGTGAGGTAAGTTTCCATCTCAACCTCAATTCAATTCAAAAGGACAATTCATGGCACAAGCTTCTACTTCTGATGCTCAAAATCTCAAAGAAGTTAATGACATTACTACTCGAAGAGGTAAGATTGCAAGTGAGCCTACTTCTGAAACTAACACATCTACGAGTAGTAAAGATTTCCCCATTGAAAAAGAGGCCACAATGGAAAAGAGCCCGAAAATAAGTTTTCAATCCAGTGTCTTTTCCTCAAGCTTTTCGACCAGTTGGGAAAAATTCAAAAATTCAAGGTGAGATTTTAGAACATTTGAAACAAGTTAAGATTAATCTTCCCTTGTTGCATTTGATTAAGCAAGTTTCAACTTATGCCAAAATCATCAAAAATCTATACACTATTAAAAGAAAACACCATGTTAAGAAAACTGTATTTTTGGCAGAACAGGTAAATGCAGTGATTGAACAAAAGACACCACCCAAGTATAAAGACCTAGAATATCCCACAATCTCTTGTCAAATTGGGACACATAAGTTTGGTCAAACTTTGTTGGACTTGGGAGCAAGTGTAAATTTAATGCCTTATTCTATTTACTTACAATTGGGATTTTGTGAGATTAAACCTACATCTGTAGTCCTACAATTAGCTGACCGATCAATTAAGAAACCATAGAGAATAGTAGAAGATGTTTTATTGCAAATGGATAAATTTTACTACCCTGTTGATTTTCTAGTTTTAGATACTCATTTTGTTGTTAACATGGAGTCAAAAATCCCTTTTATTTTGGGGAGACCTTTTCTAGCCACTACTAACGCTCTTATTAATTGCAAAAATGGTCTAATGAAATTATCTTTTAGGAATATGACTCTTGAGGTGAACATTTTTAATATTGACAAATAACCATAAGAAGAAGATGAATGCTATCATTCATATATGATAGACACACTTGTAGCATAGGAAGCTTATAAAAATAATGGCTCTGATTCTTTGAAAAACCTTCTCAATTTTAATTTTAAAAATTGTATTATCTTGATGAAACAACTAATGTGTTTAGTATTTTTGACTCACAACATAAAGGGATTCAATTTTGGAAACTAGACATTGAAGAGTTACCACGAGAGAGGGAGAAACCAAAACCATCAAACCTCGAGATATCACGTGTCATCATTAGTGACCAAGGAACACATTTCTGTTCTAGAAAACCTCATAAAGCTTATTGGGCTGTCAAAGCCCTTAACTATGATTAGAATATTGCAGGTCTCCAGAGAAAGTTACAATTATTAGAAATAGAAGAGCTACGAAATGACGCATATAACAACTCCAGAATTTACAAAGCTAAAATGAAAGTAGCTCATGATAAACAGATCTCAAGGAAACACTTTGAGCCAAATCAACAGGTCTATCTTTATGATTCTCGATTGCATTTACACCCTAGAAAGTTGAGATCTCGATGGACTGGTCCATTTATGGTAAGGCACGTTTTTTCTAATGGTGCTGTCGAAATAGAGGACCTCAATGATGGATAAACTTTCAAAGTAAATGGACAGCGGCTGAAAAGTTATGTGGAAAAGGTAGACCACTTTATGTACCTAGGCGAGATCCCTCTTGTAGATCCTGTCTATCGTGCTTGATTAGGTTCAATCTATCTGTACCATATTTTATATTTTGTCTATATTTTATCTTTTGACTTTTTATTTTTGCTTTTATTTTCTTTCACATTTTATTTTACTTTATTTTCTTCTTTTTATTTTTTATTCAGTGTGATTTTATTTCCCGATCAAGTGGCGGATACGGTACTCCGTGACTATTAAAGTAGATTTCTCAGTTCTCTAAAAATTGTCCCTCAAACTGTGCATTCATCTCTTTTCTTTCTTTCAAAATGGATCGTATTCTTGCCAACCTTAAAAAATATTTTCCTTCATTACCTCAAAATGCTCTACTTAAGACTTACAAAGCACGGTGTGAAAGACTAAGGCTATTGATGTTGGGTAATATCCCTATAGATCTTTGTTGGTTAATTGAAGTCAAGGTTCGGTTATCTAGTAAATCGGTAAATGATTTTGTTTCTCATATGCCTGGTTTTGGAAAAAGCTTTTATATCAAAAGGCGATGAGTAAAGAGGTTACAAGTCTGTCATAAATGTACTTGATGGAATTGTAACCGGAGTTGTCGTTCTTTAGGATTTACATCTAGAAATCGAGAAGACAAAATTCAGTTCATTAAGGATGAACTGAGTAAGGAGTCCTTGGATGATATCCTATTGACTCTTGAGACACATCCCTGTGGGCTCGTGCAACATGAACTTCCCAATTTATGGAATAAATTCAAAAATGAACATCAACGGTTTAGTCTCGGGAATTTAACTCTAAAAGACCCTGTTTGCTAATTTATAAGAAAATTAGATAGGAAGCCTATCCCCGACCCATAGAGGGCGTTTAAACTGTTACTGGACGTAAAACTAAAGGAAGATGTGAGCCACAATCACAACTACTTATAAATACATGTATTTTTAAACTCAAAATTTTATTTTATTTTGTTTTATGAATAGTATGGCTACTTATATAGATGTCTTAATTCAAATCTTTTGGTTAAATAATGCATGCATTTTTCTTTGTTTTATTTATTTATTTGCATCATCATTTTAGTTTATATTTTCTTAAGTGTCTTTCAGGTTTATTTCTTTTGAATAACTGGCGTCTCAGGTAATGTCTCCTATATTTTATCTATTTCTATTTAAACATTGAGGATAATGTTTCATCTGATTTGGGGGGGAAGATAGTAAACATAAGTTATATTTTGCATTCCAAAAAATATATATATATATATACAAAAAAAAACAAAAAAAAAAGTAAGGATTAAACTAAAATGATGATGCTAATATATACTTTTGATTAGAATGATAGAGTAAAGAGTTTTAGTTCTAACTTTTGAAACGCATTTTAACTAACTTTTTGTTGTTTTGTTTTATGTTTAATGTATTGTTATTTATTGCTTGTAGTCTTAATAATTCTTGTATAAAGAAATTTGTTTTCTACCTAGGTATGATTTCAAAATTATTTAGGTTGAGTCATTGTTTCTATTTAGGTTACTAAAGAATGACTTTCAAAATATTTTTGAGCATAAAGCTAAGCCTTGTGGTAAGACGGATGATTTAATTTATATAGCTAAGAGAATTTCCATCTTTAAGTATATATTTTTCTAATCTCACACATCTTTTGTGAGTAAGTGAAAAGGTTGAAAAAACAGCTTATGAACCTTCATTGATCCTTTAAATTAGTTAATTTTTGTTTAAATTGATATTATTTAAATTACAGAATAAGTTGATTGCATTTGTATATGATATAATTTGGTGAGAAACCTTTATTATGCTTCCTTGTATTCTTTAAAAAAAAGGAAAAAAAAAGCAAAATACTAAAAAATATATATATATATACAAAAAAAAATTCAATTTAATAAAATCTTCATTTAATTTTAGAAGACAAATTTTTTGTAAGACAGTTTTCTCACTAAGCTATATTGGTATTATTCTTATAAGACAATTGAAATCATAAGGCTGGTGCATGTTAAGAATAATTGATTTCTAAACAAATAATTTTTTTATCTTTGAATCAATGTTAGTTTATATGTCTATCCTTAAAATTGACTTTTTCTTGAGTGCTTAACTATTTTCCAACTCCATAAGAGAAGTCCTAACCTTTTAAACAGTCATACACCTATGAGGATATGGAGTTGAGGCTTTTACTTAGAGAAATTCTCAAGGCTATATCTATTGTGGTTTGTGGTAAGATGGTTATGGTTTAGTTCACACACACACAAATTTTGAAAGTTATAATTGAATAAACCATAATAGCAACAGTGATCTTGAACTAACGTTTTGTTTAAAATGCTTAGGTAGTTTTGCATATTCTATTTACGCTTGAATTACTAGAGACTAGCAATAAGCTAGTTGGGGGCTGTGATGAGCACATGAAAATACATATTTATTAAGAGATCCAGTCACCATTTAATGTCACTAATTTGAGCATTTTCTTGTATTTTAGCTTAAAATAAAGTGTTCTCCTTAAATTGTATTAATGAATGTTATTTGCACAGGTTTAGATAAAATTAACATAATTCTCAATGTAAAATTCAAAATGAAGAAATTCTTGAACTTGGTATAACATGACTCAATCTTACACAAACTTGAAGAATAGTTGAAAAGCCAAATCCAACATATTATGGGCCAAAAATTGAGATATAATAGAATTGAGCTACAACTTCAGCTCAGCTTGATCTAACTCACGTATTTAGACCGTATCTCACAAAATATATACTAAATTGGTATAATTCTTGAATCTATGAAATACTGACTTAATTATCAATAAGTCTTATGTTGATGGTAAAGTCCAAATCAACCGTTATCATGGACCAAATTGCACTGTAAGTGGGTAAAAGGGTTGTTAGCTGAATTTTGATGTATCTTTGGAATTTTGCTCATATCTCATTGGATACTCATCCAATTTGAATGAAATTGGTGCCTATGAAAATAAGAGAAAAAATTCTATAACTTTTATGTCGGGCATAGAGACTATATCGGTCATTTACATTATCAAAAACATACTGTAAATGGGTGAATGTTGTTGGCCTAAAATTATCATTTACATTATCAAAAACATACTGCAAATGGGTGAACGTTGTTGACCTAAAATTATTAAAGATTTAATGTCACACATGATATATTTCCATTCATTGCCTATATAAGGACACTCTTAGAATGTTTTCAAAAAATTAGATAATTATCTCTTCTTTTCTTCTCATTAACATGTATTGTAATTTAGGCTAAAGTTCTTGACAAGGCTAAGAGATGAACTTTTATGTGTAATAAATCTACTTTTATGCTTTGATTCGTTGTCAAGAGCTACAAATATTTGTAAGTTTGATTTTGATTAAACTCTTATCTATTTTATTTTCTATAATCCAGAGGTTATAGTTCTCATGTCTCATATGTGTTCAGTCATGCTTTTCTTATGTAATTCTTGTTAAATTATAATTGTTATTGATTACATTATTTTATATGTTAATCTTTTACTGCAATATTGTTAAATTGATATATTATAGATCTTGGATAACATGTAAAGGCAATAAATATTTGATATTCAAGTTGATCTTTTACTGTAATATTGTCAAAATGATATATTGTCAATCTTAGATATCTTGTATAAATAAACATGATTGTGTTAATATTTGCAAAAGAGTTTAGTCATAACAAATACATGTGTTATCAAATGTGCTATATTTTACATATCTTCCGATTGATTGTTTGGGATGTGAAACTATTAATTGAGTTATAAATATTGAATCAAAGTGTAGAGTAGATTTATAAAGCATAATTGTGATTCTCAAAACCTTAATCAAATCATCATAAGATATTTTTCTCAATTCATAGACAATTCTATCTCATCAATTAATTTTATCCTTTACTACCTCTTTAATATTTTACTTCACCAACCTATTTTGCCAAGAGCTTTCTCGTGGGATTGATATCTCAATCTATATTGCGATAGCCGCGTTATATTTTGAGCATAAACACTAATGAACTTAGGGTAGTCACATAAGGGTAGCTTAATGCATGTATGTATAATGGTTAGATAGGGATATCAACTTGTTATACATAGAGTCTTATTCGGCACTCAGGAAAGGGAATGAGGTTATTCTTAAGTCTTTGATTAATAAATACATTATATTAGTTGTTAATCACAAATGATAAAGAGCATATAAACAATAGAGGGAAATCAAGTCCCTAGAACCCCATTGCCATAGAACTCTCATATCCTTAATTTATTGGTTTATTTAGTTTAAAGCATTTTTATTCAATAACCCAACTTATCATTTAAAATAACCTAGATAAAGTTAGTTTGCAAACATCATAGTACTTAGCATTAATTTATGACACAATCCTCGTAGGAATGATACTCACCAATTACTTTATTACTTGCTCATAACCCATGCAGGTATGGTTACAATTAGCATATAATTTTGTGAATAAGTTTTTGGCGCTATTGCTGGGGATTGTAAATTTTGAATTTATAGTAATATTGTAGTTACGCAACTTGATTTTAATTTAGGCATTTTTTCTTTTTTATTTGTGATTTTGTTTGATTGTTTAAAGGTGTACGAGAAGAGCTCATAGCCTAGAGATTTTCCATTTTATCCAAAAGTTGAGCATACATTTTAGAGGCTTATGAGAGAAATGAGAGATCAATCTAAAATTATGGCTAATGGTGTCAACAACAACCAACAAACACGAGTATTGAGTGACTATTTTAGGTCTGTGGTTAATGAGAACTATTCGAGGATTCAGCATCAAGTAGCTCAAGCTAAGAATTTTAAATTAAAGCCAGCCCTCATTAACATGGTTCAACAATATCAATATGGTGGATTGCTAAGTAAAGACCCGAATGTTCACCTTTCAATGTTCTTAGAGATATGTAAAACTATCAAGTTAAATAGAGTGACGGAGGATGCCATTCGCTTAGGCTTATTCCCATTCTTTTTTAGGGACAAGATAAGGGGATGGCTTTAATTATTGCAACCGAAAAGTATCACACCATTGGAAGAGCTTGCTCAACGATTCCTTGCCAAGTTCTTTCCACCATCTAAGACTTCACAACTTCGTGGGGAGATAGCACAATTAAGACAATTAGATTTTAAGCCACTTTATAAGGCATGGGAGCGATTTAAATATCTTATCCAAAAATGTCCTTAACACGGGTACGAACATTGGTTCCAAATCTAACTCTTCTTTAATGGGTTCAATGGCTAAACAATAACTATTGTGGATGCAACTACAAGTGGAACCTTGTTGTTAAAAATAGCGAAAGAAGCTCAAGTTTTGTTGGAAGAGATGGCTTGCAACAATTATCAATGGCCTAATGAAAGGTCTATAATGAGAAAGGTTGCCGAGGTGCATAAGGTTGATCCAATTATTCCACTTTCAACCCAAGTTTCAGCTTTAGCCAATTTTTGCACTAAATGCTAAAGATGCCTCAATAAGCAAAGATTCAATGATGGTTACAAATGTTTCCTACACCGATGAAGCGAGTGATCTAGAGCAAGTCCAATATATCAACAACTAGAACTTTTAACACTAGACTAACAACTTGCTATATATTATCATCCCGGGATTAGAAATTATGAGAACTTCTCCTATGGCAATACAAGAAATTCCTAGCAATGCAAGCCATCTTTGGAAGATATTTTGGGCACTTTTATCATAGAGACAAGAGAAAGTTTTAACAAAGATGAGGCTTAGCTTGATAACATTGAGACACATTGTACCCACATGAATGCTATATTGAAGTCATTAGAGGTGCAAGCTGGCCAACTTACCCATGCAATCAAAGATCAATCTTCCAACAAGTTCTCAAGTGACAATAAGGCTATTTCAAGAGAGCATTACATGCCATAAGAGTTGTATGGAAGCAAATATAGTTGCGTTTATGATTTATCCTAGATGGTTCAAGAACAACTTCTTTCACTTATATAAGTTAATAGTTATCTAATTAGGCAAGTAGTGATGTATATATATTTTTTCAAAATGAAAATGATATCTCACCAACCATTAACTAGACAAGAAAAATATTGCAAAGAAAATTCAACTTGGTCGGCCATTAAGCTATTTTCAAATACCAAACTTTCCAGCCAAAACATTTCCGTTATTAGGCCGGCATTCATTAATTTTGGATGTGGCCCATAACCCATTTAAGTAAAATTATCCATTTTTAAAAAATATATATTTAATTTTTTTGAAAAATAAATATAAATAAAAATACGTATTTACAAAATAAAATGCTCATTACTCCTATAGATAATGTATTTGTTATTTATGGCTACTATTAACAATCCAAATCAATTATATAAAGTTCATAAAAGAAGTGATGTTGAAGAAGAGAATGTTGGAGGACTATGAAACGATAAGGCTAACGGAGGAATATAGTATAATTATCCAAAGGAAGTTGCTGCAAAAGATGAAGCGTCCTGGTAGCTTCACCATTTCATGCACTATTAGGGAGTTTGCTTTTAAAAAACCCTTGTGTGACCTTGGTGCAAGCATAAATCTTATGCCTCTGTCCGTCTTCAACAAGTTGGGTCTTGGTGAGGTAAATCTTAGTACAATTTCCTTGCAAATGGAAAATAAATCTATAACGTATCCATAGGGGGCCATTGAGGATGTGTTAGTTAAAGTAGGCAAATTCACCTATCTGTAGATTTTGTGGTCCTTGATATGGAGGGAAGATAGGAATGTTCCTATTATCCTTAAGAAACCATTATTAGCCACTGAGAGAGTTTTCAATGATATAAAGAGGGGAGAGATGAAAATAAGGGTGCAAGATGAATATGTCACATATAAGGTTTTCAAGGAGATGAAGTTGCCAAAATGACACTAAAGAATGTTTAAAGATTGAAAACATAGATCCGGATAATGAAAAGGAAATAGATACCATTCAACCCTAAGTTTATGGGAAGGAAAAGATGCATCGAATAAGGAAAAAGATGAGGCATGGCAAAAACATAATGGAAAAGAAATTAAATACCAGCAACTGTGGTTCATTTCTTTTGCCAACGTTAAAACTCTTTCATGGGAAGCTCAAAATAAGAAAGTTAGGGTCATTCCTTATTGAACACCTTATAACACTTTGAAAATCAAGGAAAGAAATTAACAAAGCCATTGAATACACATCAAAGCACCAAAATAGAGGAGTGTTCCATGGGCAAAATGCCTTCAAAGTTTAGTTTAATCCCCAATGAATTTGAAAGATGTCTAAGCCAAAGACGTCAAATCAAGTGTTTCTTGGGAGGTAACCGAAGTGAATTTTAATTTTCAATTTCAATCTTAGTTTTTTAATTTTTTTAATTTCTTGTATTATGCTAGAACAACATGTTGGCACTTCATAAAGCATAAAAAAATTTGGAGTAGAAGTAGAGCCAACAAGGTGTAGCCCAATAGAGCTTAAACAAAAGTCAAGCAAATTGAGGGCTTTGAGCACTAACTCAGGCAATAACTTCAGCCTTAAGATTTGAGCGTGTTGCACTAAGTTATCGACTACGAGGGAAGTCTCTTTTAATCATTCTTATTTTTGTCATTATGGGCAATGTCAACTTTAAGTTTGGCGGAGGAAAATACTATTCGGTGTTCATTTATCATGTTTACTCTTTATGATTGTTGTTCTTGTTAAGATTTGTGCTCATATGCCATTCTATTATTGTTTGAATATTTTATTTTATAATATTTATACAGTTCATTATTTGTTAAATTGCTAACTACTATTATTAAATGGTTCAATGCTTGTGACGCTATAGACATTATATGATTTGAAGGAGTTCAGATTTGGTCTAAAGAAGCTTAGATCAATGCTAAGAGTTAACATCACTGAAAATTATAAATGCTAAAGGGTTAACATGTTATATTAATCGGTAAAGGCTGATAAGGCGTAATTGTATAAACTATTTTATCTTCCTAACTTGATATTTGTTCAATTTATCTCAATAATTGGGCTATTTATGCGTATTAATGTTGTTTTATAGGTTGAAGCATTATCGGAGCAAAAATACCAGAAAACGGACGCAAATCGGAGCATTAGAGATAAAAATACGAATGGAGGCACTGTTGCTACAGTGCCACTGCAGCAACAATGCAGCGCCGCAGCGCTGGATTTCAGCGCCGCGGCGCCAATTGCAGAAAGTGAGCGCCGCGGCGCTGATTTCTGGGCACTCCTTAAGGGCTTTTTTGTCCTCTTTTTGCAACCCTACCTATATAAACACCCATTGTTTAGCCAAAGGAAGAGGAGGAGCAAAGGGGCAGTTGAGAGCACGAAAATAAACACTTCATTTGGGTCTTGGAAGCAAGAATCAACAACAAGAGGCAAAAATCAAGGGGAAGAAGAAGAATTTCTGCATTTTGGAGGAAGAACATCACCATTGCATCAAGGGAAATTTCTTCTTCTCTTCAAATTCGTATTTGTTGTTGATTCCAACATGTATAATGATGTTGTTAGATGCTCTAAACTTATATTTTCAATTATGAACTAAGTTTTATTGTTAGGATTACAATGTGAACTCAATATGTAGCTTGGATTGATTATTTTCCCTTATTTATCATATTGGTATGGAATTGTTCAATTTGTTCTATGCTAAATGCTTCTAATTACATGAAAATGTATTAGATTGATTAGGGAACCTTAATGAACTTGACAAAGGAAATTTTGTGTTGGCCATGGATAAATTGATGTATGATCATGGTGTAAAAGCATGAGTTTCATATGAGATAGACATATACTCATAGGCATATATGACCATTTAGAGAATTTGAACTTAATGAATCTTATTTCAATTTGATTATCATAGACATATAGATAGTTAATTGAATGAGATATACTCACTTGACCTGCAAAAGAGGCTTGTGAGGATATTAGAGTTCTTGGTTGACATTCATATTGATAGTTCTAAGGGGAGTAGTTGGATTCAAGTGAAGTATTGAGGGATTATTGTAATCCTAGGCATCTGAGTATTTGTGCTATCACAATTGTTCTCCTTGCTCAATTCTTGTAATTATTATTATTTCTTGTTTAGTTAGTTTAGATATTAAAACCATTAAATTGCCAATAGCTTTAATAAGAATAGGAGAACATAATTTTAGTACTTAGCAAGTAATAACAATTCCCCGTGGGATCGACACTCTACTTATCACTTTATTACTTGTTGCGATACGTGCACTTGCGTTAGTTTGTGTTATAGAAATCACACAACAAAGGCCAAGAGTTAGAATCTTGTATATGATGGTACAAAGACTTGAGAATACATTAATAATAACATAATTGCAAGAGTTGTAATAGGTGCTGAGAAATATTATTATGCAAATCTATTCTCAAATTATATGTTCCTGGTTATAATTCACCGATGCAGATCTGATGATGGAATATTTTTACAAAGACTAGTGTATACTATGCCTAAATGGTAGTTCTAAGCTAACCATGGGCTTACAGGAAGTTCGTATAGCATACATTTAATTAATAAGAACTGAATATTGAACAGACTCAACGAGGACCGCAATAGAAATCCCAGCAAGCCGTCAATTAAAGGTCCTCTCGAGTAAAGTAGTATACGTAGTATTTTAACTTGAGTACCACGGTAAGCTTGTAAGTGATCCATCATACCTTAGTTCTATGCATGTCATAGACCTTTCATGATGTGACCGCTGAGGTCGCTAGGTATGGTCCAATGCTTATAGAGTTCGATAAGTACAGATATGGAATCCTTCAATTTACATAGATGAGTTATATATCCGGATGCTTAGAGACTGTATCTTAAAATATCTTATGGCCATAAGCAACAAACCCAAGAAAAGAGTTTCCTATAGAGTTAAACAATATTATAAAAGTGTTTGCATAAATTATTTATTAAGATACATGTTTGGAGATAAGTTTATGGATAAGCATATAGGGATTTGACGGCAGTGATCTATATCTCTGCTCTTCTAGGATAAAATTGGCGAAAGGATTATACGTATGCGCTATGATCACAACTTGTATGGCCTACTACACTGATATGTAATATCTGTGACGTGTGTGTGGGGCATCGATCTTGGACTTACAGAATAGTTCTGTTTGACAAGTCGGGAGTGAACCTAGAGAGTATCGCAATATTAAGTGTACTCGTTGTGCACTGAGGCAGCGTACCGAATTGAATAGTTTGATTCAGAAAATTTTAGCAAGCCAAAATTTACTTCCGTCTCCCTCCGATAGTGCACGTGTCAAGACTTAAGAGTTAAGTATATTAATTAGTTAATAATTAGTTGTTGACTAATGAGATGTTAACACATGGCACATTGTGGGACAATTATTATTTGACTTGAAAATTATTAAAATACCCTTATTTGTTGGACAAATAATATTATTGTTTAGTTCATTAAAATCAAACAATTTATTTTTTATTTAAATTGGCATGTGTTTCAATCATAATTTAATAAGATCAAATCATTTATTTACTATTGAATAAATGTTATAATAAAGGTAAATTTGTGGCACTTGTAAATGGTAGACCTTAAATGTCACTTGCAAATGAAAAAGAGTTTTTCATTTTGGCCAAGATTTTGGCTAACTTCATTCAAGTTATTTTTCATTTTATTTTTTTTCATTTTGTTTATTATAAAAAATGATAAACAAATTACTAATGACAAATATTGACCATTATAATGAATGTCATTATATGAGATAATGGAAGAAAAATGATAAATAAATTACTAATTACAAACGTTGACCATTATAATGAATGTCATTATGTGAAAAAAAAATTAAAAAAAATAATAAACAAATAAAATAGCAATATGTTGCTTAATATTATAAGGTGAAAATTGGCTAAGGCATTAGTGGTAATTGTAATGACAATTTGAAAGGCTAACTGTTAGAAAATTCTCTCAAGTGTTGAGAGCAAAAATAATATTCTCTTTATTTTTCTCTTCAATTTTGGTCACCCATACTACAAGGTAGAAACAATGATTTAAGTGTTAAATCCATTGTTAGAAAAATTGCTATTCTAGCTTTTCCAAGCCCACCATGTTGAAGAACTAGAATTGTGAACGGGTTACTTTAAGGCGAGTACTCTGGTTCAACCAAATACCAAAGGCTTGACAATGTACTATTTCTCAATCTTGATGTATTTTACATTTATGAGATAACATGTAAAAGTTTATTAGTGTTTATCATTAAAAATTTTGTATTCCACTCATTCGCTGCGCTTAGATGTATGTGATACATATGCTATTTGGAATGATAGACATAAGCCCACATGCATGCACCCTAAGTTTAAAATCACTCACAAAATGGTATCAAAGTGATTTTGAGTTAATATTGGGTGTTTTGAGTGTAAAATTATTGTTGGTAATGTTCTGGTGCTCAAATGTACATTTTAAGTTGTTGAAATGAGTATACCAAAGGTTGAAAGCACCGAAGCGCCGCGGCCATAACTGCTTAGTGCTGAGGCGCTAAATATTTTTGTTCCAGCACCTTAGTACTGGTTAGCTAGCGTCACGGCGCTAGGGCTTCCAAGCCCTGGTGCTGCAGTGCTAGGTGCTAGAAGCCCCAGTGCCAGCTTATAGACACTTAAGTACGAATTTTGGAATTTGTGCTGCAGCGCTAGGCGCTGAGCGCTACAGCACTGAGGGGCCTTCAGGTGCTGGAGGTGTGACCTTCAGCGCCGTAGCACTAGTTGTTGAACGCCGCAGCGCCAGATGCTGGGCATCGCAGTGTCGAAGACTATACCCTATAGTGCTGCCATACAATGAACCCAACACCGCGACATCAACAATACTCACTCTAATTATGTTTTAAATTATTTAAAATATTATTTTAATCATGTGGGGGTTTATAAGAGACAATGATAAGAGTTATTAAGTTGTATTATAAACTGGGATCATTATTTTTGTATTAGTAAACACAATGAGAGCCCTACTGGTGGGAGTTAGTTGTGCTTACACAGAAATTAATGTTTGATTAAGAATTACCTCTTCATGAGATAGGGATTAAGTCTTTGTGATACTAAAAAAAAATCTCTCCTAATCAGATTGAATATTAATACATTATAAGATAGTATTTTATCATTGATCCTTCTTGTGAATACGGTGTTAGCTATATTATATCGTTCTTTCCCAAGATCACTACAGTGTGAGGGATTTGGTCGGTATAATTTAGACTATACCGGTTAAATATGAGATGAGGCAAATATATGTGAAAGTATTGCCTTAGATCGCTACAGTGTGCAGGCAGTACCGATAGCATATATTTGATAATTTACAAGTTAATCTTGAATATACTTATCTTATATTGCTATAGTGTGAGGATAAGGTGTATTTAGGATCAAGAGTATGAGTTGCATGAGATGCAATTGACAAGAGTTGTCTACCTGTTGGATTTACAAAAGCCTAGATCGTTATAGTGTACGGCCTTAGTAAAATACCAATGAGGTCTACATCCCGCTGTATAGTTTAAATAGTGATCTAGGCCAATCCATTTTGAGAGATTAAAGGGATTATGTAAAACAATGGGAGAGTATTTTAAATTAAAAAATGTATAAAAGTTATATCCATAATTTAAAATATATTATTATAATATTTTTTGCTTACATCTTCTAATATTATTTTATATGCTTGTGTAAGTTAGGATGACTTCTTCAAATCTCTTGGTGCGTATACTGGATGCACACTAACTCAAATGTGCCAAAACTTTATCTGGCTGGTACATGAATCTCAAAATTGTTCTAGATTCAAAAAGATTGGGATATGTTATTGACCAAAAGATGCCCAAAGGTGTTTTTTAGGATGCCATCGAGGAAGAAAATGTGACATATCAAAAATGGTTGGATAACGATTTAAAAACTAAATCGTACATCCTTACATCTATGTTTACTGAGCTACAGAGGGAGCATGTCTGCATGGACAGTGCCAATAGCATTATGCTCTGTCTCAGGGAACTCTTTGGTGACCAACCCTAAATTGAGAAGTATAGGGTCACCAAAATATTATTTCAACACAGCTCCCTGGGTAGTCCAGTGAGTCCTCATATTCTCAAGATGATAGGATTAATTGAGAGGCTTGAGTCCATAGACATCTCTTTGAGCAATAACCTCAGAAATAGTTTAATTCTCCAATCGCTGCCTGGGTTATATGCACAGTTTATCATGAACTTTAATATGTAAGGAATGACCTTTACTTATGCTGATCTTCACAATATGCTGAAGGCAGCAGATGAGGATATACATAAAGGAGGCTCGACCCTTCTTATTCATGGTGTTTCATCTTCGACCCCGAAGGCTTTTGGAAATTCTAAAGGGAAAAAGAAAATAAAGGTAAGGCACATACTCAAGATGGGTCCTCAACGGCGACAGATATCGAAGCCACTAGAGAAACTGAAAGAGAAAGGCAAATGCTTTTATTGGGGATGAGGATAGGCATTAGAAACGCAACTGCCCCAAATACTTTTCCATTATGAAGAAGACTCCCTCAGGTATTATCATTCTCATTATTGACATTTCTTTAGCATTTGATGTTAGTAATAGAGAGATATTAGATACCGCAAGTCCTTCTCACATTTGTAATATGTTGTAAGGGTCTGAAGGAAGTTATATGTCTATAGTTGAGAGAGGTACAGCTTCGAATAAGAAATGGTGATCTCTTACGGGTCGAGGATGTAGGACATTATGATTTGATTCTCCCTTATAATAAAATTGTTGTACTTTATAATTGTTATTTTGTGCCTGCTATGATCAAATAGATTATCTCTCTTCCTATACTTGACAGTGAAAGGTACCATGTGTATATTAAGAACTGCTCTTTATATTTATGTGATGTGCTTGATGTTCAATTAATTAATGGGCATTACCTTTTGGATACAACGAGAAATGTCATGAATATACAAGGTAGCACTAGTAATAGTGCAGGAGCTTTAAATGATATTGAATTGTGGTACATGAGATTGGGTTACATAGGTGTGAGATACCTAACCCATCTGGTTAAGGATGATCGAATACCTGATCTAACTATAGAACCTTACCTAGTTTATAAATCTTGTATTCAAGAAAAAATGACTAAATCTCCATTCACTGGTATTGGACATCGTGCCATTGATTTCTTGGAACTAATATATAGTGATGTATGTGATTCAAAGAATCATGCTGCAATGGGTAGATTTCGATACTTTGTTACCTTTATTGATAATTTGTTATGATACGGGTATGTGTTTCTTATGAAACACAAGTCAAAAACCTTTGAAAAGTTCAAAGAGTTCAGACTTGAGGTAGAGAAACAAACCAGGATGTATGTTAAATGCCTTCGATCAGATTGAGGCGGTGAATATATGAGCAGTGAATTCTCTTATTATTTAAAGAATAATGGGATCCTGGCTCAGTATAGTCCTCTGAGTACTCTACAACACAATGGTGTGTCAGAAAAGAGAAATCGGACTTTATTGGATATAGTCTGATCAATGATGAGCTTCACTGATCTACTTAAATATCTTTGGGGTTATGCTATAAAAATTGCTGCTCATATATTGAACAGAGTTCTATCTAAAGCTGTTCCAACCACTCCACATGAGATGTTGAATGGAAAGAAACCAAGTCTTAAATATTTTAAGATTTGGGGCTATCCTACTTACGTAAAAGTTACGCAACAGGATAAACTTGCACCCATAGTGTACAAGTACCGGCTCGTTGGGTATCCCAAAAATTCAATGGGATACAAATTCTATGATCTCGATGAGCGAAATGTATTTATTTCTCAATATGCCACTTTCTTTGAGAAAGAGTTTCTCATGGATCGTGGATGTTGTAGAAAGATTGTGCTTAATAAAGCCAATCAAAGTGAACATGAACCCAAGATGGAACCTCAAAATCAATTAAGTGGAATACCTTTAACACACCCTCCATGTAGGTTCAAAAGGATGTCCAGGCCACTTACTAGGTATAGTCAGATGCCTGAATGTGCACTTAGAGTTTTCTTAGTAGAAGAAAATGATCTTTTAACCTATAAGGATGCGATGTTAGACATCGACTCGAAAAGTGGCAATTAGTCATAAAATCTGAAATTGACTCAATTCATCACAATCAAGTGTGGGACTTGGTTGAGATTCCTGAAAGAATAGTTTCTATCGGTTGTAAATGGATTTACAAGCGAAAGCCTGGGCCCAATAGAAAGGTAGAGACCTTCAAAGTCTGATTGATTGTAAAAGATTATTCTCAACAACCTAGGCTCGATTATGAGGAAACCTTTGCACCAGTAACGATGTTGAAGTCAATATAAATTTTATTGACTATTGCTGCATATTATGACTATAAGATATGGCAGATGGATGTAAAGACGACATTCTTGAATGAATATCTCAAGGAAGAGATATATATGAAACAGCCTGAAGGTTTTGCATCTAGCTAATCCACATGTCTAGTGTATAAACTGAAAAAGTCCATTTATGGGCTTAAACAGGCTTCCTAGAGTTAAAACCTTCATTTTAATAAAGTAATCAAAGGATCTGGTTTCATAAAAAATGATGAGAAACCATGAGTGTATAAAAAGGCCAGTGAGAGTATGGTTATCTTCTTAATTCTCTACATGGATGACATACTGATTATTAGGAATGATATCGGTATGTTACAATCAATCAAGAGTTATCTAACAAAAACTTCTCCATAAAAGACTTGGAAAAGGCTTCTTATATACTAGGTATAAAACTTTATAGAGATAGAGTTAGGAAGCTGATAGGACTCACCCAATAATCATACATCGATAGTATCCTAGAAAAGTATAACTTTACTAGCTGTAAGACTACTAATATACCTTTCAGACATGGCATTCATCTTTCAAGGAGAATGTCTCCTCATACGATAGATGAAATAGTTAAAATGTCTAAGATGCCATATACATCAGCTGTAAACAACCTGATGTATACTACAGCTGATGTATGCTATGATATGCACGAGACTTGACATCAGTATGGCTGTAAGTGTTACTAGCTGGTATCAATCTGATCTAGGTGACAGTCATTGTATGACAGTCAAACATGTCCTCAAATACCTTAAAGGTACAAAGGATAAATTTTTCATTTATGGAGAATGTGATTTAAGGGTTAAGGGATACACAGATTCAGACTTTTAATCTGATCCAGATGATAGAAAGTTTACATTTGGATATTTATTTATCCTCAACGATGTTGCGGAGAGTTAGAAGAGCACCAAACAGGGATCCATAGTTGATGCAACAACTAAAGCAGAATACATTGTAGCCTTTGAGACAATAAAGGAAGCAATGTGGATATGCAAGTTTGTTGCTGAGCTCGGGATTGTCCCAAGTTCGATGGATCTTATCCTTTTATTTTACGACAACAACGGAGCCATTACACAAGCAAAAGAGCCAAGAGTGCACAAAATATCTAAACATGTAGAGAGAAAATATCACATAATTAGAGAAATCTTGGCTAGGGGAGATGTAATAATTTGTAAAGTTGACTCTGTAAATAATATAACAGACCCGCTGACTAAGGCCTTAACTCTAAAAGTGTTTGAGAAACACGTGGAGTTTATGGGTATAAGATACCACTATAAATGGTACTAAAACAAGTGAGAGTTTGTTAGAATTTGTGCTCATGTGCCATCTCATTATTGTATAAATATTTTAATTTATAATATTTATACAGTTCATTATTTATTAAATCGCTAATTACTATTATTAAATGGTTCAATGCTTTTGATGCTACAGACATTATACAATCTGAAGGAGTTCAGATTTGATCTAAAGAAGCTTAGATCAATGCTAAGAGTTAACATCACTGAAAATTATAAATGCTAAAAGGTTAGCATGTTATATTAATCAGTGAAGTCTAAGAGTTAGAATCTTGTCTGTGATGATATAAAGACCTGAGAATACATTAGTAATAATATAGTTGCAATAGGTGCTAAAAAATGTTATTATACAAGTTTATTATCAAATTATATGTTCCTGGTTTTAATTCACGGATGCAGGTCTGACGGTGAAATTATTTTACATAGACTAGTGTATATTATACCTAGATGGTTGTTCTTAGTTGACCATAGGCTTACTGGAAGTTCGTATAGCATACAGGTGTTCAGTAAGGACTGAATACTGAAGAGACTTAACGAGGACCCTAATACATATCTACTGAAGCCGTGTATGGAATATCCTCTCGAGTTGAGTAGTATACGTGGTCCTTTGACCTGAGTACTGTGGTGGGATTGTAAGTAATCCATCATACTTTGGTTTCACGCATGTCACAGACCTTTCATGGTGTGATCGTTGGGTATCGTTAGGTATAGTCTGATGCTTATAGAGTCCGATGTGTACAGATATAGAATTCGTCAGCTTATATGGATAAGTTATATATCTAAATGCTTAAAGACTGTATCTTAGAAAGTCTTATGGATGAGTTATATATCCGAATGTTCAGAAACTGTATCTTAGAAAGTCTTATGGCCATAAGCAACAAACTCAGAAAAAGAGTTTCTTATAGGGTTAAACAATATTGTAAAAGTGTTTGCATATATTGTTTATTAAGATACATGTTTGGAGATAAGTTTACGGATGAGAACATAAGGATTTAACAGTAGTGATCTATATCCTTGCCCTTTTAAGATATAATTGGCAGAAGGATTATACGTATGCGCTATGACCTCAACTTGTATGGTCTACTGTACTGATTTGTAATATCTGTGACATGTGCGTGGGGCATCGATTTCGGACTTGCAGAATAGTTCTGTTTGACAAGTCGGGAGTGGACCTAAAGAGTCCCGCAATATGAAGTGTACTCGTTGTGCATTAAGGCAGCGTATCAGATTAAATAGTTAGATCCAGAAATTTTTAGCAAATCAAAAATTTACTTCCGTCTCCCTTTGGTAGTGCATATGTCAAGACTTAAGAGTTAAGTATATCAATTAGTTAACAATTAGTTATTGACCAATGAGATGTTGACACATGGCACATTGTGGGCAATTATTGTTTGACTTAAAAATTACCAAAATGGACAAATAATATTATTATTTTATTCATTAAAATGTTTATTGAATAAATGATAATAATAATATATTATATTATTATTTAATTAAAGTCAAATAATTCATTTTTTATTTAAATTGGCATGTGTTTCAATCATTATTTAATAAGATTAAATCATTTATTTTTTATTGGTTAAATGTTATAATAAAAGTAAATGAGTGGCACTTGTAAATGGTAGGCCTTAAATGTCACTTGCAAATGAAAAAGAGTTTTTCATTTTGGACAAAATTTTGGCTAAGTTCATCAAAGTCATTTTCCATTTTATTTTGTTTTCATTTTATTTATTATAAACAATGATAAACAAATTACTAATGACAAATATTGACCATTATAATGGATGT
Organism: Ailanthus altissimus; assembly: GCA_946807835.1. Lineage (NCBI taxonomy): Eukaryota > Viridiplantae > Streptophyta > Magnoliopsida > Sapindales > Simaroubaceae > Ailanthus > Ailanthus altissimus. The sequence continues at coordinate 31,954 of OX327708.1, forward strand.
CATTATGTGAGATAATGGAAGAAAAATGATAAATAAATTACTAATGGAAAACATTAACCATTATAATGGATACCATTATGTGAAAAAAATGAAAAGAAAATAATAAACAAATAAAATAGCAATATGTTGCTCAATATTGTAAGGTGAAAATTGGCCAAGGCATTAGAGGAAATTGTAGAGAGAATTTGAAAGGGTAAGTGTTAGAAAATTCTCTCAAGTGTTGAGAGCAAAAAAACCACTCTCTATTTTTCTCTTCAATTTTGGTCACTCATACTATAAGGTAGAAACAAGGATTTAAGTATTGAATCCTTTGTTAGAAAAGCTTTTATTCTAGCTTCCCTCAGCTCACCGTGTTGAAGAATTAGAATTATGAATAGGTTGCTTCAAAGTAGGTACTCTAGTTCGACCAAATACCAAAGGCTTGATAAGGTACTATTTCTCAATCTTGATGTATTTTATATTTATGAGATAACATGTAAAAATTTATTAGTGTTTATTATTAAGAATTTTGTATTCTGGTCATTCACTGCGCTTATATATATGTGATACGTATGCTATTTTGAATTATATAAACAAACCCACATGCATACACTTTAAGTTTAAAATCACTCACAGTTCTTAGTTGTTGTGTTTGGAGTTCATTTACCATATTTAATCATGCTTACTCTTTATGATTGTTGTTCTTAGTTATTGTGTTTGCATGCAAAAAAAAAAATTCTTTTTCGTCTTTAGTTACAAGTTGATTGAATAATTAGTAGTCAATGATATATAATAGAAACATGATTTCAAATGCTACATTCTTTTGAAAACAATGAATGTTCTGATTGTTTACTTGGTAATCTAGGACAAGTTCGGCTTCACTTTGTGACCACTTGATATTTTGAGCACGTAGTTAGAATCATTTAATTTTTCTGCTTACTTAGAAAACTTTTATCAACAATAAGAATAATTAGGGTCTCAAAAATACGCTAGAACTTGTTTGAGCATCACTCAAGGAGAAATCCTAGGGCATACATAATTAAGAATATAATTTTAGGCCATCTTTAAACTGATTAAGCATTTCAAGCCAACCTTTGTATAGTTTTATCCCTAGTCACCCCCATTAAGCCTAAATTCCATTTTTTTTCTTACTAACCATATCACTGCCTTAATCTTATTTTTATTATCCTTCATAGTACCCATCACGCCATTGGTGTAACACTACCTTTAGAGAGATATGTGAAATTTTAAAAATGATTGGGTGAATTAAAGAAGAGTTATTGGTTTCATTATAAATTTTGGTTGTTCTAATATCGAAAAGCTTAAGTTGGGGGCATAGTTACTTAATTCAAAAAAATATATAAAACAAATGAAAAAAAATTTAAAAAAAAGAATATAAATTGAGTTTGCTATATCCCTAACTTAAAAGAAAAGAAAAAGTGGAATAAAAAAAATTGCAAGGGAATTGAAGAAATAAGTTTGGAAAAAATCGGGTGGAATAAATGGTTCAGTTTATGTAATTCTCTAGAGAAATGTGTGTTTATGATGTGAGTTGAGCAGAAATTGATCCATTTTATCCTACCCTCATCTTAGCCATGCATTACAAGCTAATTAAAGTCTTATTTAATCCTTGATTATATGTAAGCCTACATTAGTGGAGAGTGATGCGAAAAACAAACATATGGAGTGTTAATTAAAAAAAAAACATAGAGACCATTTCGTTGTCTTATGTGCATAAATTAATCCGAGTGCATGTGACTGATGATTTTAGCTATTCACACACACACACATACCAAGTAGGCCACTTGTGGGTTAGAATAAGTGTTGGATTAACACGTTGAATAGTTATGATGTTTAGAATTTCCTTGAGGATAATAGAGTTGAGAACTTTTTAAGATAAATTACTTATCATTTACTGACCACATGATCTATGTCTTTTAAGAGTTTGTCGTCGTTTTTAGTTTTTGTTTTGTTATTTCATTGTGATATGTGCTTCCTTACTCGAGGACGAGCAAGTATTTAAATTTTGGAGAGTTTGATTAATACATTTTATACATTATATTGTATTTGTTATAAACTTGATAATTACTTAATTTAAATAAGAATACATGCCTTTTTATGTGTTTAAATTTTATTTTATAGATTTCATGTTAATGGAGCTATTTGAGATGAAAATTTAAATAAAATAAGCAAAAACCAAATATTCTACAGTGCCGTGAATAGCAACATGCTACAGTGCCATAATACAATACCCGTGCTACAGTACCCAAGCCCAGGCACCAAAAAAGGCTCCCATTGGTAGAATGCTCGGTGCCCAGATGCCACCACCTGTTTTAGTACCTCTTTTTTTACCCTAATTTGAAACCTATAAATACTACCCTTTAGCCGTTCTCAAAAGAAAAAAAGGAGAGCACGAAATAGAGAGAGAAACTCTGGTTTTTAGTGAGATAAACACTATTAAAGCTTGGATTAAGGAAGATTATTGAAGATTGAAGAATGCAAAGGCTTCTCAAACTAGTCCTTTCTTCTCTCTCTACTTTATTTAAATTTATTTTTAATTTATAATTATATTTTGTATTGATTTGAACATGAGTACTTTTATGAACATTTGGATGAATGTAATTAAATATTTCACTATAAATTGCTAGATTATATGTTATAGGACTTGATAGAACTTTATTAAACTCTATATATTGATGTTATTTTGTGATTAATGACTATTTGATGTTTATTCATTTATGCCTTTTATGTGCTTAATACTTCTAACTACATTGAAAAATGGATTGGATGAATTAAACATTTAGGTTATGTGTTTGGAAAAGTTTAATCTATATATTGGTTGTAAAAGCCATAGTTTTGAGTTTGTTGAGTTAGGAGACTAATTAACTTATGGTAGTCACATAAAGGTAGTTTAATACGTGTATATATAAGGAGTTAGGTAGGGATATCAACTTGTTTGTATGTGCATAGAGTCTCATTCGGCACTCGGGAGAGGGAATGAGATTATTCTTAAGCCTTTGATTAATGAATGCATTAGATTAGTTGTTAATCACAAATGATAAAGAGCATAGTAACAATAAAGGAAAATCAAGTTCCTAGAACCCCATTGTCATAGAACTCTCATATCCTTAATTTATTAGTTTATTTAGTTTAAAATATTTTTATTCAATAACCCAACTTATCATTTAAATTAGCCTAAATAAAGTTAGGTTGCCAACATCATAGTACTTAACATTAATTTAGAACACAATCCTCGTAAGAATGATATTCACTCATCACTTTATTACTTGCTCACGACCCATACACTTGTGGTTATAATTCGCATGTGTATAATTCCGCAAACAATAAGAATCAAACTCGATAATAAGCTTTATAAGCTTAATGGTGGAAGTACCACTAAACTTATCTTTTAGGACAAGCCACATGTCATAAGTTGTATTGTATCCCTTTGAACTCAGATCATCTTGTATGCTACTTAGTAATGTGATACTAACGTTACTATTTTTCTTCTTCCAAACTTGGTAAGTCTCAAGATCTCTCCTATATTGAGTAGTATTTTCATGAAGAGGCTTATCCATAATGCTGGAGAGACCTTAAAGATTATCTTGCTCTTTGAGGACATATTAAACTTTACAATGTCCTATTTCATAGTTGTCACTATTTAATTTCTCTTCCTTATTTAACTTAGCTACAATTGTTTTATTTTTTGGCCATTTCTTTCTAATAGTAATAAATATAGAGATATTAATTGAGTTTAATATATATATATATAATTACACACTTTCATTTATTTTATCATAGTCACAAAACCAAACATTATGAGAAGTTAATATAAGGATGAGATTTAAAAAGTCGTTGAAACTTGTAATCATCATCATTTTTAAGTATTAATTTGCCATTATTTTAGTTTTATTATGTAAAATATTAGTTCTATTTGTTTATTCTCTCAAAATTTCAATAAAATAGAGTTCCATTAAGAAACAATCATGTAATATATATTTGAATAAATAATTCTACCAAAAACAAATAAATTACAAATATCACATATGTTTCAACAATTATATTCAAAATCATGTAACAATAAATAAATTTACATCTCTAAAGATTGTCTATAAATCTCTTATTCAGTTGGTAATTCATTCCCTCATTAAAAAAAAAAAAACTCTATTATCATATTAATCTATAAAGAAATAGAGACAAGATTATTATATGATCAGTTATGAGAGTACATACCCTAAATATGTTATTTTGCTCTCATTAGAAATCAACACCCATAAACACATTTCATATTATATAAAAAATATTTTTTTAGAATTTTTAAATTGTTCGATAGTATTTATTAATTTTAATAATAAAATTAAATAAATATTAATAATTTACAAAAAAATATTTTAAATAAAAAACTAAAATACATTCAATTCTAATTTAGTCACCGCAAACAACGTTAGAATTGGATTTTGAAAAATCAACGCTTGGCTCTTATGCGTCGAACAAAAGGAGTGAACACATGTTACGTCGTCCAGGGCGTCTACTGCACTATATAGTGTTGGTTCACTCACTATAGAAGGCACGTGTAAGCCACGCCCTAACCTTTTGCTAACATCCAGCGACTATACCACCACAATATAACTCCAATATTCACGCAAAATTGAATAGTATTGTCTTTTTTTAATTGGACGTTGAGGTGAAGTATACATGCTTGATATACAAGTAAGACTTAGATGGCCACTATTCATCATCTTCAACATCTAGTACTAAAAATAGAATACAAACCAGAAAATAAATTAGGTTATTGGAAAGCTTGTTTGGAGTACTTTCTAATAGTACCAAAATTATGATGAATAAATTATTGTGTAAAAAGTTACAAGTAAAAAAGGAATTCAGAAAATTGGGCTAATTAGCAATTAAAGGGAAATGTGTCATTGTTATGTATTCTAGATGTTAGTTTAACTAGACATCACATAAATACATAATAAACTACCAACAAACAAAACATAAAATATGTTGGCTTTGATACCAATGACAGTATAAATAAGAACATATTAAATGTTGAAGTGAAAGACTTTCTAAACCAACAGATTTGTGTCATTGCTTATGGTTGAAGAACAATTATGTACAGAGAGTTCCCTTAATTCAAGATTATAAAAACCTCAGTGTTCTTACGCCCAAAAAATTTTTTTTTTGTGTTTTTTTAGAAAAAAAAATGTGTTAAAAAAAACACATTTTCTACATTAGCTTTAAAGAAAACCGATTTCACAACCACATACCACACACTTTCATAATGTTATGATAAGAATATTTATCCATTATATGTTTGAATTCGATCATTATAAATATATTATTTTTAATTTCAAATACTAATGAATACACATTTATTTGAATATAACACTTCAATTTTTTATTATCTAAAAAGTTTGGTCAAATCAACCTATCATATTCGGCTCGTCCAAAATACCAACACATACCAAACAAACCTAAGGATATATATATATATATATATATATATATATATATATATATGTGTGTGTGTGTGTGTGCGCGCGCGCGCGCACAAAAACATCTCTCAAAGTCCATCACATTTTGTACTAAAAAAAGTCTTTTGATTTTCTTCATCTACGAGTATAATGTAAATTTATTGAATATTTATTCTCCTCCTCAAACGTTCTAAACTCGTGCACCGTGAGTAAGGATGATAGTGAATGAGTTTGGAATAAATACTCTTAAATTCGTAATTATATTCGTTTAAAAAATTAAATATTAAATTATTTCTAAATTTATTGTGGATTTAAAGTACTATTATCAAACCCGCATTTGTGAGTATGTACTTATTATTAAACCTACAACGAATTATCTACGGATTTTAAGTAGGTTTTAAATTAATATAATAAAAAAATAAAATTATAACCTTAATTTAATTGAAAATTCATAAAATAGAACTATTAAAATAATATCAATTATTATTCTAATTTTATTTACGTTAAATGTTATAAGTTTATTCTAATTTCAATTTTAATTATATTAAATATCATAATTTTGAATCTAATTCGATTTTAATTACGTTAAATATTTTTTAATTCTAATTTTAATTTTAATTATGTTAAATATTATAATTTCAAATCCAATTTCAATTTCAATTATGTTAAATATTATAATTTCAAATCTAATTTCGATTTCAATTACGTTAATGTTATAATTATAATTCCAATTTCGATATCAATTAAGTTAAATATTATAATTCATATTCTATTTTTAATTTCAATTACGTTAAAATATTATAATTTCAATTCTAATTTTGATTTAACTTATGTTAAATGTTATAATTCTAAATCGAATTTCGATTTCAATTATATTAAAATTTATAATTTCAATTCAAATTTTTAATTTTAATTACATTAAATGTTATAATTCAAAATTTAATTTTGATTTTAATTACATTAACTCTTACAATTCCAATTCAAATTTTAATTACGTTAAATGTTATAATTTAAAATTTAATTTTGATTTTAATTACGTTAACTGTTATAATTCTAATTCCAATTTCGATTTCAATTATGTTAAATATTATAATTTTGATTCTATTATTAAATACAGTTATGTTAAATGTTATAATTTTAAATTCAATTTCGATTTCAATTTCATTAATATTATAATTCTAAATCCAATTTTTATTTTCATTACATTAAATATTATAATTCCAATTCCAATTCTAATTTTAATTTCAGTTACGTTAAATATCATTATTTTAAATCTAATTTCAATTACGTTAAATGTCATAACTCCAAATTTATTTTTGATTTCAATTACATTAAATATTATAATTATAATTTCAATTTTGATAATTAAGTGTTATAATTCTAAATTCAATTTTAATTACGTTAAATATTTTAATTTCAATTCTAATTCTGATTTTATTTATATTAAATCTTATAATTCTAAATTCAATTTCAAATTTAATTGTGTTAAATGTTATAATTTCAAATCTAATTTTAATTTCAATTACATTAAATATTATCATTCTAAATTCAATTTCATTTTAATTTCATTTATGTTAAATATTTCATTCCAATTACAATTACAATTCCAATTACGTTAAATGTTATAATCTAAATCCAATTTCAATTACATTAAATATTCTAATTCTAATTTCAATTACATTAAATACTATAATTTTATTTTTAATTTTATTTATAATCATTAGTTTATTTGAATTAATTTTATTTATTTATTATTGAACGATATAAGTGATGTCAAATCAAATCTAGACTTTTTTTTATGTGAGCTAAAAATAAATGTAAAATAAAAAATCAACTCATATATTTGTTTTTAAAAAAATTGTAGTATGTGCAGATACCTATTGCGGGTATCTGCGAATTTTGCACTAAATTCATACCCATATCAAATTCGTTGTGGGTTTTAATTTTATATATCAAACCCTCTTCAACACTTACCAAATCTTTCTTAATACGGACGAATTTTAACGAATTTATGGGTTTGCAAGTTTTTTTACCATCTTTAACCATGAGTGCATCAATTTGGTTTAGAATCTGATTGTCTTTTTCTACTCAAACTTTTAGAATTAATTTTAATATTTTGCATAAGATTGTTCAAATATACAAAAAAAAAAATTATAATTATAATTAGGAATAAGGACATTTTTTTTCTTCACAAATTTGATTTAATTCTCAATTTTATCCCATGAGTTTCAGAAATCTCAATTTTATCTTAATCCATTAGTAAGTTCCGTTAACTTTAACACTGGAAGGGCAAAACAATCATGACATGTCAATAGTAAGATGGCCTGACACAAAATATCTACGTATCAATCACTGATTTGTCACTTAAAAAATAAAATAAATAAATAAAAAGATAGCAGCTGCCACCGTCGTTAGTAGCGACCGGCCGCCGGTGACCAATTGTGATTCGACTCAAAATTTATATCATTGGACTCACAATTTTATGATCTACACAATGGTAAAAAAAATTTTGATCAACAGAGTACTTTAGATGTGCCAAAAGTAGAAACAAAACATTATAAGAGGTGGCAGTCACTGCCGTTCACCGTCGAACGGTAGGGAGGTGGTGTGCATTGCCCCCTCACCATTGGACAGATCAGCGGCCGATCTGTCGAACAGTGGGGGCAATGCACGCCACCACACCACCGTTTGACGGTGAACGGTGGCGGTCGCCGACAACCACTATAGGCCGACGGTCGCACATCAAACGGAGGGATAGTGCACGTTGGACAGATCGCCGCCGATCTATCCAACGGTGGGGGTGGTGCAAGCCACCGCCCCGCCCGCTCGACCCACAATCGGCAGTGGGGGAGTTGCCGGTGGCCACCACTGTTCGCTGTAGCACACGATGGCCGCCACCCTCCCCCTATTTTTGATCTATTTTTTTGTCACTTTCTTATTTTCTTTTGACAAAAATATTTTTATCATTGTGTAGATATAAAAAAATAAAATCCAATTAAATAAATTTTGCCTATTTTTATTATAGAAATCAGGCGACTAGTAGTGGCCGGCGACGGCAGTCGCCAATTTTAGTTGTTCAGTTTTATTTATTTTAATTATTTTTTAATATAAATAAAATTTAATATTCATTAAAATTTTGAACCTATTAAAACATGCCACGTGTCTTTTTATTTTTAATAACCGACACGTGTACATTGTTTAATGTACTCACATCACTATTTTTAATTAACATAATAACTGAGGATAAATTTGTCAATATATAATGAAAAGAGATTTTCAGTTAAAGTTAACGGAATTTTACTAATAGACTAGGACAAAATTAAAATGTTTGAAATTCGTGAGATAAAATTGAGAATTAAGTCAAATTTGTAGGACAAAAATATTCTTATCTCTTATAATTAAAAAAATTAAAAATGCTGTCTCAAAGATTAGCTTTTTTTTAAAGCTTACTGTTGAATATAATTTAATTTAACTTATTAAATTATTTAAGTTGTTTATTTTTTTAACTTAATAGAATTTTAAATTAATTTTGACTTAATAAAAAAAAGGTAATTTTTTTAACTTTTTAGTTTAATATAAAAAATGAGAATAATATTAATAAATAATTTAACATTTATATTCATATATTAAATTAAAAAAATTAAATTATTCAAATTCAACCAAAATTAAAAAAATTAAATTATTCAAATTCAACCAAAATTAAAAAAATTAAATTATTCAAATTCAACCATTTAACTGTATTTAATATTGAACCCAATTAAGCTCTAATTCAACTATTTAGCATTCAGTTGAATTAAACTCTTTCAAAATTAAGTTAAAAAAACTGATACTACCTAATTTGGTATTTTATATGTGTATTATTAATAGATTTTTATCTTTTTTTTTTTTTGGGGTTAAGTGGGTGCGAAGGCTCTCCACTTTATGTCAACTAACATCTGGTCCAAGTGAGAGTAGAACAATCAATAATGAAATTGCATCAAAATCATATCGAGGAATAGGAATTTTCTATTGAGAAACTAAGAATGGGCATGTCGGTTGTAAGTATTCTCTATCCGCTTCCACTCGGAAATGGGGTAGGCGCATTCAGCAACAAGAGTTGGAAGTTGCAGCAGAGGAAGGAGAAGAAAAGATTTAATGCTGTCATCAGATGTACTAACGCCAATAGCAGCAGTGCAGATGTATTGGAGGTTAACGAGATAAGGGAGAGATGCAAAAAGTGGCAATGGAAGGGTCAACACTCCATCAATTACTTGGTTTCTTCAAGCCCAAATTCAACTTTACATTCGACTTCTCCCCTGCTTCTTGTTCATGGCTTCGGTGCCTCCATTCCTCACTGGCGCAGGTTAGTTTTTGATATTTTTATGAAATGCTGTTATTTTATCTCGATGTCTATCTGTAACATTAATAGCCACACAAAGTCGCTAACCACAAACTAAGGGGCCTATCCTCTTTTTGGTTCCTGTCATTGAGATAATTTCAGGAACATTGGTACACTGGCAAAGAGCTATACTGTTTATGCCATTGACCTTCTTGGTTTTGGTGCTTCGGATAAGCCGGCCGGTTTTTCATATACAATGGAAACATGGACTCAGGTATGCTTGTTTTCCCCAAGCTAGAAATTGGATCTTTTGATACACAAATGTCATCAATTTCTCACTCACTACAGCAGATTCCCCTGCTAACATAGGACTCATAATACAGTTAATATTGGATTTCTTGGACGAAGTTGTTCAGAAACCAACTGTGCTAATAGGTAACTCTGTTGGAAGCCTCGCTTGTGTGATTGCTGCCTCAGGTATATTTTACTTATGCTTCTTTGGCTTGAAGATATTCTTCATCTTGCTTGCACCTAACTAGCCTTGTGTTATCTGTGGTTTGGGGCTACATTTGCTCTACCTTCTAAAATAAGAATCCAGTCAAACTCTTGTTCGAGGGCTTGTGCTATTGAATTGTGCTGGTGGAATGAACAACAAGGCAATTGTTGATGATTGGAGAATCAAGTTGTTGTTACCTCTGCTTTGGTTCTTTGATTTTTTATTGAAGCAAAGGGGGATTGCTTCAGCAATCTTTGAGCGTGTGAAACAAAGGTATTGCCTTCAATCAACTGAGATTCTCTTGAAACACCAGAGTAAATGCAAACATCTCTAAATTATATATACGTGGTTGTTGCAGAGACACTCTAAGGAACATTTTGCTGTCCGTCTATGGGAATAAGGAATCTGTGGATGAAACACTTGTAGAGGTATTACTATTTTCTGCTCTACGCTATTGTGATCTCTTACAAGATATCACCTCATTATTTGTGCATTAACCTGAAAACTGCAGATCATAAGGGAACCAGCAACCGATGAAGGGGCACTTGACGCGTTTGTTTCCATTGTGACAGGGCCACCGGGGCCGAATCCAGTGCAGTTGATGCCATCAATCTCCTTACCAGTTCTTGTTTTATGGGGTAATCAGGATCCGTTCACCCCGCTTGATGGACCTGTTGGTAAATACTTCTCTTCTCTGCCTTCCCAACAATCAAATGTAAAGCTATTTGTATTGGAAGGAGTAGGGCACTGTCCCCATGACGACAGACCTCACTTGGTCCACGAAAAGCTGCTTCCTTGGTTGGCTCATCTTCCTACTTCAACTGAGAGATCTCAGTGCTGAAGAATTTGCTTTCTTATCAACAAGTTGTATTGCATTATTATTCTCCTTATAGAAGATCAATTCTTGTGCCTATATATGAAAATGATCTGGTGAGTAACTAGACACACGATGCGATTCCATAATCACCGCAACGGAAGCATCATCTCCGACTACATCATTCTTTTACTTGTATATATATATTCTCCGTGTAACTAGCCATAAAGAATGCCAGAAAAATGATGTTGGAGAACCTCCAATCTTAGCTTTATGTTTGATTAATGAAATGCATCAACCGATCAATAAAATGCACATTTTGAGCACTACTGACTAGATAAAAGAATTCATTTTACCGCTGATAAACTCAAAACAATGGAGTAAATTCTATGTGACTATGATAATTCACTTCATGGATAGGAATAGGAACCAGAAAAAATGGAGAATCCACACAAACCGAAGAGCTACTGGGCTGGGCTTCGCTACGCTATGCTGGGCTAGGCCTGTCTTGGTATAACAGTGATTATTTTTTTTCATTTCATTGCAATTACTTGCATTCCGAGTCACAAAAATTCGCAAGTCATCATGGCGCTGGCCGCTCAATTCCTGCTTCGTTTTCCGACCTTCGGAAAAAGAAGTATAAGCTTTCCATCATATCATCATCAATATCATACCAGTTATTCTTCATTGTTCTTCCGTTGTAATTGCAGCAACAGTGTTAGTGACAGTAGTAATAATCCCACTTGGAATAAGAAGAATTACTTGGAATTGACGGACGGAGATCTGATTCGAGAATGCGAAATGGACACGTTCAAAGCATCGGGCCCGGGCGGTCAGCACCGTAACAAGCGGGAGTCAGCCGTGCGTCTCAAGCACATACCAACTGGTATTATAGCTCAGGCGGTCGAAGACAGATCACAGCACAAGAACCGAGCGTCGGCCTTGGCACGCCTCCGCACTCTTTTGGCTCTTAAAGTCAGGAGTATTGTCAATCTTGATACATATTCACCCCCTCCAGAGCTTCTTCGTATTCTTCCCCCTAAGTCCACTATTAGAACTTCAGATTTCGGTCCACAAATTGGACCCAACAATCCTAAATTCGTTTTGGTATACATTCTTTCCTTCTTTCTCTTTTTTTTTTTTAAAAATAAATTTAATTCAACTAAGATATCGATTTCAATATATGATGATTTAGTTGTTTATCCATAGGGAATGCAAGCTCTACTCGATCTAATTTCCGCAGTCGAGGGATCTGTGTCAGAAGCAGCAAAATTATTGGGGTACAAATTATTTCCAAGCCTGCAATAGCATTCAACTTAGGAGGAATGGGTCTAGTTATAGTGATTGAGGGTTAATCCGCTAATTCAACATTATTCTAGAGGTGCTACATAATTGTGCCAGGTGTCCCGTTGCTCATCATATGATTGGGCGATGTTGCTCACAATATCATTTTGTTCCACTTATTTCTCTCTAGTTAGCATTTAACTAATAGAAATTTGGTTGATGGCTGACTTTCTAATATTTTGATTGAAAACTTCTCTCATATGATGACCTTCATTATATGTGGGGTAGGTTAAGCACTGGAGCGTTATCACGGTTGATACTGTCAGATGATTCTCTTCGAATGGCAGTAAATGAGTTGCGGACTTCTAAGGTATGGGAATTCATGGCTATTATAACAGCTATTATGATCATTTCCAGTAGTAGGGTTCAGCAATTAGCCAATAGCATTCCCAGTGTGATAAATCAAACTTGTGCCTAATTTAACATCTATATCTTTTTCGTTATCTGTGTTACAACATGCTTGAGTGTGTAATTTGTGTCTCAACTTTGTGCGTTGTTAGGTGCTGATAAGTCTATTAATTGCTATTGAGCGTCTGCTTTGCTGCCTACTGGCTGCTCTTTTATTGTTAATAATGTTCAATAGCAGCCTGCCTTACTCTGAGGATTTTTTCACATCTTTATTTGCAATTGATAAAAGAAATGTATATCAAAATAAAGTTTCAAGATATCCACCTGCATTAAAGTTGTCAATGGAAAGAAGAATAAGAAAAAAGAAAAGGAAAAAAATATTAGCAAATGTATCCTCATTATTTGGTGAAATGTAATGCATGGTACTATTTTCATACTTCTTTCCTGCTCTGTTCATTCACTTGACCAGAATTACAAAATTTCAAGTTATAATCTTGACCTGTTGCTGGGTTATATTAGTTATATTTTTTCACTATCATTTAGACGCATTATGGAAGGCATGCTTGTTTACTTTTTTAATAGACAATTTTTATTTAAAACACTAAATTGAAAACATTTTGCTAATTGTGCAGGGCATGAAGCCTCTTAAGTAGGATTTCTGGGTGCTACTTTTGTGTTGGGCAAATATTTTCTTCATCTTCAGTAATTGTAATGGGGGAAATGGTGCAAATAACACACTAATTACTCTGTATTGGAACTGGCTTCTCCATGGAGTGCCAAACACCTACTGCACACTTTCCTTAGTATAGAGCTGCTTATCACTGGGATGAAGTTGGTGATAGTTGCTTAGAACTTATTTTTTTCCGAAGAAAAATTCTCAACCATGGAAAACTTAGAAGTTGCGTCAGCAGAAGACAAGCAGCCCATTGAATCAATGGCTAAAATTAGCATAGCAGTCTCTTCAGATGTTTAATTAGATTCACTCCTATTGAATTGTCTCTTTTCATTATTTTTCTTTTAAGTTGCACTTATCTATTGATGTTTTCCAATGGTCTACAATGTACAAAAGAACAAATATTCTGTAGATAAAGTCATTCTGATATGACCACATGTGGTTTATCCTTGTCCATTTTCAACAACATTGAATGGAAAAAGGGATGCTTTGTTCTAATGATGCTTCTGTGCGTTCTTGGACATATGCTTGTTCTGATTCACATTTTACAGTTCAGCAGAGTTGCATGGTTTTTCTTTTGCATCATCAAGCACCAAATATGATAATATTGAACTACCTATTAATCTAGCCTCCACTTTGGTATAATATATAAACCATACCCATAGTATGTATAGCTGATGCTTCCATATGAGTGCGGAAGCAGACTAGGTCTGCTGCAATATTTTGTAATCTCTGGTAGTTCTAACTTCATGATTGTTTTCTATGCTAAGAAAAGCATTCTTTTACATCCATTTATCAAATGGTTAACTTGTTGGCCCCTGGCCTTAAGAGAGAGAAAAAATAAGGCTATGCGACACAACCCTCAATACTTTCTTAACGCCAATTTTTTTGGTTGATTGACAACACAATGATCAAAGCTGAGATATAGTGTTAGCATTTTCCCAAGCTGTTCTCTTGGAGTGGCATGTGACATGTGACATGTTAGATGGTGAGGTTATGTGATTTTTTTTTTTCTTGTCTTCAACTTGAATTTATTTATTTGACTGTTTACTATTCTCAGGAGAACGCATAGTGCCTATTTTCTTATATTAGTTGGTTATGTTGTTCAATCATATGTAGACATGATCTTGACCATTTACCAGTGACAGGGTCAAATGAGATGCTTCAATTTCTACTGTTTTTACTTGCTGGCTTGGAATAAGTTTCGAAAAGCCATCAACAAAGATTTGGTCAGGTAAGCTTTGCAGCAAGTTGGGATTTGGCATAATCCAAGTTGGGCAGAATATCCACAGCAACAATCATCTCATCCGTAAATCAAAAGCAGTCTTGTGAGGCAGCATTTGCGAATCCTTTACCACATGTGATTTGTGATAGTTGATATTACAAAAGTTCTTTGTTTGACATGTAAAGCTAAGATTTACTTTGTTTAATCTCATCTTCATGTTTATTTTGACAGTATTCTATCACCAACATCCACTTTTCTTAATCAGCCAATGACAAGCAAGCTGCCAAAATAAAAATGAAGAAATTTGTGTCAACATCATATGTTGTTTCTGATAGTACTAGTTGTTATGGCAAAAGCATCATAAATTATTTTTAGTTTAGAATATAACAAACTCTTTTTACTCTATGCCAGAGGAGTGGGGCTTCAACTTCTACAGAAGGAAAGGGAAAGTTGAACCTGTAGCTGTGAAAAGGAAGAATTTGAAAATCAAAGTTGCATGTATTGTGATATTGCCAATAGGAAGAGAGTTTGATGCGGGGGAATCCTATTATTGAAGAATCAGGTTCTTTCCTCCACTATAAGAACCTTTTGCCTTGTTGACTCTTGAAGTAGTTTATTCATTTATATCCAAACCCAAAAGTTTAAGAGACTTCTAAGGCACTCTTTGTTATTGATTTTTCATATTCAGAAACAATCGATTGACCATCAAAAGTAGGAACGTTGATGGCCATATTAATTGATTTAATCTTTAAAAAGAGAATTCAAGGATTCTAGTGGTGCAGCCAATGGCCACATATCCTCTCTGTAAAAATTTCAACTGATTAGGTCCACCATATATACCCCCTTTGAGTACTGCAGAACAGAAGTTTCATTAAAGGCTATCGGTCCCTTATTTGTTTTATTTTATATACTGCATATTATTGTGTCAACTAATTACAAGTTAGAAATGGAGTTGATCCCTTTTCAAGAGTTCTGTTAGATCTTAAAACCAACAAAGTCAGATCATCTCCACAAATTCATTTAAGATGCCACTATTAACCAACATTCAGTCTAATAAGATCTGATTTCTCCGCTGAATTCCATGTGAACTACTTTACACCAATCATTCAACATTTATTATACTAGGGTAACCAAAGCCAACTAAAGGAAAGTATAAATTAATAAAGAACATTCTGAAATTCTTTTTTCTTTAGAAGAATGAGGGCACTTTAATTGACATGTTTTAAAATGTAGATTTCCCTCAATGCTTCTTAATTATTAGCCTTTTCTTTTCCCTCTTATATATATGTGCATGTACTTCTTCTGAAGCTTATTAACACAGATTTCCTCCCAAGGTTGGTTTATTGCATTTGAGTCCTGCAAAATAGAAGAACTAGAAATGGTGGTGGATATACAAGAAAAACTCCGGCTAGCTCTTGGTTCTGTTAAGGATCATGTCACCATTGGCAAGGCCATGATATACAACTATGTTGGAAAAGGCTTTTCTGACATTGAAATTGCAGTAGTACGAGCAACCGCCCATGATTATGGTCCCATAGATGACAAATACATGCATGAGATCCTCTTCCTGGTCTCAGATTCTGCAGGATCCATTTCTTTTCTTGCAGAAAGAATTTCTCGTCGTCTTGGAAAGACAAAAGATCGCCTGGTTGCCCTCAAGACTCTTTTGCTAATTCATCGTCTCCTACGTGGAGGCAATCGTGACTTTGAGCAACAGCTACGCAATGTATATGCTTCTGGCCATCTTCAATTGAGTACTTGCTGGTTCTCGAGGAACCCAGATCCTTCAGTTTGCTTTCTACACAAATATGCTGCATATCTAGAAGAAAGAATGGGATGGGTCATCAACCAAGCTGGTAAGCTTGAACCTGTTATGTCCCAAGGTTTCGAGTTTCAATGCTACAAAGAGAAATCAATGGATATGGTATTTCGTAAACTGCCGAAATGTCAAGTTTTCATAGATAAGGTTTTACAAAGTTCACCGTTTCATATTTTGCCTTCAGATAATTTGGTTCAAGCAGCCATGATCAACACCTTGAAAGAAAGCTTCCAAGTGTATATGACATTTTCTGAAGGTGTGGCAACTCTTGTCAACATGTTCTTTGATTTAGCAACACCAGCAAGAGCTTTAGCCTGTGACATACTTAGGAGGGCTTCCCAGCAGAGTCAAGCTCTTCATGATTTATATCAAAACAGCAAGCGAATAATTGACAACAAGAACTTGGAATACCCATCAGTGCAAATCATCACTATGGAACACGTTACGGAATTAGAGCAAAGTTTAGGCTGTCCACCAGTGAAACCATATGGGTGCCCCATGTTAAGCAAGACTACTGGCTCAACCCCTCCAATTTTGAATTGTCTAACAAAATCGGCAGAGTTGCAAGCAGCAATGATAGGCCACAAAGGTGAAAAGGATAAACAGAAATGTGATTTTAGTATGTCATCAACTCTTTTCGCATGTGCGTTGGAGACTAAAATAAGCAAGGTATGGGTGGTGTTCGAAGATGAAGACTTCAAAAAATCAGGTTCACCAGTTGCAGGACTTCTCGATGATGTTCCTGCCCATCAAACACCTTCTGGGGTGGTGGTGAATGATAGAGAGACTGGACATAGTAAGCCTTGTAGTTATTTAAACCCTTTTTTGACTTGAGTTATACAAGCATGGTTTTTGCGATTATGTGCTTGGATCAGAAATTTTCAGCTCTTGTAAACAAATATGGGTAAACTTTGTGTATTTCACTTGGGTTTATTCCTTATTTGTTCCTGGAAGAATGGAAGTTGACTATGGATGCGCAATTGATTTATGCACAATTGTGATCTCAGGTAACATCAATGATGAAAACATGCATAATCATGTTCACAAGTTTTAAAGAGAATCAAATGAACTCAATTTTATGTCATTTGTTACCGTGTGCTGGACTTTGCAAAATCATATTTTGAGTTTCACATACAAGATTAATGGAATAGCATTTGAAATGATACATGATTAATCAAGCCAAATGGCTGTTGGAAAGGCTTGTATTTTCCAAGGAAATGAATAAAAATGAGAAAAGCACAGAAAACTTATAATTGAGACTGAATTAGGAGTAGTAGGTACAAGCAAGCGAGTCGAAATGAGAGCCAAACATATGTGTGTATTTAGATACAACTTGGTTTTGAAAAGATCTACAAAGTTGAGAAGTTTTCCTAAACAAGCTTCCGAATGGATTCTGTGATGCCAGACCGTATAGACTCGGTTTATGCTCGTGCTGGCTTCGTGTTGGTATGGTGCATTTTATATCTATGGCATTTTCCATTCTTCATTATGGTATTGAATAGGTTCACTAACTAACTATATAGTTGGTAAAGAATACTCGTAGCTAAATGTTAACTTCTATTTTCATCTGGCATTTACAAGAGGAAGCTAAGACAAAATGTACACTAACCATCAACAGGAATTGAGAGGCAAGACAGACTATTACCACATTGTAATATTTCATAGTCTTTCTAATCTTAACCTTTGACGGTGATCCAGCTTTTGTCCTTCTTATTCCCTTCTTCTCATGCTCTTCTTCACCTGCATATCCATATAGAAACAAAATCAAGGAAATTCAGTACCATGTTTTCCGATTCACGTATCTACTGCTCAAAATGACTTTGATCTTTCAATAACACAGTCCTAATACCATCTATAAAATTTTAATATGCATTTCTTGGTTGAGTGGAAAGAAGTTCGTTCGGCCATTGCTTTGAACTTCTTACCATATACTTCCTATTGCATTTCTATTTTCCCTTTATTTGCAAAATCATTACCCTGTAAGAATCCAACAAAGAAGAAAAAATAGAGGGTGAATTACTGGTTAAGACTGACATGAGCTATTAGAATTGCAATGCCCAAGAAACACCACCAGAAGAAAAATAGAGCAAGACCAACCAAGAAATGTTAGTTATAAGTTTGGCTATGCCTTCAGCCAACCAGAGGGTATTAGCCTCTAAATTGGGTTCATTTTTTTTTTGTGTCAATTGTCCAGTAAGGTGACCTTCTTCTTCCTCATTGAGTTGACATTACTTTCACTTTCAACTTGTTCAGCTTCGCTAGAGCTGTCACCACCACTTTCCGTATGTTCCTCTTCAGAGAATAATAGACATCCCACAGCTCTTCACCTTGGTAAAGGCCATTGGTTGGCATCTTGAAGAGAGAAATCAAATGAAACCTTATGGCAGGATCTGTATGTACTGAACCGATGGTCTCCATCATCGCTTTAAACTACCATAGCATACAACTGATGACTATATAGCAGGAACACATGATCTGACGAAAGAATTCTGGGTTTGTATTCAACCCTGAATCCATATATCAGTAGCACTATATATCATTCCATTGACCGTCATTGGTTTCAAATTGGCATTAACAATCTATACCGAAACTCCTATAATCATTATAGCCCTCAACTGCAACAACACACATTGTAGTACCCAAGAACCTACTGTACACCATTGCAGAGGCAGCTCAATTGTCACTGAAAATCACTCATTTTGATCAATTGTATCTAACTTTTCTAAATTCTCTAAGATTTCTGGTAAATCATCCAGTTTTAAGCCACCTCAAAGATAAATAGTTTCAAGAGATTTTCAACTTACAAATGCTGCTTGAAACACATTTTAGCCTTGTGCAGTTCACAAGAACTAATATGGTAAGTTTAGTGAGACATTCAATTGAAGATGGCAATTCTTCTATTGCAGTCGCATTTAGAGGCAAATACTTTATACCCCTGATATCTCTGGGAACTTAGTGATATTTGAACAACCATAGAGATCTGTTCTAGAAGGGAAGTTAAGTTACGAATGCTGCTTGGAAAAATCTAAGCCGTGTACAGTTTTCCAGCAATGTAACAAGGTTATTGAGACACGTAAACACTGGTGGAACTTGTAATGCTGTCTTCCCTTAATTTAACCCCTTTATACTCCAGGAAACATTGGGAAACTTGGTGAGACCATAGTCATGAAGTATCATATTTTGGGCTGATGAGAAGTCTGGGGTTTCAATTAGTTGTTGGGAGTAACCGAGGTCAATCTACCTTACGTTTATAGTATCTTGTAACATCAAAAGAGATGGCTTGAACAAATTAGCATTGACAATTTTTTAAATATACTCCAACAAGAAACATATACCAATGTTAAATGTACCTGCTTTTCCTTGTTCATGTTAGAGTTTTGATATTTTTCCATTGGTTTGAAACTTGGCTAGAATAAGCACTTATCTAGGTGTTTTATGATTTATGTTTACTTAGTCATTGTTGTAGTTTGAATAAAACTCAAACTCTAGGATTTCATTTTTGAATTTAAAAACAAGTTGTAAGCTGTTCATAGCAAATTATCTCGGGTACAACTCCTGTATAAAATTCAGTTTAGCAATGAAGTTAACTATCACTTTCCACAACTCATCTCGGTTTCATAGACATAGCTTGAAAATCAAGTTTTAATTTTCTGCAAACAGTCAGCAGTTCAACATTGCTATGATGCATTTCAAGTTCAACAAGAATCAGGGTCAACTTGGATGACAAAGATTTCAAAGGGTGTCTCTGCCCATAAAGATATCTCAGCTCATCTGAAAGAATTTCTAGGCCTTGGCAAAGGTGCACCTTATCTTCTTCTATGCAGCCTTCATGATAATAGGAGCAATTATAACTTGAGAAGTTTAAGTTGATGCATACTCCTGTAGGCATCAGAACTTAAGTGTAGCTCACTCACTTTCAAATGAAGTCCAGGTATATCCTTTCAACAGCTTCAGGGATTACAAAAGACAGCATATGTTAGCACAAAATACAAATCAAAACTGCAAAGAGTGACTTGATGTAAAAGACATCTTATAAGCTAATATTTCATAAAAGCTTAAATAAAATGGAGAACTTTAATGCATCTAGCTCTTACTGAATTTTCATTAAACAAGTTACAGATGTCATGAGGGTCCCATTATTGAAAGCGTTGAATCAAAGGCCATGATGGGTAAGGCCAAGGATGAGAAGCTCAGGCCCGCTAGCCTCATTCTCAGATATGCTAAGACAAACTCAAGAAAAACACCTCAGCAGTTCCAGCTCTATCAGAAACAGCTCAGGTGGTACGGGTACAGCTAGTGAGAAAGCATCTAAGGAACGCTTATTGATGAGTTGTGAGGATCCTGATACTGGTGGTACAAGGCAAGATGATCGAATGCTGGAATTGGAGGAGTACATAATTAATACCTAAAAGATAGGGGAATATTCGCTTGGCATGAATTGTAAAATGATGGATTTGTAAATGTGTGTATATATTAAGCATTGTAACCATGTTACTGTTACATTAAATTACATTTGAAATTCTTTTGAATACTATACACTCTCAAAATATCAATTCTTAACTTGGTATCAGAGCTAGCTTATATGAATATCAAGCTCTACAACACATGATACCACACCAACAAATCTTATCAACTCAACACTTAAAAGTAGCATACCTACAAATTCCTTTGTGTTTTTTGCACCCATTAAGCTAACTAATACCAACTACCTCTTGCGGAAATCCCAAGTGATTTCAAGCATAAATGACTTGTTAGGGTTCATTACAGACCATCCTCAAAACAACAAAATATCTATGTAGATGATGACAACACTATCATTACTAATATATTCCATCGTCTTGGTCCAATTTTAGATAAGTTTTAACTCTTTAAAATATTAACTCTTAACACTAACTTAAACTCCTTTAAATCTACAATATTTGAAAAGTAATAAGCTTAGTACTAATTAAAAATGAATGATATATATTCATTGTATAAATATTAAATAATTAATATTTATATAGAATTAGAATAACATGTAAACATCAACTCCAACAAAAAACAACCTTGGTAAAATGAGAGTTCTACAATATTAAATCTGATACTTATGTGTTTGTTAAAGTTATAAAAGAAAAACTTCTAATTGTCTTAGTGTATATTGAAGATATCAGTATAACTAGAGAGAATGCAAAAGTTGAAGTTGTTCAACCCATAATCAAGTAGTCAAATAAAGAATTTTCCTGAAAGGAGTTAGGAGAACTGAGCTACTTCTTAGGTATTGAAATAATCAGAATTGGATTAGCATTGCACTTATGTCAAACTAAGTATGTAGTTGATCTACTTAAGAAAACAAAAATAGCTAATGCAAAGAGTTGCCCTACACCAATAAGCACAAATATAAAACTAACAAGTGATTCAGGCAAGCTTTTTACAAATGGTCTACTTTATATAAGTATGATAGGGGCTCTATAATATGTAACATTAGCCAGACCTGAAATTTCTTTTGCTATGAACAAACTCGATCAATATCTCACTTCTCTAACACTATTTCACTGGCAATGTTGCCAAAGATTGTTTAGATACCTTCAAAGAACCAAAGTGCATGGAATATTTGTAAACCAAGATCTTCTGTAAGCCTAGTTGCACTCACTGGTGTAGACGTGGCATGGGATATAGAAGACATATCCTATAAAGGCTACTATGTATATCTTATTGAAAAATTTTTAGGGTTATTTCCAGATCTAATTCAGAGTTAGAATATAAAATATTAGCTTAAGCAGTTGCTGAAATTGCTTGGTTACAATCACTTCCTTTAGAGCTATTTCTGACTTAAACCTTAATTCCTATAGTGTGGTGTGATAATCAAGTAGTAGCATCCTTAACTACAAACTTTGCATTTTATAATCGTAAGAAGCATATTGAGGTTGATGTGCACTTAGTTAAAGAACTAAATGTTAAATAGAGAACTAGATATATGCCCACAAAGATATAAGTTGCTAATATTTTCACTAAAGCACTTACTATTGGCAGGTTTCAAATCTTAGTAAGCAAACTCAATGTCTATCCTAGACAATTGAGCTTGTGGGGGATGAAAGGAAAGCTGAAAATGCAAAACAAAAATAAAAGCTGCTTCTATCTCAGCATCAATTGCTAGCTCAGTAGCAAGTGTCAGGTGATGAGTTGGATGCTGAGAATAGAGGCACATAAAGGGAATGATTTACACTTAGGAGAACTTCTTAAATAATTGTAAAATGTTAGTTAAATTTGGTAAAGTTAGTTATGACTTTTCCGCTAAAACCCAATATTTCTTATCTCTTTAGTTTCTAGATTCTTTTAGAAGCTTTGTGTTATAGTTGGTGGCACACCAAAATTAAAAACACCATATTTGAAGAAAGAAATGGTTAGCGGCACACCAAATTTAAAGACACTATTTTTTTTAAGAAAGAAATGGTTGGTGGCCTAAATTGTTGAATTGAATGGATGTCAATTTTGAATACTAAAGAAGATGTGTTCAATTGGAGCACTACTACTTCCTCCTATAAATAGAGGAGTTTCATTAGTTCAAGATATCATCCCAAAAACATTGAAAGAAATTATTGTAGTGTTCTCTTCTTTGAGTTGTTTCTCCTATTTATAAGAGAGAGATGAATTATTTTCTCCTTATAATTAGAGAGATGTTGTAATCCCATTTTCATAGTGAAAATCCCTTATACTTGCCCCATGATTTTTTCTTCAATTCGTTTGAGGGTTTTTCACGTAAACTATGTGTTATTTATTTTTTTTCAATTTCTCATCTCTATTTTTAATTGAGATATTGCTTCAACCTACAATTCTCCATAACAAGTGGTATCAGAGCCTCATGGCTTTTCAGGTGAAGGTATATCGTTCATAGATACTATTTACAGGTGTGTAACTATTCACATATACGATACTATTCACGGTGAAATAGTGGGAGCTAGTTCGAGTGAGAAGTAGATCGTAGTCAATCAATATAACGGCAAAGTACGAGATAGAGAAGTTCAATGAAAATAATTTCTCAATGTGAAAGATAACAATGATGGCAATATTAAAGAAGGACCATTGTTGGCGGCAATTAGTGACAGACCGATAATTATGACTGATGAAAAATGGGAAGAGATAGATGGAGATGCTATTGCCAACTTACGTTTGGGATTAGCAGATGAAGTTCTATCAAGCGTAGTAGAGAAAAAGACGGTGAATGAGATATATGATACTTTAACAACATTGTATGAGGTAAAGTCTCTTCACAATAAAATCTTCTTGAAAAGAAACTCTACACCCTACGGATGTCAAAATCTACGACGGTAATTAATCATATCAATACTCTCAATACTTTATTTTCTCAACTTTCTACTTTGGGTTATAATATTGGACAAAATGAATGTGTTGAGATTCTATTCCAAAGTTTTTCAAATTCATACGACTATCTAATTATCAACTTAACTAATAACCTCATAACGGACTATCTAGTTTTTGAAGATGTTACAGCCTCTATTCTTGAAGACGAAAGTAGGCTTAAAAACAAGGAATATAGAGCAACTAATTCGCAGTAAACGGAGGCTTTACTAATGTACAGATATGGAAGATCAAAGTCAAGGAGTAAGAAGAATATCAAGTGCTACAATTATGGCAAGAAATGACATTTTAAAGTAAGTTTTGATATAGAAAAGGTGTAGAAATGACCATTGAGCCACCAAAATCTCAGAATTGTGTTGCAAGTACTTCTAGTAATGGTAACGTCCTATGCAGCGAGGAAACAACTATTTTTAAGGATAGAAAGAAGCTCACTGATGTTTGGATAATGGATTCG
Source organism: Ailanthus altissimus (assembly GCA_946807835.1). Classification (NCBI taxonomy): domain Eukaryota; kingdom Viridiplantae; phylum Streptophyta; class Magnoliopsida; order Sapindales; family Simaroubaceae; genus Ailanthus; species Ailanthus altissimus. The sequence goes on from OX327708.1 coordinate 56,254, forward strand.
GGAGTAACATGGCATATGACCTCTCATTGAGATTGGTTTTACAATTATAAACCCATCTTTGGAGGATCTGTGTATATAGTTGATAATCATGCCTTAGAGATTGCTAGTATTGGCACCATCAAGTTGAAGATGTATAATGGAACGATTCATACTATCCAATAGGTAAGGTATGTGAAAGACTTGAAGAAAAATCTATTATCTCTAGGACAATTAGATGAGCTTGGATGCAAAACTCATATATAAAATAGGATCATAAAAATTGTCAGAGGCACACTCGTGGTAATAAAGGCAGAAAAAGTAGCTGCTAACCTGTTCATACACTTGGGAGAAACATATTCAGAGGCAGAAGCATCTATTGCATCAGCTAGTTCTGCAGAAGAGATGACGATGTTATGGCATTAAAGACTTTGTCACATGTCAGAACAAGGTTTAAAAATTCTCTCTGATCAGAAATTACTTCCTGGACTTAAAAATATTTCTTTACCCTTTTGTGAGCATTGTGTTATAAGTAAGCAGTATAGATTGAAGTTTAGCACATCAACAACTAAGAGTAATGACATCTTAGACTAATCCATTCCGATGTTTGGCAAGCACCGATCACATCTTTGGGAGGAGCAAAATATTTTGTGTCATTCATTGATGATTTCTTCAAGAGATGTTGGGTTTATCCAATCAAAAGAAATGCAGATGTGTTTTTTAAATTCAAAGTCTTCAAAGCTCAGGTGGAACTTGAAATTGAAAAAACGATCAAATGTTTAAAGACTGACAATGGAGGAGAATATATTGGCAATAAATTTGATGCATTTTACAAACAAGAAGGCATTAAAAGATAATTCACAACAATGTACACTCTCCGACAAAATGATGTGACAGAGCGGATGAATAGAACTCTACTTGAAAGAACTAAAGCTATGTTGAAGACTGTGGATCTAACTAAATCATTCTGGGCAGAAGCAGTTAATACTGCTTATTATGTGATTAATCGATCTACATCAACAGCGATTGATCTGAAGACACCAATGAAGATGTGGATTGGTAAGCCAACTGATTATTCTAATTTACATATATTTGAAAGTCTTGTATATGTGATGTACAATACCCAAGAAGTCACAAAACTTGATCCAAAATCTAAAAAATGTATATTCTTGGGGTATGCTAATAGAGTAAAGGAGGATCGCCTGTGGGATCCTATTGTCTATAAGATAGTTATCAGCAGAGATGTGATATTTAAGGAAGATAAGCTGCAAAAGAAAGAAAATAATAGTACAACGAAGGACAAATCAGAAACTACTACAGTGCAAGTGGAGGAAAAGTCAAAAAATGAAGAAATTTCTGAAGCAGTACCAGAACATGATGAACAAGAACCAGTTGAGTCAGAGAAGCCACCTCTTAGATGGTTAAATCAGGTGAGTTCAGCACCAATTTGACATTCAGATTATCATATAGAGAGCAATGTTGCATACTACCTTCTAACGAAGGAAAGAGAGCCATCGACTTTCTAAGAAGCAATGAATAGTCTAGACACATCTTTATGGATAATAACAATGCAAGAAGAAATTGAAGCTCTTCATAAGAATAAAACATGGGATCTTGTACCACTATCACATGGAAGGAAGGCCATTAACAATAAATGGGTCTACAAGATCAAGAGAAATAACGATGATCAAGTGGAGCGGTATCGTGCATTATTGGTGGTAAGAGAATATGCTAAAAAAAAAGGTATTGATTTCAATGAGATCTTTTCACCTGTTTTTAGACTCAATACTATTTGAATAGTCCTTACTATGTGTGCAACATTTGATTTATATCTAGAACAGTTAGATGTAAAAATAACTTTTCTTCATAGTGACCTTGAAAAAGAAATTTATATGCTTCAACCAGAAGGTTTTGCAAAAGCAGGAAAAGAGAAATTGGTTTGCAGGTTGAGCAAATCTCTTTATGGTCTCAATCAAGTGCCGAGGTGTTGGTATAAGACATTTGATTCTTTCATTTTGAGTCTTAAATACAACAAACTTAGTGCAGACCCTTGTGCATATTTCAAGAGGTTTTGTGATAATGAGTTCATTATCTTGTTGTTGTATGTTGATGACATGTTAGTAGCAGGCTCCAACAAAGATCAAGTAACGGAGTTAAAGGCTCAAATGGCTAGAAAATTTGACGTAAAGGACTTAGGACCAGCAAACAAGATTCTAGAGATGTAAATTCATCAAGATAGAAGTAATAGGAAGATTTGGCTTTCACAAAATGACTATTTGAAAAAGATCTTACGACGCTTCAATATGCAAGATTGTAAGCCAATTTCTACCCCACTTTCTATTAATTTTAAGTTATCCTCAAGTATGTATCCTAACAATGAAGCAGAGAGGAAGGAGATGTCTCAAGTACTATATGCATCAGCAATGGAAAGTTTAATGTTTGCCATAATTTGTACAAGATCGAACATTACACAAGCAGTGAGAGTGGTTAGTAGATTCATAAGCAATCCTAGTAAAGAGTATTAGAGTACTATTAAGAGGATCTTGAGATATATTAAGGGTACCTCAGATGCTGCATTATGTTATGATGGATAAGAATTCACTATTAGAGGATATATTGATTCATATTTTGCAGGTGATCTTGATAAAAGAAAATCCACCACAGGCTATGTGTTTACAATTGTAAGAGGAGCTGCTAGCTGGGTTTCTAAACTTCAGACTGTTGTGGCTCTATCAACAACAGAAGTTGAGTATATGGCAGCTACACGAGCTTATAAAGAAGCAATTTGGATTAAAAGACTATTGGAGGAACTCAGGCACAATCAAGAAAAACTTCCCTTGTATTGTGATAGTCAGAGTGCCTTGCATATTGCAAGAAATTCGGCTTTTTATTCCAGAACAAAGCACATTAGAGTTTAATATCACTTTGTTCGTAAGGTGGTAGAAAGTGAAAGCGTGGACATGAAGAATATTCACACCAAAGAGAACCTACCAGATGCATTAACCGAACTGATCAACACTGATAAGTTCATATGGTATAAATCCTCATATAGCCTGGCAGAAATGTAAGCGGCATGGAGATGGCAAGTGTTGGTGGAAGAATGTGAAGACGTGATTATTTTAATCAAGTCTTCAAGTGGGAGAAATGTTATGGTTTGTGGCACACCAAGATTGAAGACACCATATTTAAAGAAAGAAATGATTTGTGGCACACCAAATTTGAAGACACCATTTTTTTAAAAAAAGAAATGGTTGGTGGCCTAAAGTGTTGAATTGAATGGATGCCATTTTTGAATACTAAAGAAGATGTGTTCAATTGGAATACTACTATTTTTTTCTATAAATAGAAGAGCTTCATTAGTTCAAGATATCATCCCAAAAACATTGAAAGAAATTATTTTAGTGTTCTTTTCTTTGAGTTGCTTCTCCTATTTATAAGAGAGAGTTGAATTGTTTTCTCGTTGTAATTAGAGAGATGTTGTAATCCCATTTTTACACTGAAAATTCTTTATACTTGCCCCGTAATTTTTTCATTAATTCGTTTGAAGGTTTTTCACGTAAAATCTGTCATTTATTTTTTTTATTTTTTATTTTTTATTTTTTATTTTTAATTAAGATACCGCTTCAACTTATAATTTTTCATAACACTTTGATCACTATAAATAAGTGCTATAATCACCCTTTTATTCATTAAAATTCAGAGAAGTTTTATTCAGTTTCCCTTTATTTTTCCTCATTTTCGCATCCAATCTCTGCTTGGCAACATTTTCCAGAAAACTGGAAGATTTTACTGAAAATCTAAAATCTGATCTGATGTTTGATTTTTTTTTTCTAGTAGGAGCACTTTTATGCCAAAGGGACCTTAATACAATTAGGTTAGAATCTATAAACTTAATTAATTGGCTAGTTATTAATTCTTGATGACTCCATATCTGAAAATTCATAGTAGTGAAAATCATCAGTGGCAGTACTGCAAAGGATGTCATCCAATGGCCACGATGAGGCTGCTATCGCCAAATTAGCAGCAGAACCCGAGCTACAAGCTGATGTTATCTCTGTAAAATTAGCCCCAACATTCACAGTCACTGCTTCCCTGCTGCTTCCCTCACCTGCAGCTAAATAAGTATTTGAAAATGTTCTTGCTTTAAAGCCAGAAGTAGTAGTACTTTCACTGTTGTTGGCTGAAGAGTCCAAGGAAACTTTGACACCACCAATGAGAAACCGCTGATGGGAGGACAAAAAGGAGCCGGCCATGTGAATTGACGTGTCACACTGCCTGCAGAGTATTGCCCTGTCCTCCAAGCAAAAGAAATACCCACTCCTTTCCTGCTAAATTCATAATGAACAAATATAAAGAATGGTCTTTATATAGAACAAGAGAATCAATCTTACCATTAAGGAAATTTCAGGTTAGAAAAACCGCTCAACCTAAAGCTCAAGTTGTTACATAAAAATTCAACAATACTATTAAAGACAAGTTTCACGTAGATTCTAAAAGATTCAAACAAGAGACAGGAGAGAGCTGAGAGATTATAAATGAAGAAATTGGTTGAAACCAAAGACAGTTTAAACACAGAACCTTGACTCTGACTTTTGACTCTTATACTATATTATAAAGACTGTTCAACCCAAAAGCTTTAAACGATCCAACATTAATGTTAAAAAAAACAAGTCATAAGGATTAACGAGTCATATATACCTGGCAGATGTCACAGGAAGGAAGCTGAGAAGAGGAGGGAGATGAGGATGAGGAGGAAGATGCAGTAGTGTGTTTGAGGAGAGAGACGCGCTGATGCTTTTGGGAGAGCTTGTTGGCTGCATGGACTTTATCATCACACTCGCTACATAACACTGCCTCATCTGCGCAACATAGCACCTCCGCTTCTGCCTTCTCACATACCTCACATTGGATCTTCATCTTGATTCCTTCTTCTCCTGTTTTCTTCTTCAGCTATATGCACGAAGATGTTTTTTCTACAACTACATGCAGAAAGAATAATAATATATGCTGAAAAGTAAAATTACTAGAAGTCCGTCTCATGGCAGCCAGGAAGAAGGTGCTGTGAAGCATTTGACAATAATATTTAGTTGGAATACTGTAGTGTGAGTGTGAGATACGTACAATGGATGTCCTACCTGAACTTTCTTTGGAAGCAGATGGGCTGAACTTGCTTAACTTAACGTGTTTATGTCAAAATGTATGTATATTATTCTTTCTCTCTGCTCACTAGGGTTTTGAGAAGCCAAATCTAAGTACTATCTCCATGAGAGTAAAATATTATATATAGAGAGATGAGTGTACCAAGTGTCCATGTACAAGAACTAAGAAGATAAATAACCTCAATTTTGGGTTTTTTTTATATCATTTATAAATATATTCATTTTATCTCACCAAAGAGACAAAATACCAAAAATTCGTATATCAAACCTATATATAAATAATAATGTATCTCAAACGAGGTGATATAAAATATTTATATAAAAAATAAATAGTACATATTCCAAAAGCTGTATCTCAAATTAATGAGGTAATATTTAATGTGATATTCATTGAGTAATTTCGTAATTTTTTTTTACATTATTCAACTACTCACATAATGAGTGCCTTATTTGGATACATTTTTTGGGATAAATTTTGGGGTATATTGCATTACTAATATATAAATAATGTTTCTAGGTGTTTTCGCTTGATTAATTGTATCATCTTTATTAAATTTATGCTAAGGGTATATTAACTTTTTTTCCCTTTATAATGATTGATGGAGATAAAAATTTAAGGGAGGATGCAAATACACTGAGAATTGTTAAAAATATTCCCCTTCAAATAAATAAAGAGCAAATCTAGCGTGAATTATAATTAATACAGTTATTACTTTTAAATTAATTACATCTTTTTTTGTACTAATAAATTTACAATAAATATTTAATATTAAAATGAAAAAATATAATTAATTGAAAAATAACGATGGACGCAGTTGTTGCAGCTAACACAAACACTCTTCGACAAATGAATTAGCTTCATCGAATAATTGTCGATCACTTGCTAAGCATAAAGTGGTATATGTAATGGTAGATATTGCAATATGTATCTGGGGCCCAAAGTGAAGTGAACATAGGAAATCACATCGTATCTTCTCCATATTTTGGGATTCAGCCCTGGTTCTGTTAATGCAAGAAACTTCCAACAAGACAATGAATAAAGCAAGCATCCACGGCCCCTCTTGGTTACCAGGCTGTCCATTAACCATAACTAAAGTCACATATATCATTGCTTGTCGTCGAGCCAAGTGCCATGATCATATCCTGCACCAAATTACGCCTTTGTACTGCTGCAAGTATATAGATTACACAGCATTTTAAGAAATTTAAGATCATATATTATTCCTGCAAGGTTCAGAATTTGTTAATGGCGGTCTTGCCTCCATTTTCAGCCGTCGATCTTCTGAGAATTGTTGTGGCAACTTGCACTGCAATGGCAGATTATCTGTGAACTTGGACCACAGAATTAAACAGGAGTAGAAAGTCAAAACCCCGTCGACCCATAACTTGCTTAGCTAAATCTTCTCGTTGGTTCCTTTGTCAGTGACATGAAAAGGGAAGATAGAGATTGCCAAAACCTGCCCATCACGGAAGCCTTCTTATTGGATGCATCAGCTGCCAAAATATGGCCATATTTATTTATATAACTTGTACTACAGTGGGATGGAGTACAAAGTTGATTGATCGAGAGTTTTAAATAAATGTAAGTAAAAAATAATGGAGACTTGAGTAAAATTGTAGTCGCACATTTAAACAAAATCTTTTTACCGAGGGCTTAAGTCCCCACTGAACCAACATTTATAGCCGAGTCTCTGTTGTAGACATAACTTAAATAGGGGAATTAAGGAAGTTTGCCTGCAAGTGCTGTCCAATATTATTATTATTACTCCCCCAATCACCCTGTAGTAAATTATGAACATACATTAAAATCCATACCGATAATAAAAATATTTAGTAAACACTCATTTTTAGCTATTAATTATATGAAGAATAATTATTAAAAATTATGTTAAAAATAGTTTTGAATCAAACCACGAAGGAGAAAACAATACGAAGTTGAAAGTAAGACAAAAGGACGAAGATAGGACTAAAGTTTGAGGCTTAGAGTTTAGTGCAAATTCCAAGTCTGAGTACCGCGGGGCTGGGAAACTCAACACCGAGACACCAAAGTCAAAACATGTAGCACTGCAGCGCCGACTTTTAAGTGCTGAGGCATCCAAGTCAAAACGTCTAGCACCGTAATGCCAATGCAATTTTCCTTATTTTAAATTTATTTTATTTGAGTTAAACTTTTTTTTTTTTACAACTCAGACTAAGGTTTGCTTAAGAGGTTAAACACTATAAATAGGCCTCTATGTTGGCTTGAGAGATGCCACCAAAAAGTTGAGAGAGCTTTTCTTGTGTTCTAAGAAAGAATTACTTTGTAAGATTTTCTTTATGATTGATTCATTAATAAAAAAAAGGCTAAGATCTTGGTCCACCATAAATGTAGACAATTGTCAAATTATGTAAATATTTGTGTTCTTTCTTATACTTATATTATTTTGCTTTTATTTGATTTCCATTATTTTTCTTTCTCAATTACTTGCGGTTGAAGAATCCCAACAAGTGGTATTAAAGTTAGGGTTATGACAACTCCAAAATATAAAGTTAAAAAATTTAATAGGCAAAATGACTTCAACCTATGAAAAGTCAAAGTAATGGCTTGACTGGTCAGTTAAGGGCTTGACTTTGCCCTTGAGGAGACTACAGCAACCACCAGTGAAGAAAATAAGCCAGAGACATTAAGGTCTGACCTAGATTGAAATTCTAAACAAATGAAGGCCCACAACATCATAGTTATTTCTTTAAATGATAAGGTTTTAAAGAAGTAACTAGAGAAAAGACAGTAATAAGTCTTTGGAATAAACTTGATGCCATGTACATGACAAAGTCTCTAGCGAATTGTCTACACATCAAGAAGAAGTTGTACTAATTGATCATAACTGAAGGTACACTTATCAAAGACCATATTAATTTATTCAACAAGATAATCATCGACTTAAAAACAATTGATGTAAAGATAGAGGATGATGATAAAGTCATAATCTTGTTGAGTTCTCTACCATCTAACTGCAAGTACTTTATAGATACTCTACTTTATAGTAGAGAGTCATTAACAATGACAAATGTGAAGGCCTCTCTAAACTTAAAGGAACTAAGGAAGAAATCAGAGACTGGTATAGCAAATGAATTGACTGTAAGATGAAGGTTTGATAAAAGGGATGGCAAATAGAAGAAGAACTTAAGATTGAAGTCAATGGAAAAAATAGTGTTATTAATGTAAGAAAGAATGACACTTTATTAAAGATTAAAAAGAAAATAAATCCAAGGAAAAAAAGAAAGATGGTGATGCTACAGTAACTTATGAAGAATACTCTAATAGTGTAAAAACCTTAGTCACCTCGAATAGGAAAGACGTCGGTGAATGGATACTTAACTCAGGCTTAACCTATTACATTTTTTTGAATAAAACATGTTCATCAACTATCAGTCCATTAATGGAGAAAATATATTAATGGACAATGACATGGATGCAAAGTTATTGGAATAGATAATGTTAGGTTGAAACTATATGATGGTAAGGTAAGAGAGCTGTTAAATGTAAGACATATTCCTAATTTAAAGAGAAATTATCTCTAGAACTACTAGATTAGATAGGTTATTCATTCAAGATAAAGAATGAGATACTTAAAGTAATTAAAAGTTCTATGGTGATGATGTAGGATGAGAAACACAATGAACTGTAAGTGTTGCTTGGAGAAGCTATTAGTGGTTCTACATCGACTAGTACTAGTGTAAAAAATATGCAGACCCAATTATGGCATATAAGGATAGGTCACTTAAGTGAGAAAGGTCAAGAAAATTTATGATAAAAGTGTTCTAGGCAAGGCAGAGATTCAACCTTTGGAGTTTTGTGAAGATTGTATGCTTGACAAAGTACATAGAGTAAAATTCAACGTTGGTAAGCTTAAAACCATTGGGACACTAGACTATATACATTTAGATTTAGGGACCCATACAGACTACTATACATAAAAGTGCTGAATACTTTTTTATATTGATTTGATGACTACTGAAGGAAGCTCTAGGTATACATACTGAAGAGCAAAGAGCGAGTGTTCAAAACTTTTAAAGTTTGGAAGATACTTGTAGAGAATCAAACTAACAGAAGAGTCAAGAAACTTAGGACAAATAATGGTCTTGCAGAAAGAATGAATAGAACCTTGCTTAATAGAGTAAGGTGTATACTGATAAGTATCAGGTTGTCTAAAACATTTTTGGGTGAAGTGAGAGTCACAACAACCTACTTAATTAACAAAAGTCCCTCATCAGCAAATAACTTGAAGACACAAAATGAAAAGTGATCGAAAAGCACTTAATAATATGATCATCTAAGGGTATTTAGATGCCCTACCTTCATACATATCAAACAATACAAATTGGAACCGATAGCCTTTAAATATTTATGAGATATCCAGAAAGAGTTACAAGTGTTAGTGTATTAAAGAGTGCATGCATGTGATTGTGTACATATTAAAAAATTTCAAATGCATGTTTAACATACATTACGCAATGGAATAATACAATATAATCAACATATAAACATTTCAACTGAATCAAAAATAGTATGAAAATCGTATACATACCCTTGTAGACGATTCAGTGAAGATTATTCAACTTTGAGGCCATTTAAGCTCACAATGAAGTCCTATCTTAAATAATTCTAGACTCCAACATTTGGTAGAATTAGAGTAGTTAGAATTGTAGTATTTGATTAGTATTTCATACAACAATCAATGAACAACTCAACTCTTGAATTGGTTTAAGCATCAAATGCATAAAAATGTGTTTTAGGGACCTAAATGCAAGATTTTAAAATTTGTATTTTCACTCAAATGCTTTGCACGAATTTTTGATTTCCTAAATCAATTCTGCAATAAAAGAAAGCCATTTCATTTGTTATAAGAAGTCAAAGACTCCTTAAGTAACCACATGTCCACCATTAAGGCATGTGTTGCCATGCAATGCTATGTATGAGTGATAAATATTACTCATCCATACAAATACTTTGCATAGATGACATTTGTCACATATAACTTCATGCATGCTTCCATTTGTCACACAAATAGCCATGCATTAATGCCATGTGTGCAATTTATTTTTTTATGTAATAGGGACCTATTTGTAATATTTATAAACTATGGTTCCCACTTTCCAAATAGGTCTTAAAACATATCCTACTTTTTGAAAGCTTCTCAGATCGATTCGTACGATTCACACAGCTATGCCAATGCTCAACGAGTACACTTTATATTATAAGACTATTTAAGTTCACACTCATTTTGTCTTATAGAATACTTCAACAAGTCTATGAATTATGCCCTATATATACGTTACGAATATTACAGAATTATACGTTAAACCATACAAGTTGAGGTCAACCATATCTGTATAATCCCTCTATCACCTATATCCTTGTAAGAACAGTGATATAAATCATCACTGTTAAATCTCTATATGCTTAACTATAAACTTATCTCTAGACGCGTATTTTTATAAACAATATATGAAAAATTCTTTGCAATATTATTTAACCTTATAAAAAACTCTTTTCTCGGGTTTATACTTACGACCACAAAACCTCTTGAAATACAATCTCAAAGCATTAGAATATACAACTCATCTATATGAGCTGACATATCCTATATCTACGCATACCAAACTCTAAGAGCATCGAACCATACCTAGCGACACCCAGCGGTCAGACCATGAAAGGTCTCTGACATACGTGGAATCGAATTATGGTGGACCACTCACAAGCCTACCGTTGTACTTAAGTCAAATGATCACAAATACTACTCAACTCGAGAAGACCCTCTATTAACAACTTTATAATATGTTTATTAGAGGTCCTCGTAAGTCTGTTCAGTGTCCAGTACTTACTAAATACCTATATACCAATACGGACTTTCACTAAGTCCATGGTCTGCTAAGACTAACCATCTGAACAATTCAGATATAGATATACACTAATTTGAAAGAATACCGATTGACCTGTGTCGGTAACCATAGATTAGGAACGATGTTTTCGAGAACATATTGTGCAATGACATTTCTTATCACTATTTACAACTCTTTACAACTACATCATTACTATATTATTCTCATGTCTCTGTCCTTATTTCAGACAAGGTTCTAAATTTTTAGAATTGTTAACTTTAGCGCTGACCTAAACTCTTTTAAATCAAATCTAAACTCTTTTAAATCTACGATGTTTGAAAAAGTTAGAAACTTCTTACCATATAATTATGTATTAACGATTATTATTGAAATGTTTGCTATATATCAGAATAGCACGTAAGCATCATCTCTAACAATAAGATATAAGGTATGGTGAATATAACTAAAACCACCTAAGAGTATCCTAAGTATAGATGTGATGTTCAACGAATCAATATTGATAGAGATCAGCCAAAAAACAGAAGTTAAAAAATACAACTTGTGCCAAAAACAGTTTCAACACCAAAAACCGTGAGATTATAAGTGGAACAAGAGATAAGACCTGATATATACTCGGGTCAACACTTTAAAGAAACAATAACACCGTGAGATTGACTGTAAACACCCATAAATACCTCGAAGGCCACCCAAAGATAAGCTAGAACTCCAAAGTCAAAGCTTGAAGAATATCAACTAGATAGAGATATGCTAAGGAGAATGGCCAAACCACTAATAAGGTATGTCTACGTAGATTTAATATCTCATTCTTTCCTTATTGCCTATACTATTGAGTATGTGATAAGCATAAATTATATCAATTATTTCGATTCCTTTAACTGGATTAATTGCCAATTCTAACAAGAATATTAGGTTTTTTATATGCTTTATTATTATTTTGTAGGTTTAAAGTTAATAGAGCTATTTGGGTAAAAAATCTAAAGAAAATAAGAAAAAATATCAAATTGATACAGTATTTACTATATTAAATCACTACAATAGCTATGAAATAATGATTTTACTACAATAAAATTACGGCAGTAGTGAATAGTATTCGCCCAAGTGAAAATTCTAATGTCTTAAGCGCCACAAGGTCTAAAAGATTCCACTGCAGTGCTACGTGAACAATACTTATAAATAATGTATGTGACAATACCTATGAACAGTAACCATGCCAAAAAAAAAAAACCATAGTCTGACTTATATTTGAAGACAAGCGTATAAATAGAAGATCAAAAAACCTATTTCAACAGAATCAAGAAGAGAAAGAGGAGAAAGAAGATAGAGAAGGAAGAGAGAGAAAGAACAATTTTTAGAGGATCAAGAACACTAAAAGATTAAAAACTATATCAAAATTAGTTTTATCTCTTCAAATTTTATTCTGTCTAATTTTTTATGATGTTATTCTTGATAAGCTATAGAACTCTTTATTTCACCATGAGCTAAATTTATTTTCTAGAGTTATTACTAGAACTTAATATGTGTGCTTAATTGTTGGATTTTTTAATAATTATTTGAATTCAAATTTTTATTATTCAAATTATTTGCTCTTAATGCTTTATTATATTTGATAAATATTGTGATTGATTTGGTAATAAACTCGAGAAAGGCATCATTGTATTTAAACCTACATAATTTGATGCATGATTATAAAATAATATTTACAAGTTTTAACTTAGGCTAGAGATATACCTAATTGGCATTTATAGTCAATAAGACTTGTTCCTAATGAATCCTGACTTATTACAATTACCATAAAAATATAGGTATTTAATAAATTAAGAACTTACTTGACTTTGATAGAGGCTTATGAATATATTAGTTTCTTGACCAATAATAAGAATTAAGAGTTATTAATATTAAATGATTAATCTTTAGAAAACATATTGAAAGAGAATAATTAACTCTAGGCTTTTTCTCTCTTGCTATCTTCTTGATTTATTTGCATTGTGTCATTTATTTTTTACAATTTATTTACTTTATTTAAATATTTTCAATTTAAAGATTTGGTTTTCTAAATAATTACTTGAAAAATATAATTTTAGTACTTGTTATAAAATAAAAATTATCTTTATGTGTTCGACATCAAACTAAAAAGTCTCTTTATTACTTATTACAATAGCGTATATATACACTTAATTTTGTTCTTATAAAACACACATCAAATTTTTTACGTCGTTGTTGTGGATAATATTATTTTTTTTATTTTAGTACAATTGTTTTTTCATTTATTTTTTATTTTTGCTCTTTTAGTTTACCTTTCAAAGTTATATCATGATCTATCAAATTTAGCAGTAAATAGCAGAACATAGATCTTTAAGAGATTATTTAACCCCAATGATTAATAGCATTCAACCTAACATATGCCGACCAATAATAAAAGTCAACTACTTTGAAATTTAGCCAAGAATATTTTGAATGTTGAAAGACTCAATTCAATTTAGTGGACATCAATACGATGATCCAAATGAATATATTATAAATTTCTAGATATTTGTGATTTATTCAAATACGATGGAGTTTCAGATGAAGCAGTATAGTTACAATTATTTTCTTTTTCACTACAAGACAGGGCAAAGAGTTAGTTGATGTTACTACCATCAGAATCAAGTTCAACATGGGATGACTTGGCCTATAAACTCTTATCCAAATTCTTTCCACCAGCCAAGATAGCAAAGATGAGCAATAACATCACTTTTTTTATGTAATATGACTAAAAACACTTTATGAAGCATGGGAACGATACACAGATATACTAATAAGATGTCCACATCATAGAATTCTAAAGTGGTTACTTGTACAGAAGTTCTATAATGGCTTGATGGAGCAATTGAGGACCATAATAAATGTCGTGGCAGGAGGAGCACTAATGAACAAGTCAATTGATGAAGCATATAACCTGCTTAAGAAGATGGCATCCAAGATTTATCAATGGCCAGCAGAGAGTACAACCCTAAAAAATATCACAAGCATGCATAATAAAGGGGTACTCATCTCACTAGTTGTATAAATCAATCTATTGACCAAGAATATTAATGTTATTAAAGATAATGCTATGAAGTGACAACCCGTCACTTATAATTTTTTGTAGCGACCAACATTTAAATAGCTAATGCATGGAGGCTATGCACTACATAGAGAACTATCAAGAACAATAGCATAATTCATACACTAACTTCTATAATTCAAATTGGATGACTCTCCTTACATACAACACAACCTCAACCTCAACATCAAATTTAAGAAAAACCAAGCTTAGAGAATATGTTTAGGTAATATATGAAGCAGACAGATACCCTCCTTCAAAGCTAAACAAATCTCATCCAAAGACAAGTAACCTCTTTAAAGACGTTAGAGATTCAAGTTGGCCAATTAGCCACATCAATAAACAATCATCCACAAAGCCCATTTATTAGTAACACGGAGGTGAATCTAAGAGGAAATAAGGAGCAATGCCAAGCAATCACCTTGAGGTCTGAACAAGAACTACCAACAGTAGCTTAAACATCTCAACTAAAGAGAGCTATAATAGAGTTGTTGGAATTTATGCTCACGTGTCATCCCATTATTGTATAAATTTTTTATTTTATAATATTTATACAGTACATTATTTGTTAAATCGCTAATTACAATTATTAAATGGTTCAATGCTTGTGACGCTACAGACATTATATAATCTAAGGAGGTTCAGATTTGGTCTAAAGAAGTTTAGATCAATGCTAAAAGTTATTATCACAGAAAACTATAAATTCTAAAGAGTTAGTATATTATAATAATTGGTGGAGTCTAGTTAGAATTTTATCTGTAACGGTACAAAGACTTGAGAATACATTAGTAATAACATTTGTAAGAGTTGTAATAGGTGCTAAGAAACGTTATTATGTAAGTCTATTCTTAAATTATATGTTCCTGGTCTTAATTCACCGATGCAAGTCTGTCAGTGGAATCTTTTTTTATAGACCAGTGTATACTATACCTAGTTATTCTTAACTGACCATGGACTTACTGGAAGTTTGTATAGCATACAAGTGTTTATTAAGGACTGAATACTGAACAGGCTCAACGAGGATCCCAATAGACATCCCATAAAGCTGTCAATGGAAAGTCCTCTTGAGTTGAGTAGTATACGTGATCCTTTGACTTGAGTACCATGGTAGGCTTATAAGTGATCCATCATACTTTGGTTTCACGCATGTCACAGACCTTTCATGGTGTGATCGTTAGGTGTCGCTGAGAATGGTCAAATGCTTATGAAGTTCAGTGTGTACAGATATGAAATCTGCCAGCTCACATGGATAAGTTATATATTCGGATGCTCAAAGACTATATCTTAGAAAGTCTTAAGGCCATAAGCATCAAACATAGAAAAAGTATTTCCTACAGGGTTAAACAATATTGTAAAAGTATTTGTATATATTGTTTATTAAGATACGTGTCTGGAGATAAGCTCACGGATGAGCACATAAAAATTTGACAGTAGTGATCTATATCCTTACTCTTCTATGATATAATTGGCGAAATGATTATAAATATGCACTATGACCTCAACTTGTTTGGTCTACTGCACTGATTTGTAATATCTGTGACGTGTGCGTGGGGCTTAAGACTCAAAATCCCTTATTCTGCTTGGCTGGTATAACTCGCCAAATCTTTTTCAGCAAAATATGCGTAGGGGGTCTACAACCATTATGTGGTATAGGGGTTACATCCTATATGAAACTTAAAAGTATACTACTTCTATCAATTTTGGACTCACAAAATAGTTTTGTTTAACAAATCAAGAGTGGACCTTTAGAGTCCCGCAATATGAAGTATACTTGTTGTGTACAAAGGCAGTATATCGAATTGAATAGTTCGATCCAAAACATTCTAACTGACCAGACGTTCACTTTAGTTTCCCTCCAGCCGTGCATGTGTCAAAGACTTAAGAGTTAAGTACATCAATTAGTTGTTGACCAATAGGATGTTGACACATGGCACATTGTGGGCCTATTATTGTTTGAGTTAAAAATTATCAAAATAACCTTATTTGTTGGACAAATAATATCATTATTTTATTCATTAAAATATTTATTAAATAAAATAATAATAATATATGATATTATTATTTAAATTGAAGTCAAACAATTATATTTTATTTATTTGTAACATATATGAATTTGATTACAATATTAAACAAATCAAATGAATGGCCTACAAATTTAATGAATTAAAATTAATATATTTGATTGTTTAAATTGTTTAAATAATTACAAATAAACATTAAAATATAGGAGTAATGGATGGTGGGGGCCTGCTGTATGAATGGGAAAAATAGTTCTTCAATTCATTTGGCCTTCATTAAGGATAAGTTCATTCCTACACAAATGCATAAGTGTTTTATTCAATTTGTTTAAGTGTAAACAAATATAAAACAAAAGAAAATGGGACAAGTGTTGTCCATTAAGAGGAAAAAGCAAAAACAAATTATTGAGAGCAATTTGTTGCTCATTTTTTAGTGGTAATATTCAGCCAAGGTAAGGTGAGGAAGGTGAAGTTTTTAATTTTGACTAAGTATTGAGAAAAACTCTAAGTGTTGTGAGCTTGAACAACACTTTTTCCATTCTTTCTTCTTTTGCCCACATATATTACAAGGTATAAACAAAGATTCAAGAGTTGAATCATTTATTGGAAAAGCTATTATTCTAGCTTTCCCAAGCCCATCGTGTTGAAAAACTAGAATTGTGAACGAGTTACTTCAAGGCGGGTACTCTAATTCCACATAAACCAAAGGGTTGTCAAGGTAATGAATTTTCAATCTTTATGTAGTTTACATTGATGAGATAACACATAAAGTTTATTTATGTTTATCATTAAAAAAATTAGTATTGCGCATATATGTATGTGATACATATGCAATTTGAATGATAGACACAAACTCACATGTATGCATCTTAGGTTTAAAATCACTCACAAGAGCAACAAAGACAATAAAAGATGAGTCAACTACAAAAGAAAAAAAAAGGAACCGATAGCACTTCAAAGTAAAGATAGTCAATATATTCAACCACTACCTTTCTCACAAAGACTTCAAGAGAAAAACTTTGAACATCAATAATTTTCTAATAATATCTCTCAATGTTTCAAGGTTGACATATTAATTCCTAAAGACCTACAACCATCTCCTAAATTGAAAGTGATAGAAGCTCTTCAACTGTAAGCTCATATAAAATTGTGCAAGTTAAAGAAGAAGAATGGGCATGGCAAGATAAATGAGAGGCAGTTAGATACTGGCCAACGAGGTGCAGTATTCTAGTCTAAGATTAAAATATTTTTGGTAAGGCTCATATCAAGATAGTTGGAACCATGTTTACAAGATTTTTTTCATGGAACTATGGAAGTCAAAGAAGAAGAATACCAATGCTCTTAGGCATAGATTAAAATTTCATAGGCGTGATACAACTGACATGTATTTTGATCCTCCATGAGTCAAAAAAAACATCAAGCCGATAACATTAAATCAAATGCTTTTTAAGAGATAACTCAAGTTTTTTTTATGTTACTTATTTATATTGTTACTTTATTTTCTTTTCTTCTAATGTTAAAATAGCAAGACAAGCATTTAAGGAGCATCACAAGAATTTGCAAGCATTAGGAGGTAGAAAAATTTAACACCGTCACATCAAGATAAAATATTGCAATACTAAGCCTTCATTTATCAAAGAAGTTTTTTACTCTAATTTTTATTTTCACCATTAAGGACAATATTAAATTTAAGTTTGAAGGAGGAAAACACTTATTTTGTATTTATTTTCTGCTGCATGAATTTTTTACTTGTTGTTTTGCACATCAATTTTTTTTAATTGCATTTAGATTGTGATGATGATCATAAGTCAATAATAAGAAATAGAATATTAATTGAATTTATTTTTACAAGTTCCTATAAAATCATAGACACTTGAGATAATTCTTATACAAGAATCTTGAACTAATTATGACCTTATTTTTTATCACTTATTTTTTAGCACATTGAAATAAAAACTTGTATTAGTTGTTAGAGATATTCGTGCTTAAGTAATATACCACAGTCTTGAGGACCAACACTCTAAAACTTGTTTAATTACTACTTGATGCGAAATCCTAGGAAAATATGAATAGGAAAATGATATTATGCCATTTTTTGATCATTTTAGCCTTTCTAGCCTACCTTAGATATATATATATTTTTATCCCTAGTGATCCCTTTTGAGCCTAAATACTCTTTTTTTTTTTAATTTAATCGCAATACAAATCTAAGACTTAAAGCTTATTTATCCAAAATTACCCGTAATACCATAACCTTTAAGTTTACTTAGAAATACTTTTAAAAGGAAAAAAGGTTGTGGTTGTAAGAAAAAATGGTACTAAAGAAAAAAGTAACTAAGTCTGGGTGGTATTTATCAATCTAAGTTTAGGGGATATTAAAAAAAAAAACAAAGAAAAAATTCTTTGTACCCCTAACTTAAGAACAAGAAGAAATTCTTTGAAAAATAATGGTTGAAAAGAAGAATGAAAAACATAATAAGTTTAGGAGATGAGATAAATCAAGAAAAAGAAGATAATGAGATTTCTAGATAAGGTCTAAGTGTTCATGGTGTGACTTAAACTTTATATGTTTATCCATACATCCCACCTTAACCCTAATATTTTATTACAAGCTAATTAAAGTTCTAAATAGATCCCTAGACATGTATCTTTATACATTAGTGGAGAGTAGTATGAAAAGTAAGCCTATGATAGTGTTATTATAAATTGAAATATATCGTAACATCATTTTTTTGTATTATCTTAAGTTATTGAGTAAACTATTTGACTATTTAATTGCTTATTGCACACACACACAAAGTGATCAAATATAGGAAAGAATGAAGAACTTGATGAATGATATTTCGAGTTATCAAAAGTTGTTTATTAAATTTCATAAAGACTTGTACTATTTAAACAACCTTTGATACAATTATTATGATCATCTAATCAACCTAGCATGTTCTATTTTATTTTTGAGTTTTCATTTTATTTTGAATCAAGTACAATCTTCTTCAATTATTTTTATTGCGCAAGGATAATCAAATGGTTAAGTTTGAGAGAGTTTTATAAGTATAAATTATATCAATTATTTTCACTGTCTTAATATGATTAATTGCTCATTCTAATAAGAATATTAGAATTTTTATATGTTTTATTGTTATTTTATAAGTTTAAACTTAACGTAACTATTTGGGATGAAAATAAGGTAAAACATCAAATTATTATAGTACCTGCTATATTAAGTCACTACAATAATCATAAAACAATGATTTTGCTACAATAAAATTGTGGCAGCTGTGAATAATATTCGTCTTAGCAAAAATTCTAATGTCTTGGGCGTCGCAGGGCCTTAAAAATTTTGCTACAGCATCAAGTGAATTTTACTCATGAACAATGTGTGAACAATACCTATGAACAGTAACTACATAAAAAAAAAGGAAACCCTAGCTAACTTATATTTGATTTTTGACCTTAATTTGAAGACATAAGCATATAAATAGAAGACCAAGAAGCTTATTTCAACATAATCAAGAAGAGAAATAGGAGAAAGAAGACAGAAGAAAGAGAGAAAAAGATAAAAAAAATTTATGATAAAAAAGACTAGAAGATTGAAGACTACAGCAAAATTAATTTTATCTCTTCAACTTTTATTCTTTCTAATTTTCTATGATTTTTGTGATGTTATTCTTGATAAGCCATAAAAGTTTTATCTCACCATGAGCTAAATTTATTTTTTAGGATTATTACTTGAACTTTATATGTATGCTTAATTGTTGGATCTTTTAATACTTATTTTAATTCAATTCTTCATTATTCAAATTATTTGCTCTCAATGCTTCATTATATTTAATAAATATTGTGATTAATTTGGTAATATTTTGATAAACTCAAGAAAGGCATCATTGTATTTAGACCTAGATAATTTAATGCATGATTATAAAGTAACATTTATAAGTTCCAACTTAGGCTAAAGATATACCTAATTAGCATGTATGGTCAATAAGACTTATTCTTAATGAATATTAATTTATTATAATTATCATAAATATATAAGTATTTAGTAAATTGAGACATACTTTCTTGACCTTGAGATATACTTTATTACAATTATATGCATATTTAAAAAGCTTCACTTCCAAAAGTTTAAAATTTGAGCTTTTGCAATGATGCCCAATCAAACAAGCACTGAATAGAGATTTAAAGCTTATGTGAAATGGTTAAAGGATTCCTTAAATGAGGTTATTTGACTCAACAGAGTTAGAGAAGGTAGGGAAGGTCATCTTTAAAGTCAGATGAGGTGTTTAAGAGGTGAAAAGTTGATCAGAGAAGAACTCAAAATATATTTTGGCAAGAGGCAACTTGGGTATTATATGAAGGTCATGAGAAATTTAAAGACAGGGCAAAAATCATGATAGTGGAGCTAAGATTAAAGGGTTGAACAAAGGAGATTATAACAAAGTAGAGCATAGAAAAGATTATTAGAGTTAAGCTTTAAGCTTAATATTGGTACAAAAAAAGATTTTCGATGTATTTAATTTACTAGAAAAGGATAAGGTCTAAATTAGTATAAATTTTAACCAAATACAATTTTGACAAGTAAGCAAGTAAAATATAAAATAAAAAGAACCAACATATAAGATTTTAATGGTTCAGCCTAAAAGGTTAAGTGCATTGTGTAAAAAAGATATTATATAGGATAGAGTAAAAGGAAAGTGATAAAACTCATAGGCTAAGATCTCATATGTTCTTCCTCTATTTAAACTTATGGAGGTGGTTTTCATGTACTTTGATGAAGGTTTTCTTAATAAAGATAAAGAGTATTTTAGGTAGATGATTTAGGACATTTATTAAAAAGGTAAAAGGTTGAAAAAGAGTTATAAGATAAACTCTAATATGGAAATGAAGAGAAAGAGAGTCATCCAAAGAGGAAAGACTAAGATAGGAATCATTAAGATGAATATGAAAAAGATGAGAATGATTCAAAAATGGGAAAGTTGGATCATAAATGAAGGATTCAAAAATGGGAAAGTTTGATCATTAATGATAAAAATGATGGACAATCAACAAGTTGGAAAAGATGGAATGAATCACTTACAAAAATAGGACAATTGAAGATGAAAAGAAAGAAAAATTAATAGGTTGAAATAAATTAGTTAGTTAAAGATGAGAATGAAGGAAAAGATAAAAAATCCATCAATAGGGAAAAGATTAAGAAAGGAATGAATACGTTAGAATGAATGAGTTGAATCATCTTTAGATAATATTATGCCTATATAAAAAGGTTAGTGTGATCTTATTGAACCACTTGGAGGTTGTTCTAATGGAGAAATATCTTTTAAGGTAGGTGTCATGCTTAGATTAAAAAAAAATATTATTTTAGAGTTATGTGTCATGCTTTGGAAAATGGTGCAGGATCATTCTTTCTATGTTAAAGAATTGTCCTCCTTAGCTAGGGGATTTTGATAAATTTATTAGTTTAGTTTTTTTCTTGGTAACTAAGAATATAGTTAGTTGGTGTCCTTATTTTTGTAATATATAGAGTGAAGATTGGTGATAAGGTGATTCCCACCTCATTGTCATTTAGTGGCAATATTAATTTGATGCTTTTGTGAATTAAGCAACGAAATGTGGTGCTCTAAGATTAATCTTTTTTTATTGTCTATATGATCTTATTTTTAATAAGATGTTGAGGTGGATGATAATTTTTGTAGCACTATCTATGTAATGATAAAGATGATAACTTTTGTAGCACTATCTATGTAATGATAAAAAAAAAAGTAAGTAGTTAAGAATTTATTTAATTTTTAATTTAGGCTAGAGTTATAGGTTATAAGAAACAAAGTCCAAGTCTTATATTGAAATATGACTAAGATTAAAATTCACTTGTGCCTTACATCTGAACTATAAATAGTTAGGTTAGGAACCCTATTCTTAAAACATACATTATTTTTCAAGAAGACAATGTTAAAAGCATTGGAAATATGCAAAGAAGATTTCTAAATAAAATTTGGAATTCGAGGAGATAACTAAACAATCCTTTTTTTTTTCCCTTTTTTTTATACTTTTAAGCAATTATCATCAAATATATAGTAATTTTGTTTAAAAGTATGAAGAAAAAATAAGGGATTAGATTTTGACTTCATAATTTTGAGGTTATTAGTCGTGAATTTAGGGAGCAATTGATTAAAGGATCCATAATTATTTAGGTTAACAAAAGAAACAATGAAGTTTTGCAAGCTTGGTTTATGACAGTAACATACTTCTTTATTTATTATATTTTTGTTTGGTAATTTGTGCTAATATCTTTATACTTTATAAAATCAGACATCAACAATATTACATTGAATTTGTTTCGTTATACCATGATTGAATTTTTAGTGAATTTTTGAATTTGACCCATGTCTCTGAAAACTGTCAGTCTCTGCTGTATAACTAAACATTTAGAATTATTTAATAGACCAAAACATCTCAAAAAATTATAAAATTTGGTATAATGTCCTTCATGTGTCTAAAGGCATATATTTAAATTTCATGGTCAAATTCTATCTTCTAATTGTTTTAAATTTTGAAGTGCAAACAAAACAATGTCTAGTTCTAATTTATAGAATTATAAGGTCATATAATGAAATTTGTATAAAAATATTTGAGTTGAATTAAAACAAAAAAATGTACTAAACTTTAATTATTAAAAATCAGAGATTTAGAATTGTTCAATGAAAGTTTTGTTTCTAACTAGTTTCTATCCTAGTCTTAGGAATTAAGATAAAATATTTTAAAGAACAATAAATGTCCAATGATTTTATATAAATACAATTAATAGGCCAAGATTATAAGATACTAAATTCATAAAGTTGGACCTTGTTTAAGCCCTAAGAAAATTTGAACAAGGTTAAAAGGTCAAATTTAGCAAGTAAACTTGATAGGTTAATTTGATGTGATAAGTATAAAACATAGGTCTTAATAAGTTCTTTTAACTTTTTAATTTTGTGCTGATATTTATGAGAAAATGTGTTCTTATTTTAGTTAAAAAGCTTGAGTTTTTATTATCGTGGTCACTAAGAGATAAGTATATTAAACCTTTACTATAATCATAATAAATATATTATTACTTATACATATGCCAAATCTATTATGATAAAAAAAAATATGAATTTATTCGCTTTTTATTTATACATTAGCGTTAAGTATGGACATGCATAAGACCTAGTTTGAATAACAAAGTATTTTTTTTAAGTGAAAATATATCTATGATGTAAGTTTTATTTTTATAAGATACATAAACTTAATAATTGCTTAGTATTCATCCTATATGTGATTTAGAGCCTTTTGATACGAGTGGCTTTTCCTTTGGTATTGGTGTACATAATATTTGTTATATGTGTTATTATATATATCTTGGGAAAAGTCTTATAGATACCATTAATAGTTTAGAGTCTTCACATTTTTGTGTCAGTGTATTTATGCTTATAGGAGAACTCGCTTTGGCTCTTACTTTCAGACTTAGGCATTTTATGTATAAAATTGTTAGCCTCACTTACACTTAGTTTTCAGATCGTTTGACGTCGACGGGGCTCACTATGTTATATGTAATAAGTAAAATGTAAAAGTCTACTAAATGATTGAATGAAGGAATTTTAATATAAGTCTAGAAAGAATTTTGAAAGATATGATATGATATACATTTTTTAAATTCTCAATATTGTTTTACTAATAATGGCATGCCATGCTCATGCTTTGTATTTATGTATATATTAATTTTGCTATAAAAAAAACTAATTTACTTATTAAGCTTCGTACTCACTATAATTTATAGTGATCGCCAAATGATTGAAGATTTATATGCATAATAAATTTGGCAAAACTTATGTGGTATCTTAGTTTTTTATAAGTTTGTTAAGATTTTGTCTATGAATATTTTGTTAGAGTAATATATTTTGTTGAAGTAGTTTTTTTTTTTCTATTGTCATCTTGAGAACTATTATAACCAAATTTAAAATTCATGATTATTTATTTAGTATTGATTAAAAATTTTGTATAACATAATATTTGTTAAATATAATCATTCCTTTACCTATTTCAAATTGGGGTGTGACAATCTACAATAAACAAAGTCTGTCTTTAATCCCTTATAATTGCTTTGCATGGGCGTCCTTTCTTTTTGTGTCATACACACTTTTGTTGCTTCAATTAAAGTGTTAAGAGAGTCAATCTAAGCATATATATTTTTGTTTTTGAATGGGATCATATCATATCATTAATATCGTCAAGATATTACATCAAATTCTTTTAATATACATATCAAAATAATAACAGAATAAGATAAATACATTTGAGATCATTTGATTCAAGCCTCTTATAAAAAAGAAGGCCGTCATACTCATAGTGGGTAAGGACAAGACTCCTTCCAAAGAAAGAAAATATAGACCTTTTCGAAAAAAGGGAAGACAGACCTTTCCGTAAAAAGAGAAATACAAACCTCCATAAGAAAAAAATACAAATTCTTTAAAAAATGGAAAGATTATTATTACATAAAATTAAAAGCAAGCTAAGTTAAACTAACGTCATAAATCATCAATAATGAGCAAGCAAATCACATATTCCGAAACCATGATAATAAGCTACCAAGCGGAGCACCATCGGACTGGAGCAAAGTTATTGAGAGCGGTGAATGCTCAGTGATGGCCGGAGGGATACCCATATCTCGCGATATGCCCGAACGACAAGAACATCCGAAAACAAAAAAGCCGCGGCAAAACTTACCCTCTAACGATCGACGACGTACTCTAAACAGGCCACAATAAAAAAAATCGAGAAGCATATGGCGGTTAATCTAAGCGCACATATTAGTCTTGCTTCGAATATATTATCTGTTAACCTACTATCATTCACCAATAAAAATAATATTAATATATTATTAAAAATTAAATTAAAATATATACTTTTCCACGTGTAAGAGAAATAAATAATGTCTAAAGACCCTTGAATCATTGCAACTCCGAAAAATAAAAAAAAAATCTCATTACTTTTAGTACGGCACTTATGTGGGATCCACACAATTTGATTGCAAGGATACGGTTCTTGTGTGTTTTCGGCTTTCTCTTACAAAAGTTACAAAATACAAAATTTTCATTTTTTATGTAATTCAAAAACTTTTCGTACTCACGATGTACCAAATAAATGCGTGTGCGTTTTTTTATTAAACATTTTTGTAAAACGTAAAGCATTTAAGAAGAGACAGTACTAACCGCACCCTCAATATAAGTAGGTGAATGGTTAATAAACATGTTCATGAAGATAATCAAGTTGCTGATGTATCGGTTAATTAAGGTTTGAGTTGTGTTGATTTTATGTGAAGACATTTATGTATTTATAAGTTCTTTTCATTCATTTTGGTTGTTTTTATACAATTTATTTTTAAAAATAACTATATTATTGCATAGATTAAAAAAAATAAAATTAAATAATATAATTTTAATTTTTTTATATTATATTAATGTTGTCAAAAAATGATGATTTGCCGGTGGTAGGTTGTCGTTTTTCAATAACAATAACAAAATTTTTAATTAATAATTTATTAATTATTAATAATTAACTAATTATATAATGACACATATTTATTTTCATATTTTTTTAAGTTTATTAATAATAAAAGTAAAATGATAAATGACTATTAAGAATAAATTTTTTATTTAATAAATGATAAAAAGTAATAAATTATAACAAAATTAAGTATTAAAAATTTGTATAGAATAAAAGTGTCATTTAGACTATAATATTGAGATACATATAATTTTCACTACTTTAAAAATATATATTTAAAAATTTAACCAAACAAATTCTCAATTATTAATTTTTTAAAATAAATCCTTAGTTAATTGTGTGTGAAAGACAGTTAGGCCTCTTATAACTTCAAAATTTGTGCACATACGATTTTCAAAAACTTATTAAACACTTTCATTATTTTATTTTCAGATTACAATTATCAAATATACTACCAAAAACACTAATTTTTATCTTACGAAACAAATTCAAAACAATATCACTAAACAACACCATTTAGAGAACAATCTCAAATAGGCTCTTAACAAATAACAACTAATGATTTCATTCTATAGCAAACAATGAATTAAAATTCTTAATACCTCAATCCTACATTAATTTATAATGAAAAGTGTTTAGATTTTAAATCTTTTATACCCTATTATATATATATATATCTTACTGTAGAAATATGAGACATGTTAACACTAAAGTAGCCAGTGCATGTTTCAAAGGAATTCAGTTTAGGCCAATCGTGCTTGTTTCATTATTCACTATTGTTATTTAAAGATCAATCTAGTTTTGATCAACTAATTTATCTACTCTTAATTCGTAACTCTATACTCATTACATGTCTATGTAATACATTATTGGCATTAATCTTCACAAGTGTATCAAATGATAATAAAATCTATTATCTATTATATAAAAGGCTAAATATATATATATAGTCAACAATCTCGTTCTCCTTTAAATCCAAAATTTATTTCAATAAATTCATACACTTTTACAATATAAATTGAAAAACATTGTTTATATCCATCTTTTCTTGTTTGAATGAGCAAAAAATTTTACAGAATGTCAAACCAACACTTTTACTCACTGCCTTTTTATGGATGAAACATAGTCTTTGAAGAACCAATAAAAAGGTGAATTGGGAAAAAAAAAAAGTTAACATTGAGAAAACATAATTTTAACTTTAAAGTTTAGGAGATTTTAGACCCGTGAATTAAATTTATTTTTTTAAAATAGCAATTAGATCTCTTAAATAATTGAATTAAGATTATCATTCTTGAAGCCTATTGGGCTCATTTAATTAAAATTAATCTACATAAATATTCACAAGTAAGAACCATAGTATAGTGGTTCAGTTTAATATAAACTTACATCCACTTTATCAAGTATAATAACTCACTCAAATCCTTTAATAAAGAATATCTATAGAACAACGATACAAAAAAATCACAATGGTCATAATCTCTTAGGGTTATAATTTGTTCTTAGATTCTTCCCCCTAAAAAAAATCTCCATTTCTTCATTGTTTAATCTTCTTTTCATAGGTTTAAGTTGTTGAATTCTATTAGAATTATGACATGTCTTTAACTTCCTGTTTTGAACTCATTCTAAAACTATAGGAGTAGGATTTATACTAAAAATCTTGAGCCTCTAAGATTCTCGAGGATAAAGATCATTCAAGCCTTTATGTCAATATGTCTCCTTGTTACCCTCAAGGGGCTTTAGTGATCTACTTGGCTCAAGCAAACAGTTGAGAATATCAGTTGATATCGAGGACTTTTGAGACCAAAGATTGTGAGCTGAGGATATTCCTTTGTCAAGTAATCGACCCTTTTGGACAATTGTCTCAAATCTAAGGTGTATGTGCGATAGGCATTCTTGTGGGCCTTAGGCGAGATGTCCTCAAAATGTCCTACTTTAAAGTCCTTGGGCTAGGTTGCATTAGGCTTTTTGAGGGATCGACCTTAGGTTGAAATCGAAGTGAATAGGAATCCCTCAATTTTTAGTATTAACTTATCGATGCTAGAAAATTTATTATTGTTCTTGGTCTAGTGAGCCTGTGGAGTTTTTAGGCTAGATGTCAAGGTCCTGGGTAGGAGCAAAGTGGTCATCAATTAAATGCTCATCATTAGAAGGTTCTAGAACCTCGTGAAATAGTTGTCTTATGACTATGGTGCTTTTAATGGTGAGGACTAGTGTTTAAAATTTGCACTAAATGTCCATTTAATGCTTGTTGACTCTTCAAGAGACGTGCCTTGATAGGCAAACAAGTGAAAGTTACACCTTTTTGAATTTCTATCGATATGGCAACATTTTAAACTATTAATACTAATCGAATGGTTAAAAAGTGCCCTTCAAAATGTATGTTTCCATAGATTTTATTCATCTTTTATCTCTAAGTAATATTGTATGCTCCTTCTCAATCATCTCAGACCTTATCCTTTGGTGCCTAATATATATTGCATGGCTTGTTGGTGCTAAGTTTTTATTCTTCAGTCATTAATTAATTCTTCTTAAATTGGGTCTTATGCTTAAACATTGAGTTACGAGATGTTGATATAATAACTTTAATAATTTAAGTTTAGAAGGGCATTTTTAGCTTTAATTATAGGTGCAAATCTCGACTTCTCAAAATTCTTTTGAGAATAACTTAAGAACTCATTCTCGAAGAGTACTTGAAACCTTCATTCTTCCAGATGTCATCTAGGGTGGCTTATTGCCTCGACCCTCTCAGCTTCTCGATCCTCGACTCTCATGGATCTTAAATTATCTAGGAGGTTAGCAACTATTGCCTCTATCCACTTAGCTTCTCAGTCTTTAACCCTCTTGGGATCTTATAGGATATCAAATCATCTAGGATGGTATTACCTCTATTCCCCTTAGTTCTTAATCCCTAGACGATTCTCATGGGATCTCATATTATCTTATAGGGTCACTGGTAGACCTTATATCCCTTTTTTGTTCTATTCCTTAAGTATTTATTTTTGTTGCACTTTTTACTTCTTCTTCTTCCTCGATTTGGTCAGGCCAATTCGTTAGTCAACTACTTCTCAGAATTTGTAGTACTCCTCTAACCTTTTGTGTTTTTCTGCCACCTCTACTAATAATTCATTCACTCAACTGCTTATTCTTATATTACTCTCTTTAGTTCTTCTTCTAATTCAGTTTTTTAGGTGGACATTGCCTCTTCTTAGTATATTGTATTATCATCCCATAACTTTAGTGGCCGTGGTTAATTTATTCGATTGGGATTTTTCTGTAACTATTGATTTTGTTTACTGTCATAAGCAGTCATAGATCGAGTGGTCATCTTATCTGGCTTCAATTAATTGCTCTCCATGGCTTTTTGTTCTATTTTCTACGGACAGTGTCAAACTATTAACCCTAAATTTTGAGAGACTATAGGCCCAATAGTTAAATTTTTTTCTTAAGAACAAAGATTGGATCTCTCGAAAGACTAAGTTAAGATGATCACTCTTGATGCATATTAGACTCATTTAATCAAAATCAATTTGAACAAAAAAATCATAAGCAAGAATGATATTATAGTGGTTTAGTTCAATGTGAACCTATATCTACTTCACCAAGCATAATAAGCTTACTTAAATCCATTAATGAGGAATATATTTACTGCAAGAATACAAGAAATCACAATAGTCACAATTTCTTAAGGTTACTATTTGATCTTAGATTCTTCCCCCTAAAAGAAAAAGTCAAGGAAAATGTCTCTTTCTTCATTGTTTATCCTCTTTTTTATAGTCTTAAGTGATTGAATCCTATAGAATTATGACATATCTTTACCTTTTTATTTTTGACTCATCCCAAGATTATAGGAGTAGAAATTAAATCAAAAATCTTAGGCCCCAAGATTCTCGGGGATAAGGATCGTTTAAGCTTGCAAGTCAATATATCTCATTGTTATCCTTGAGGGACTTTATTGGTTAGCTCAGCTTAGGCACCCCATCGAGAATATCAATTGATACTGAGGATTTTTTTAACCAATGACTACGAGCTGAGAACATTCTTTTGCCAAGTACAAAGCCCTCCTAGATAGTGAGCTTGAGCTTAAGGTCCTTGTGTGATGGGCATTCTTGTGGACTTCAAGTAGGATGTTCTTAGAATGTTTAACTTTGAGGTCCATAGTATTCATCGATAAGTATCCATTACTTTTCTCCATTATTAAAAGAATACTTTTATTTTAGCAATCTAAATAATAGCTTATAAAATTCTTTCGCCTCAAGCTCAAACGATCTTTCCAAATGGTAAAAAAATCTTGTGATTGCCTATAAATTAACAAATAGTTCAAATTTTCTTGTAGCATAATATAATTTGCCATACAGTTAAGATCTAAATTTAGAGAGAATAAAAAAAATGCTCGTTAGTTTGGAGCTTATTAAGAGATAAAAGGAGCAAGATTAATTTGTGATTGCGTATACATTATAGGGAAAAATTCACAAATAACCTTTTAATTATTTCATTATTTTTTTTTAACCAAATATAAAATGGTTATACTTTATTAGCCAAATAACTTATTTTTTGACACATTTATCCTTATATCAAATTTATAACTTCTTTCATTTTTTTTCTACGAAACTTCATTGAACAAAGTTTATTGACCGAATATTTTTGAAGTTGTTATTGTAAAAATTAAAGTGTTGTTGAAGATCGCTTTGAATCAAATCAAAGAAATAGCTCCGGTAAATTTTCTAAACTTTGTTAGAAAATTTATATTTGTTAGAAATTAGATAAAATTTACATTTGAAGTTAAAAGTAGTTGTTATTAACGAACTAAATGAGTTAGAATGGTATAAAGGCGTTGAAATCCGGCTAAAAATAAGTTTTGGAGTGTGTTTGGCGAAAACCAGACGGCGGTCAGTGCGGCCGCCGTCAATTTAGGCATTGCGGGGCACATCTCGGGCCGGAGATGTGCCCCGAGATGCACATATTGTGCGTGCCACGGGCCCGAGATGGCCCCGCGGCACGCACATTGTGCGTATCTCGGTATCGAGACGGCCCCAAGGTGCGCATAATGTGCCCCCGCGATGTGCAATTTTTTATTTTTTTAAATAATTTTACTAATTTTCCCATTTGTGAACTTTTCCTAATTTTCTTTTTTGTTTTTTCAGGTCATATGGAGTGTGATGCAATAGTTATTTATTTTGGAGGAAAGTGGGAGAGTTTTAGTGACGGGGAAGAAAGCTATGTTGATTATAGTAATTTTGGAATTTCGGTTCCGAAAGATATTAATTTTGAAGATCTTTTAAATGCAGTATGTTATACTTTGGGAGTCAACAATGTGAACTGTAAGGTGACTTTGAAAATCAAAATTGATACAACGAGGTATAACCTAAAGCCTATTGAGATTAGAAATAATAGTGATGTTTGATTTTTTTTAAGCGCCAATAGAAGATCGTACTATTCTTTATGTGTAACAGTGGATCCTAGAGCTCCTGTTTATGAAGATAATGTACAGCCCTTCAATCAAAATCCACCATCAATTTATGCTCATTTTATGTCAGCTAGCGGTAGCAACCAAGTGAGCCATACATCTCTATCAGTTTCAGCAGTGATTTCTGCAAACACAACGAACGAGGAGAACATAATGAAGACCCAGCCTATACACATTACGCTTGTGATGACATTGGAAATGTTGGGGATGTGGAAAGGGATTATGATGATGTTAGAAATGTTGATAATTTAGAAGGGGATGATTTAGCAGAAGGCGGACGTCGTTATGTTTCGACAAGCTCCTTAAATGTTGAAGCTAGAAGAATAGATTTTTATGAGGCAGAAAACCCCTTTGCTTTTATGCCTCCAATACCACCATCAGACTTGAGCATTTCAGATAAGATATCGAGTAGTGAAATTGACGATGTGTTTGTAGGAAAGTTGTTTGATAGCAAATACGAACTTCACCAAGCTATTAGTATGGTAGCACTTAAAGGTAATTGGAGCTTTAAAGTGTCAAGATCGACAAAAGATCGTTTTGAGATCAAATGTGATGATATTAGATGTCGATGGTGATTACGTGCAGTGTCGACAGATGCAAGGAAACATTTTATTGTGCGCAGAATTGATTCAAGTCACGTGTGCTAATTAGATCGATTGCGCGATGGTCATCGACAAGCAAAGTCTCGAATTATTGGCAAATTTATAAAAAAATAAGTTTGCATCTGCGAGTCGACTTTATAGACCGAAGGAAATCCAAGCAAACATACGTGAGGAGTTTGGTGTGGACTTAACTTACCCTACTGCTTGGCGGTCTAAGGAGCATGCATTGGTGTTGATACGTGGTACTCCAGAGGGTTCATATAAATTACTTCCTGCATACTGTCATATATTGGAACAACAGAACCCTGGTACAGTCACGCATTTGGAGATTAACGATTGCAAAACTCCGAGGAGTTATTGGCGATCTTGAGAACCTTGTATTTATATCTGATCGACATGCTAGTATCGAGAAGGCCATTAAAGAGGTATTTCCTAATGTATATCATGGTGTATGCATCCATCACTTAAAGTGTAATTTGGTAACACGATATAAGATACCATCGCATACAACAAAAGGAGGGGGATACTTGGCCTCCTATTTTGTTCCTGCCAAGGCGTATCGCATAGCTGACTTTCAAATGGAAATATATAAGATGGGAGAAATGAAACTAGAGGCAACGAGATACTTGGAGGAGAAGGTTGGTTTTTCAAATTGGGCTCGATCAATAGGAGCATTCAGAAGATATGACATCATGACCACAAACATTGTAGAGAGCATTAACGCTGTTGCGAAGGATGCAAGCGCCATGACAGTGACTGCCTTAATTGAGTGGATCCGAGAGTTAATGCAAAAATGGTTTGTTGAGAGACGTAAGGCTCCAGAAAATATGTCAAACTTCTTGACCACTTGGGCTATGACAAGATTTAGAAGCACAATGATGATTCCGCTCGCATGACAGTGCATGCAATAGATCGATCTCGTTTTGTTGTTAAGGACGGAAAAAGAAATGGAATAGTGGACATCCCGAGGAAGTCATGTAGTTGTCAAAAGTTTGATATGCGGCAACTACCGTGTCCTCGTGCACTTGCAGTATGCAGGCAGGTCAGATTCCAGTACCAGACTCTTTGTTCACGATATTACACGACTGAGTGTTTGTTGCGTGCATACAGTGAACCAGTAAATCCGGTTGGTCATCCGTTAGATTGGATTGTTCCAGAGGAGTTGAGAGCTGCTGACATCTAACCTCCTATAGTACGTCGGCAATCAGGAAGACGTCGGAAGAATCGAATTCTATCGCAAGGTGAGGCTCCCATGAAGAATGTATGCAGTCACTGTAAGCAGCATGGACATAATCGACAAACTTGTCGAAACCCAATTCCATTACATGGTAGTTGATGTGTTCTTTATGAGTTATATTTGTATTTTAAAGTCATGTAGTTATGGGCTTTATTTGACTAGTTAATTTGCATTTTTTTTTATGATTGCGTTTAATTAAATTATATTCTTATAAACATGAAAAATTTATTTTATTTTCTAAAATTCCTGGATTAAAACAGACAGAGTTTCCCAATTTTTTCTCAAAATCTATATTTCATAAACCTGCAGAAAATACACTTCAAATATTTCTCACATCTCTTAGCTGTAAAGGGGTCCTCCCGTCCCTACCTAAATCAATCAACATCATTTTACAATTTACAATAAAATGTATAAAATACATAAAAAAAACGTTATAAACATACAAAAGTTAATTTTCTTTCACTACTTTTTTGCACATTTTCATAAGTCAGTCGTCATTTTGGTCCTAAAAAATGACCCATGCTCAGGACCAAAATCTAGAGGATGACAACACATCAAAAACTCTATAAACATACAAACATAAAACCCACAATCTCCACTATTCACTGTCTGTTGTGACACTCCATCCTTTAATCTAATTACATGAAAATGAGTTAAGTCAGGTGTAATTTGTCGTTACTCATATAATCTACAAACATCTAGGTAACGGGATAACAACGTAGCTAATGGCAGGACATGATTCTCAATCACGCCATCGGCAAATCCCTTGATGCTAGAATCGTAGATCAATATTTGTCAATGCAAGATGTCTACCTCAGCCGTTACTCAATGTTGTTGATTATAGTTGACAGGAATATAAACCTACATAAAATTCAAATAAGTCTTAGAAATAGTACTACAAGTTATAAACAAAAATAACAGCATTCACACAAAATAGTACTACAAGTTATAAACAAAAATAACAACATTTACCTTATCAACCTCAATCTACATACGTGCACCGAGTAAATCTTCTTTAGCACCTTGAGCATATGCCATCACTTCATCACTCCATACAATGTCAGTCATGTCATTTTTGTGCTGCTCATAAAGGAGTCTTTTAGACTCCTACAAATGCAGGGCCATCGAATAATCAATAAAATTAAAATAACAAAATATAAATAATTTAATTCATCACTCACAAAGAAGTATGAATCCACAGAAGTGGACAATTAAGGCAATGCATTAGTACAGCCGTATTGCCTAAGCCGAATCTGTAGTAACCAGTATCCACGACTGGTAAGAATAAGTATTTATATATGTATAAATATACGTATTTTATTTGTATGTTGGTGATACTTGAATTATATATTGTTATTAGTAATATTTTTATAGGTTAAGGATATACGATTAGTATTGGGTTTATTTGTATGACTTTAGATTTATTTTAGGGACCAAATTGTTATACTTTGAAAGTTTTAGGGGCAAATTCGTAAATATCAAAAATTAGCCTCTTAGTATAAAAATACACTTTTAAACCCTAATTTACCATTTTTAGGTCGAGCTACCCATTTTAAGAGAGAGAAGAGAGAAATAGAGGAGAGAGAAAGAGGAGAAGAAGAAGAAATTGGAAATTTGAATTTCAAGAGGTATATCATACGTATTTCTCAATTTATTGGTATTAATTAAGTTAATTCCTTTAAGTTTTGATTTCTGAAAATATGTATAATTGAGGATTTGTTGTGTATTTCGTAAGATCATATGTGAATTGATGATGATCTATAAGATAGTTTGATAAATCATGATGAATTATGGAATTTCTGCTGGCTAACCTCTTGATCTAGGAATTTTATAAATTGTTGTGATTCGATTCTGGTTTTTAATTTTGAGTATATGAAATTAGACATGTTTAGGATCATCTGAGACTTTGAATCGACTGAAAATCTCGGAAATTGAATTTGTAGTGAATTTACCAAAATGACCCTGGAATTCTGGAAATTTCCTATGTAAACAGTATGATACAGTGGAAAATAATTTTTGACCTGCTGAATGATCTTTAAAAATTACAAATTTGTGGAATATGATAATTTTATATGTCTAATATGATATACTCGGAATTGAGAATTTGGATCAATGTGGTTGAAGTGTTATGAATTTCTAAAGTGTATCAGCTCATTACAGTATTTGATTAACAGATTTTTAAAGCTATGGAATAAAATAGTTTTAAAATATTTTTGGCAGTGATTTGGAAGAGAATTATTTATCATGGACTGAGATATGTGTTAAGAGTAATTATGTGGTAGTTTTATAATTTTTGAGTTAGTATATGATTTTATAAAATTGGGAGATTGAATACTGTTCAGTAAGTATCTTGATCCTGTCAGGTTTGTAGTTTGGATTCGATGGTGTGTATGGAATGGATTGTGTAGGAATTTTGATATAATATTCATATATAAGAAGTATATATGAGTTAAGAATGATATATTCTAATTTCGGAGTAATTGGACATCATTTGATCTATTAGAAAATTTTGTTAAGTGTAAGTGATCAGAATGACAGGTTTTGAGAAACCAAGTATTTAGACCAATTTGATGTGATAAATGCATTGTGTATAATTTTGTAAGCTATTTAAAGTATTTTGTGTGAATTGTGAGGCTTATGAAAGGATTAATCTCCATTGATAGGTTAAGAAGATTTAAGTCTTGTAGCTGAAAGTGTTAAGAGGTAAGTATACTAGACTTACTACTGGAATCACAATAAACATAATAATTGTTTTGTATGATTTTGTAAATGGGGTTAAGAATATGTTTATGATATATCAAAGTATATTTTGATATGAAATGTGAATATATGTTTATGAATGTGAGCATTGACATTGAGCATGGACATACATGTGTTTTTGAAAGTGAGCTTTCCAAAATAAGATGCGTTTAACAAAGAAAGCTTTTGAAGTGTAATATGTCCATGAGAAATATTTTGTGATTTGAGGGTACTTGAACTCACTGTTAACTTAGTAGGCATTTTATGTGATTTGTGGAGCCTTTATGTGTGGCCTTTCCTTCGGGATTGGTATATGTTATGTGTTCCGTATGTAGGGAGGATCCTATTGGTACCTAAAGGAAGTGTGAGTCATCACATTCGTGTGGTGGCGTATTGGTACATGTGAGAGGACTCACCGATGATCAGGTGAGGGTTTGACTTTTACCTTCGGGCATAAGTGTTATATATGTGTGATTTAAAGACCTCACTTGTACTATTCCTCTCATACGGTATGTCACCTACGAGTGACATTTGGCTCATTATGTGATATATGATATGTAAGTCCTACTAAGTAGTAGTCGAGTAATGGTATTCCTATTATGTGTTTTGAAAGAATGTGTAAGCGCTTACATGATATGTGATTTGATAAGATTATGATTTTGATTGATCACAGTATATCATACATATGCATTGTGTACATATATGTATTTGTATTTGATATATGAAAAACTAGTATGCTTACTGAGTTTTATACTCATTATAGTTTATGGTGATTTCAGGTAAATAAGGTACATGTGTGCTTAGCGGATTTGGCAAGGCTTCTGCTGTTCCTTGGGTTCCCTAAGTTGCTAGGTTGTTGTGTGTTTCATTTGGGGACACGTGGGATAGGATATTTGGTTTGTCCCTATTGAATAAATACTTATGTATTATTTCATTGTGTGTGGATTGGATTTGGTTTAAGTTTTATAAAGTGTGGTTATTGAATGATTTTAAGTAAGAATTTGCAATGGATATATTCTGGGCTCCCAGTAACAAAGTTGCTACTGGTGACGTAGTAGAGTGTTAATCTCTGAGAAAACTCTGCGTATCTCCGGTTTAATAATTGTCCCAGTCATAATTCAATTGCTATAATTCTGAAAGAAATTGAAATGAAAGTTGAAAATTTTGTGTAATATTATTTATGAGTGCACATGCAGTGAATGAATGTAAGTGATGTCGTGTGTCGGATCTTTTGGGTCTGGGGCGTGACAGAATCACTTTCAAATACTCATTAATATGTTGCATTTAGAAACAATAACCGTCAAGTGAGTGTGTAAATTTAGAAAAAAATAAAATGAGATAATTATTCAATAATTTACTTACAAAGTCATCCAGCCAACTGTGTAGCAATTCCTGAAACCATGCCGGGTTAGCGTCTAGCCTAGGTAAGCTAACTACACCTTCATCCTTGTCCATCCAAGCCTGAAACTCAACCATGATAGTCGAGTCTATCTGCTGCAATGGATTCATGTCTGCTTGAGGTTGTACTTCAATTTCAAATTTTTTCTTCTCGTGTATCCTTTGTGGAAATGGATTTGTATATGGGGTGTGCAAATACCATGCAGGCCTATACTGTCTCCCAAATTGACTTACTCCCTTATGCGGGGCAGGCAAGATCTCAACACTTGCAGGACTGTCAATCAGTGGCTGGGGTAATATATCATGACCAATAGCTGGGGTCTGAAAATCATATTGATAGCCTGCCGGTGTGTTCTCTCCAAACTAAAATATATGTATATATTAAAATAAATAAAACTGCAATTAAGGTAACAAAAAATAATTGGGTTTAAAATTTATTTTGCTTACCATATTATGGCTTTCGTTCTGTTGGAATGAGCATGACTGCCTAAACCACATCATCATTTGCTACATCTGCTTTGTAATATCGGTCCGGAGTTGATTAACACTTGTTAAAATTTCATCTCTATCATTGTCCATTCTTTGTAGAAGTGCAGCTTGCGCAGCTTCAGTATGCTCAAATCTCTTAATCATCTCCTCCCGCAGCTGCTCAATCTGATGTGTTATGCCATGGTCTGCAGATGCACTGTGTTCAGACTACAAGAAACATAACCATAGTTAATGACTTATTTAGAAATATTAGAAATATATTAAAATTTCTCTTTAGTTAATCACGTAAATAAGTAATATATCGTTGCTCCTGCCACTGGTGCTGACATTTATAGGTTTGTCCATTCATATCCACCCCCCTCCACATCCATAACATCATCGTTAGGGTCGCTAAAATGGGCATAGGTCCTGGGGCGCTTGCTCTCGCTAAAATCAGACATATTTTGTAAGTCCCCAGCATAACTTCCGCTTGGAATGCCTACATGTCTAACTAGACGCACAATTGCCTCTTTTTTCTCATGGTCTTTTGGTACTAATTTACAATGTACCGAAAGAACCTATAAATCAACCAACCATATTAAGTTACGCTTAAAACAAAATAAAAGTTATAAACTAATATATATTTTTCATTCATATCAACACATATCAAATTCTTTTCTAATATTGTATCCTGAACCTCATCGAACAATGGAGTCCCTCGAGTCGTCCAATTCAAAATACGAGGGAAGCGATCACCATTATGATAACCAAAAATCTCTCCGCACACTGGAATTGCCTCAAAAATTCATACCTAATATAATTATTTTTAAAATATAAGTTTGACGTATACAAACAAAATATATAATTAAGATCAAAAAGTTAAGTACAAGAAAATTATGGCATACCAGAAATGCGTGCGAAAAGCCATACACGTTGTAACTCTCAAACTTCTTCTGTGCAAACCCTTTCCTTTTTATTTTCTCAAGTTTTTGAAATGCAGCATTCTTAAGTGAGTTATAAAGTACGGTTCATGCAATATTGCCCCATTGATACTTATTAAACTCATCAAGGTCATCCACTAAACATAGAACAAAATTTTGAATTTCACTACGCTCGTCACGTGAAATCAAAACACGATGCACAAAATAAAATAAACTCAACTTTACTGCATCTGCATCGTCCATTTTCTCCAAATTTAGACGTGCGTACAATTGATCAAGAAATATGTAAGATAATTTCTTTACCCCAGAAAAATATGTATCCTATAATCGAGTGCCCAATTTCCTATGCAGCTGCTGGGCGGGAGGGTAATCTCGCATTTGTAGTCCAGTGATTAGTACAAACTCCTGCCGACTAAAACGGATGCGTTTCCTCCCTATGTAAAACCACATCTCATCTTCTAAATTAGAGGTATGCACCTCACGCAACAATAACTCGTGCACCAAAATATCAGAGAATGTCAACTCTGACATATCTAAGAAATGCCCCATACACGTCTGTCTAAATAATATTTTCTGATTTGTTGTCAAATTATCTTTAATGCAATGTACACCCCACATCTTAGCATAAGCCGTCACTGATGCACGAAAAAATATATGCTCTGGAATTCTATATTTTTTCGATACGTTCTCTTTCCTATAACAATAAAAAAAAATGCATTAATATTAAAAAAAAAAATCAGAGAAATATTATTTACAAAAATAATTAATTTAATATACATAAAAATCATAATACATTATAATAATTAGTTACTAACATATTAATCAACATATTATAATAAAATCAAACCAAACTTAATAATTAATTACTAACATATTAATTAATCAACATTAATTATATATTAAAATCAAAATAATCATATATAATTATAATTACATAAGGTACTCATAATAATAATAAAAAATGTTACAAACCAAAATTAATGAGTCATTTAAGTAAATTTTCTCATCTATTAGATCAATTCCTTTTAAATAGAATTTATGAAAAATTTTCTTTATTTAATTTAAATAAAATTACATTTATCTAAATTCTATTAATGTAATTTTATTAATATATTTAATTAATTTAAATATAATTAAATATAATTAATTTAAAAAAATCAAATTCAAAAAAAAATTTTGCGCCACATGGCATCTTATACAGGAGCCACGTGGCGAACAGTGCGGCATCGCAGACATCCGCGATGCTCCCTAAGGGCGCATCGCTGGCCCGAGATGGCCCCGCGATGCGCCTGTTAAACGTGCATCGTGGGGCCATCTCGGGTCCGCATTGCGCCCTTAGGGCGCATCGCGGGGGCGCAACGCGGACCCGAGATGGCCCCGAGATTGGCAACGGCGGCCGCCGCCGCTCCGGCCATCGTCTGCATCGCGAATATCGACCCAAAAATCTTATTTTTGGCTCATTTTCAACGTTTCTTACACCATTCAAACCCATTTTTCACATAGAATTCTATAATTTCATCTATTTCTAACTTCAAATATAAATTCTAATAATTTTATAAACAAATTTAAATTTTTCAAAAGCTAAACAAAACTCATCAAAATTCGGCCATTTCCTTTATTTGAAGTGAGAAATATATTGTATAAGCTTCGATCTATGCAGTAATAACTTCAAAATTTTCGATCTAACAATTTTTGATAATTTTCGGTGATTTGAGTGATTTTCAGGTGAGAGTAACGTGAATATGATATATGGGCAAATGTGTCTAAAATGTAAAATTTTGATTAATAAAATATATTTAATTAAAAAATTATAATAAAAAAATAAAGAGGATATATCACATAGGGTTCAATGAAATTATAAGAGGGTTTGGATAACTCTGCTCTTAAATTATTCATAACCCAAAAAAAATACCTCATTCTAAGTCCTCCTGCACTGAGAAGGCCCAAATTGAAGTTTATTCTTCATTGGCCCCAACGTAAAAGAAAGCTCCATTTGCATTATTGGGCCTTGCATTACCGAAGGCGTTCCATAACAAATATGTAGAAGTATTTTAGAATATCTCCTCGTGTATAAATCGACAAAAGAAATTGACCAACAATTAAATTCTTAAGGAAATACAATCAGCTTGAAGCCTCTAGAAACTATAGGAAGAGTCTTGCAACCTCTTGTCCAATAATCAGCTCATCTTTTCCACCTCATTAGACATGAAATCCTCGAAACTTCGCGCTTTATCTACACGATATAAGAATTTTCAGGAACCATGCTCACATATATATATATATATATATAAATATCATATCATATCATCCCATCTTCCAACTCAAGAGAGTGAGCAAAAGAACCTGTGTCTGTGAGTGCGTGGAAATAAGCTAGCTTCAAGTCTCTCAACGAACAACCAAATTGTATAAGTGAAGGTGAAGCGCACAAAAGATGTATAGAGAACTGAAACAAGCCTTGACAGTCAAGTTGGTGCCAGTGCTGGTATTGGCATGGGCTTGTCTCGTAGGCTCAAGCAGTGGCTCATTGCTGCCCTTCATTGATCCTCCGCGAAGTCTTTTATCCGATCTCTGGGAGGAGCGCTTCCCGGACCCATTCCGAGTGTTAGAGCAAATCCCATTTGGGATGGAGAGGGACGAGAGCACGGCGCTATCTCCAGCTAGAGTGGACTGGAAAGAGACACCGGAAGGTCATGTGATTATGCTTGATGTGCCCGGGTTGAAGAAGGACGAGCTGAAGATCGAAGTGGAGGAGAATCGAGTGCTGAGAGTGAGCGGGGAGAGGAAAATAGAAGAGGAGAAAAAGGGTGATCACTGGCACAGAGTGGAGAGATCATATGGCAAGTTTTGGAGGCAGTTTAAATTGCCTGACAATGTGGATTTGGACTCTGTGCAGGCTAAGCTTGAAAATGGGGTTCTCACATTGTCGTTGAAGAAATTGTCTCCGGACAAAATCAAAGGTCCGAGGGTTGTGAGCATTGCTGGGGGTGAGGATGAACAAGCCAAGCTCAATAGCGAGGTTAAGCAAGAGCTTTAGAGGTTTTGCCGTTGAGTTTGTGTGTTAAAGGCGCTTGTGTTTTGTTGGGGAATAAGGGTTGTTTCACTTGCATGTTGAGCTTTGTTTTGTTGTGCTTGTTGATGCAAAAAGATAATGTCTTCACTCTTTGTAATAAAAGTTTAAATAGTGTAAGATAACTTTTGTCAATATTCTCTCTTATGTCACGCTTGCTTAGTTTAACTTAATTTGCAACTGTTAGTTTTTTGCAATTCATGAAATATTCACAATCATTTTTTTATGTAGAAAAAAACTTATAGTCACATTGAAAGGTACTCCCAATATATCCTATGCCAATTATTAGGGGGATAAAAAATATTTGCTACTAATTGTCTGTAACAAGTATTGTTTGATCTAAAATTTATTGAATAAAATAGTTTAGATTTGAATCACTTTAAATCATTTGCATGAAAAATTTGGAAAGTAAAGGCAAGTATTCCCTCCTCCCGAAAAGAACGAAGATTTCACGAGGTTGAATGAATTGGGAATCATCTTTTGCAACCTTTGTAAGGATGGAAAACCACAAGAAGCTAATACAATGCAACTAGACTTTCCAAGGTATCATATATCTCCTCTGTTCTGGGATGTTTTCTGTCAACAGAATAAAACTGATGCAATGTCTTGTTAACCTCAATCCAACTGCAACCTGGGGTCTTATAGGCATTCCGAACTTTTAACTTCTTCCTCACCTTACGGACCTCATCCCATTTCCCTAGCTCTCCATATATATTTGCCAACATTACACCATAACCACCATTGTTTGGATCAAATTCAATCAGCTTTTTCACTGCAAATTCTGCCAAATCTATATGGCCATAAATTTTACATCCATTAAGCAAAGAGCCCCACACAACCTCATCAGGTTCCATCTTCATTCCGTTCACAATTTCCAGAGCTTCTTCAAACCTCCCTGCTCGACCAAGAAGATCTATCAAGCATCCGTAATGCTCAATTTGAGGCTCCATTCCATAATTCCTAGTCATCAGCTCAAAATAAGAACGACCGTTTTCAACCAATCCTCCATGCGTACAAGCATTAAACAAACCGATAAATGTAACCCCATCTGGCCTTACACCATAATCTCCATGCTGCATCATCTCCTCAAACACACTAATCGCCTTCTCGCTTTGTCCATGAAGAGCAAAAGAATTGATCATTGAATTCCACGTAGTCAAATTTTTCTTTGAGCTTCTATCAAAAACCCTTCGAGCCTCTTTCAAGCTGCCACATTTTCCATACATATCTACCAAAGCATTGCAAATAAATGAATCAAGACTAAGCCCATTTCTATAAACATAACCATGGATCACTTTACCAAGC
Source organism: Ailanthus altissimus (assembly GCA_946807835.1). Classification (NCBI taxonomy): domain Eukaryota; kingdom Viridiplantae; phylum Streptophyta; class Magnoliopsida; order Sapindales; family Simaroubaceae; genus Ailanthus; species Ailanthus altissimus. The sequence continues at coordinate 99,115 of OX327708.1, forward strand.
TCCAGCATTCCCGTGTGACCACATGCCGAAAGCGCGCAAACAACCGTGACCTGATTAGGCCTAATGTTTTTACTCCGCTCCATCACCATCCTCCTAAAGAACGAAATGGCCTCAGGAAACAAACCATTCTGCGCGCAACCAGCAATAACAGAATTCCAAGAAGGAACATCTCTCTCAGGCATTGCCTCAAAAAGCGAAACAGCATTCTCAATATCCCCAATCCTAGTATACCCAGAAATCATAGCTGTCCAAGACACGGCATTTCTATCAGACATTTCATCGAACGCTTGCCTGGCGACCCCGATATCACCCCGCGACCTCGAGTAAGAATCAACAAGAGCCGTTTGCACAATTGGGTAATGTTCAAATCCCCATTTTACAATCTGGGCATGCACCATTTGAGTCGCACGAGACTCCGGAACCTCGTGACAAGATTTCAAAACATGCGGGTATATAAAGTGATTAGGCTGCGGCTGGCCTCGACGACGAACCATGTCACGGTACAAAGAAAAAGCAGACGATGAGTGAAGCGGCTGAGAGGCATAAGCAGTGATCATGGCAGTGTAAAGATAGATATTGGGGTTAGTGAGATGATCAAAAATGAGGCGAGAGTAAGAGAGGTCTGCCAGTTTAAGAGTGCGGAAGCGGACGAGCTTGAAGGCGTAGAATTGGGTTTGGGCGTGGCCAAGTGTAACGAGAAAGGATTGAAATTGCTTCAGATGGTTTATGTGATTGCATCTGTCGACAATTTTCAGAACTTGTTGGTTCAGAGTCTGATTCAATTGTTTTGCAACAGCAGGCACCATTTTCTCATCTTTTGTTACTTTTGGCTGCCGCCTTTTGTAACGGAAATAACTGAAATGTTCATGAATTTGGCAACTTTCGCTTTCGTTTCTCTCTTTTATCAAAAACAAAATTTAATGGTATTTATTTTTGGACTTTGATGATATTGAGCAGGTTTTTAAGGATTCTGCAACCTTAAGAAAATTCCATTTTTTAAAACGTGTTTAGCGAGTTTAGCTAGTTTAGTATAAGAAAATGAACAGTATTTAGTGACTTGAGAAAATATTCAATAAGGTTGAAGGAAATTTTTGAAAATGTAAATAGTTTCTTCTGTTTATTTTTCTTCAAATCTTATTATCATATAACGTGTACTTACATCTTTTTTTTTAGTTTTGAGAAATGTAAATGATTACGCGTGATAATTGATACATAACTCACATTTTTTTTAATTAATGCTTTAACTAATTTTAGTAGAATAGTAAAAATATATATTCTTGACAATTTTATTTTTGTTACATCAGTAAGAGATCTTTTCATCACCTTTAGAGTCTTCTTCATTACGATTATATACTATACATTCTTTCAATACTTTATCACCTGATATCAACATATTTTTATGTTTATTTGAACTACCTAATAATTGCTCTGTTATTATTTTGTTACTTATTGCGTTGCCTCTGTATTTCATTGCAACACATTTTTTTTGGATAAATTACCATAAGATCAATACACATCATTTACTCTAACATCCCCCTTCAAGCTCAAGGTCTAGAATAGACGTTGAGTTTGGACTTGTGAAATGCAAACGGATCAAATGCCAAAGGCTTGGTTAGAATATTTGTAACTTGGTTTGAGCTGGGACCATATCAAATTTCAAGCTGCTGATTTGCAACTTTCTCTCGAATAAATTGAATATCTATCTCTATTTATTTGGTTCTTGAATGAAACACAGGATTTTATACTAGTGCTTGAGCACTTTGATTATCACATAAAAGAATATGAGTGACTGATGGCAGTATGTGTAACTCAATAAGTAAAGATCTTAACCACAAGATTTCTGTACAAGCTGATGCTAATGCCTTATACTTAGTGTTTGAACCACATTCTGCTTCTTAGAGAACCAAGAAATTAAGTTGTTGCCAAGATATACACAATAACCCCTAATGGACTTTATATCCAACAAATCATTACCCCAATTTGCATCTAAATATCCGATGAGCTACATATCTCCATGATTAGTAAATTCTAGGCCAAAATGAGCAGTATGCTTAAGATAACGAAGAACTCTTTTATAAGCTTACCAATGGTGTATAGTTGAAGAGGCAAGATATTGGCTAAGCTTATGGATAGAGAAGGCTAATTATGGCCTTGTTAAAGTTGTGTACTATAAAGCACCTATTATGCTTCTATACATTGTTGGGTCATTAAACACCATATCATCTTCAGCAAGCAGTTTTTGATTAAGAATCATTGGAGTGTCACAGCCCTTGCAATATTTCATTCCTGCCTTATTAAGCAAATCTAGGACATACTTGATTTGAGATAAGTGTATACCATTTGTAGTGGTCTTTACCATTATACCAAAGAAGTAATGAAGCTCACTAAGATTCTTTAATGCAAAAGTATCACTCAAATATCTAATAAATTGCTCAAGTAATACATTGTCATGTCCTGTAACTAAGATATCATCAACATACACAAGTACCAAGATTAGTTTTCCTCCTTTATTCTTGATGAATAAAGAGGTATCAACTTTTGAATTAACAAAACCTCATTGCACTAGTGTTGTCTTCAACCTGTCATACCAAGCTCTTGGAACTTGTTGTAACCCATATAATGCCTTATGAAGTTTGCATACAAACGAAAGGTTACTAGAATCAACAAATCTTAAGGGTTGTTTCATGTAGACTACTTCACTTAGAGTGCGATTTAGAAAAGCATTATTAACATCTATTTGTCTTACAGTTCAAGCATAACAGTTAGACTGAGAACCACTTTTACTATTGAAGGTTTGATAATAGGGCTGAAAGTATCAAAATAATTAACACCGGGTGTTTGTAGAAACCCTTTTACAACAAGTCTGGCCTTGTACTTAGCCATAGTTCCATCTGAATTATATTTAACCCTAAACACCCATTTGTTATCAATAACTTTTGATGCTTTTGTTGCAGACACTAGAGACCAAATTCTATTCTTCATAAGTGTTGTGTATTCTTCAACCATTGCCAATCTCTATTTATCATCTTGTAAGGCTTCATCAACTGACTTTGGTTCAAAACTTACATTCTTAAATTGACAGTAATAAGTTTTAGGTTTTGAAATTCCAGATTTAGATCTAGTTTTCATAGGGTAAATTGAAGTTGTTGGCACAGAAGTTTGTGATGGTATAACAGGTATGATATTGTCAAACAGATTTTGGTTTTCATTTTGTGATAAAAGGTTAGATTATTGTGGTGATAGATGTTGTTCAGGATATGAAGAATTTTGCACTGCTCAACCAGGTATTGCTCTAAGGGACTTTAAGCACTCTTTATTTAACTCAAACATAAAAGGAAGAGAATGATCTGAAATGAATTTTGCACTGTCAGAATTTGAAGCATGTATGGCAGAAAATAGATCTTTGTAAGGGAAACACATTTAATTAGATGTGACATGTCTAGCAATGTAAATTCTCCCAGATGGATGTAAACACTTGTACCCCTTATGACTTATGCTATAGCCTAAAAATATACACTTGTTTGTATAAAAGTTCAACTTGTTTGGTTGATATGGTCTAAGGAATGGAAAATAAGCACATCTAAAAACCTTGAGAAAAGAGTAATTAGGTCTTTGTTGATATAATTTTTCTAATGGTGATTGATTATTGAAAACTGTTGTAGGAAGTCTATTTATAAGATAAGAGGCAGTGTTAAAAGCTTCCCACCAATAGATGAGTGGCATTTCAACTTGTGCAAGCAAGGTTAACCCAGATTCAACTAAGTACCTATGCTTTCTTTCAATGACTCCATTTTGATTATGTGTATGAGGACATGGATGCCTGAAATGAATTCCTTCTTGCTTTAGAAAATGAGCAAATGACCTAAACTCTCATCCCCAATCTAATTGTAAGGTTTTAATGTGTTTATCAAACTATTTTTCAACAAGAGTCTTATATTCCTTGAAAATGTCAAAGGCTTCAGATTTTGTTTTCATGGGATATAACCAGTTATAACTGGTATGATCATCCACAAAGCTTAAGTAATACTTATATCCATCTTTTGTTTCTATAGAGAAAGGTCTCCATACATCTACATAAATCAATTCAAGAGAATATTTAGTTCCAATACCAGCACAAGCATAATAAAAACTGTGTAACTTGCCCATCTGACAAGAATCACAAAAATCAACTTTAAAATTTTTGTTATTATTCTGAAACATGAGATTATAAGAGTTAAAGACAGTTTTTAGCACAAAAGTACTTGGATGACCAAGTCTTTGATGCCACTAATTACATTCAGACACTTCCTTAGACTTTGAAGCTAGTTCTGATGAGTTACAAGAAATGATCTTAAGACTCTTGAATCACATAATTCTGAATATGAACCAGCTGCATTACACTGGTTCTTATTTATCAAACAAAATGCATTTTCACAGAACATTGACAACATGGAAATGGGATGAGTATTTAACAATGATTCTGCCATAAAAGAACTTGCAACATCAAATGAATTTGAAGATAGAACCAGTTTATACAGATCCCTTACAGCAAAACCCTTGACCAACAATGCCCCTTTTTTTATTTTCCTTAATAAAGCACACATGAGAGTAGAATTCAATAAAAATGTTATTATTTGAAATTAATTTTGAGATACTGATTAAGGTTTTAGTAATTTAGGGCACAAATAATAGGTTTTTGAGAACTAAGTTCTTTCTAGAATTTAACCTAAGTAAAGTACTACCAATGAATAAGATTTATAAGCTTGTACCATTTCCAATTGTAAGTTGATCATTACCTGTAAACTCACATTTCTCGGCAAGATTACAGATATTGTTGTTAAGATGATGTGTTGCACCAGAGTCCAAACACCAATCTTGATCAGTAATATTGTCTTGTGCTGTTTATTCTGCCATGTAAGCTGATCTGTTTACATTAGATGCTGTTGAACCTCCTAAGCCTTGATTGTGAAAATTCTTATTGTTATAACCACTAAAAATACCTTGCTCTTTAGGACTATAATCTTTATAGTATTTGTAGTAACACTTGGAGGCTGGATGCCCTTGTTTTTCATAAAGTTGGCATATTAATTTTGGACCATTCCCCCTACAAAATTGATTAAATCTTCTTGCAAATTGATATTGATTTTGAAATTGACTTCTTCCTCTCTATTGTTGAACTCCTCTTCTAGAGTTATTAACATAACCAGCATTGTTTGAGTATCCAGTATTGAAATTAGTACCACCATTAAAGTTGTTGTGTACTTTTTCCATTCCACTGAACCTCTTTTGATTTTTCTGAGCAAAATTAGCCAGATAATTATTCTGACTGTCATTTTTCCCAGAATTCTGTAAGTTTCTACTTTCTTAAGTTAAAAGCATACCATATGCTTCATTTACATTTATCTTCCTTAATTCTCTTGTAATGAGTGCTATAACTGAATCAAATTCTGATCCAACACCATTAATAAAGATACTCAATAAATTCTTCATTTGTAACTGGACACCCTGCTGTTGTTAGTTCATCAACTAAACTTTTTACTCTCATAAAGTAATCAGTCATTGAAAGAGATCCTTTACTTATTGTTGACAATTTTCTTTTTAATTGAATAAATCTTGCCTTAGATTTAGAACCAAACTGCTTTTCAACCGATAACCACAACTCTCTAGAATTCTAAATATCGATAATCAAGCACAAGATAGATTCATGTATTGTGGAAAATAACCAGTTTAACAACAGCTGATCTTGTCTAATCCATACGTCAAATTCTGGATTCTCGACTATAACTTTATTTTGATTCTGATCTGCAATCTTCACAACTGATCTGGTGCTTTCTTACTTTTATTGATGAAATTCTTCAATCTATTTCCTCTTATTGTAGTGATTACTTGTGATTTTCAAATTACATAGTTTGATCTTGTGAGTTTAATTGGAGATGAAAATGTATAATTGTGATTAGCTGGTAGATTTGTGTTGATTGTTGCAAGATTTGAGCTAGTTATATTGGCATTGGGCATTTGTAGGGCTCTGATACCATATAAGAAAATGAATTGTGTTTGGTGACTAAGAAAATATTCAATAAACTTGAAGGAAATTTTTAGAAATGCAGATAGTTTCTTCTATTTATTTTTCCTCAAATCTTATTATCATATAGTGTGTATTTACATCTTCTTTATAGTCATGAGAAATATAAATGGTTACACGTGGCAATTGATCCTTAACTCACATTTTTCCTAACTAACTCTTTAACTAATTTTAGTAAAACAGTAGAAATATGCACTTTTGTCAACTTTATTGCTGCCACATCAACAGAAGATCTTTTCATCATCTTTAGAGTCTTCTTCATCACGATCATATACCATACATTCTTTCAATGCTTTATCACCTGATATTAGTATATTTCTGATGTTCATTTGAACTACCTGATAATTGCTCTGTTATTATTTTGCTACTTACTGCACTGCTTCTGTATTTTATTGCAACATATTATTTTCTGATAAATTACCACAAGATCAATACATATCATTTACTCTAACATTTAATTTGAAAATTTTCGAAACCAAACTCAAATCCAAAATAAAATTATAGTTGTTTAGTTTTAAAAAATTAATTCATAAATTTTTTTAATAAAGCAATATCTCATTTTTATAAATATAAATGGTTTAGTTTACACAAAATAATTAATTCATTTTGCCACGTGTACACAAAATAAATTATAATTGTTTAGTTTTAAAAAATTAATTCATTTTTTTACATCTTCTTTATAGTCATGAGAAATATAAATGGTTACACGTGGCAATTGATCCTTAACTCACATTTTTCCTAACAAACTCTTTAACTAATTTTAGTAAAACAGTAGAAATATGCACTTTTGTTTAGTTTTTTTCGAAACTAATTTGAAAATTAGTTTGAATATTTCTGATGTTCATTTGAACTACCTGATAATTGCTCTGTTATTATTTTGCTACTTACTGCACTGCTTCTGTATTTTATTGCAACATATTTTTTTTCTGATAAATTACTACAAGATCAATACACATCATTTACTCTAACATTTAATTTGAAAATTTTTCGAAACCAAACTCAAATCCAAAATAAAATTATAGTTGTTTAGTTTTAAAAAATTAATTCATAAATTTTTTTAATAAAGCAATATCTCATTTTTATAAATATGAAGCTTTGAATTTGAGAAAAGAGATATTAGTTTGAATTTATTTAAATTTTTATTAATTTTATTTTTAAACTTTTAACTAATTAATTAAAGTTAGGAGTAAAGAGTGATACGCAAGATTTGAATACTCATAAAAAGGTAAATGTCTATTTTTGTATGCTTTGATATTTTTCATTGTAATTCTTGAGAGTAAAGACCTTTTTTTTAATAATAGCAAAAACACGACACCTTCATTATGTTATAACGTATAAAATAGTAATATTACATAGTAATATAGGATTATTGATTGATGTAGAAAATATTTTGTGCTTATAATTAAATTATTGATCGTGAAGTACAATTGTTTTTATGAAAAAAAATTACTTTATGTTGAAATAGAAGTACACAAACAAGCAATATCACCCAAGTGAATAGTGCACAACAAGCAATTAAAGAATTAAAGAGAGAAAGGATAGAAGAAGAACACACAAAAATTTACGTGATTTAGTAACTTGCCAATGTTCACGGCGGATCAAGATCACTCACTCTTCTTATTAAATCACAAAATACTCACAAAGTATGCCTTATATAAGAAAGATAACAAAAAATAACTCTCTTTTGCAATCTAGAGATTTTCTCTCATTAAAAATCATAAATAAGGTTTAATCACAAAAATATATTTATAAGCCAATAGAGAGCCTTTATATAGGTTTTAGAACGTCCTAAGTTTACTCTAAACGTGTAAGAGTCATATTAGGGAGTCTTGAAGCAAATGGGAGACGAAATAAGAAAGTCTCAAATTGGAAAATTATTCCCGAGTCTAGCGCCGCGGCGCTGATCACATGGCATCGCGGCGCTCAGGTTCTAGTTTCAGAGCCGTAACGCCTACTCCTAGCGCCTGTCATGCCCTTCTTCATTTTTTGCCTCTTTTCGCGTCCGTCTTTAATTCTCACGCACCTTACGCATTTAGCTTAATCCCCAAATCATATCTCGATGATTTTCAGTCAATATTTTCACAAATCCCCTCCTTAATTCAAAATCATCCACAAAGCAACTCGATCTCTTATTTTCGCATCTTTGGTCACCCTTACAAAGTAGTGACTTCAGTTAAGTCATTGCATAGGATGAACTTAACTGAGGGCAGTGGTTTAGTCAACATATCAGCAGGGTTTTTAGAGGACATTATCTTTGTTAGATTAACTTCACCATTTTGAAAAATATCTTTAATGTAATGGAGCCTCACATCAATATGTTTCGACCTCTCGTGGAACACTTGATGATTGCTTAGGTTATGGTACTTTGGCAATACCTTCGCACATATACCTTTCAACCATACAGCTTCTTTAATAGCTTCACTAATAACTATGTACTCCGCCTATGTGGTAGATAGTGTAATCACATGTTGTAGAACTGATCTCAAACACACACTACACCTAAACACTGTGAATACGTAGCCTGTCAACGATCTTCTTTTGTCTAGATCACTTATATAATCTGAGTCTATGTACCCTCTTACTATTTCACTGTTATCCTCATCCCTCTTATATATCAACCCGTAATTTAAGGTCCTCTTGAGATATCTCAGAATCCACTTCACTGCAAGCCAATGATCCTTACCCGAATTTGCCATGTATATACTCACAGCCTATGCCATGTCTGGTCTTTTGTAAATTATTGCATACATGATACTCCCCATAACGCCTGTATATGGTACTTTACTCATTTGCAATTTCTTTTCTTCGAAAGTCGGCGACTGTGCTGCTGAAAGTCTGAAATGTATGGCCAAAAGAGTAAAGACAGCCTTTACATTGGACATACCAAACTTCTCTAGAATTTTGAGTATATATCGTTGTTGGGACAAGAAGATAATATCTCTTCTTTCCCTCACAATATCTATACCCAATATATATATTTGCTGCTTTCAAATTCTTCATCTCAAACTAGCTACTCAACGGCTTCTTCAGCTTCTATATTTCTTCCATGTTCTTACATGCGATCAACATATCATCGACGTATAGAAACAAATACATCATCCCACAACTTATGTTCTTGAAGTACACGCATCCATCATCCTTGCTCCTCCTAAAGCCACAAGCCATCATAAACTCATCAAATCTCTTATACCTCTATCTAGGTGATTGCTTTAACTCATATAATGACTTCTTTAACAAACAAACATAATCTTCTTTCCTGGGCTTCTCGAACCCTTACGGTTGTGCCATGTATATCGTCTCTTCAAGGTCTCCATGCAAAAAAACTGTCTTTACATCAATTTGCTGTAGATGTAAATCAAGATTTGCACATATAGCTAATAAAATCCTAATAGATGTGTGCTTGACGACTGGAAAGAATATCTCATGAAAATTAATTTTCTTTCTCTGAGTAAAAATTTGTACAACTAACATAGCCTTAAATCTCGTAGGCTCTATCCCCGGTATCCCCTCCTTCACCTTATACACCCACTTGCACCCAACTAGTTTCTTTTAAGATATCTCTACCAACTTTCAGGTATTGTTCTTTCTAAGAGAATTAATCTCTTATTTCATGGCCTACTACCATTCTTTCTTGTTTTCACTTTTCATACCCTCGCCATATGTCTTAGGCTCATCATACTCAAGAATGTAAGTATAATTAAAAGTATGAGCAATTAGATCTACTTGTTCATACCTGACTGGTGGGTTAATCATTCTCCTTAGCCTGTCTCTGACTAGCTGGTACTCTTCAAGTTCCATCTCAGGAGTCATAGTTTTTCTTTGGATGGACTTGGAGGAACTCGCCGGTGTTCTTGGTTCATCTTCAAGGATCTTCTTGTTGAAGTGCTGATTTGGGGGCATATCAGATCTACTCTCTAGTTCCACTTCAACTTCTATTGACTTGGGTACTAATTCTTCCTTGGGTACATATCTTTCTTTCTCATCTTCTTGGGAGATTTTCAGTATAGTCGTCTTATCGAACGTCACGTCACAGCTTATGATACTTCTTGGTGGTATCAAGTCTTTACACCACACCTTGTATCCTTTCACTCCTTCAGAATATCCTATGAATACCCCTTTGATAGCTCTAGGTTTCAACTTCCCCTCCTTAACATGTACAAAGGCAAGACAACCAAATATTCTGAGGTAGTCATACTTCAGAGGTTTGCCAGACCATTTCTCTTCTGGCGTCTTGAAGTCAATTGCTGAGGAAGAACTTTTATCAATCAAATAAGTTGTAGTCACTACAGCTTCTTCTCAAAATGTCTTGGACATCTTTGCATTAGTAAGCATGCATATAACCTTTTCAAGTAGGGTTTTATTCATCCTCTCAGCTACGCCATTCGGTTGTGGTGTTGATCTCACCGTTCTATGTCTTACAATCCCATGCTTAGCACAAAACCTATCAAACTCTCTATTACAAATTTCAAGGCTATTAGTTCTCAACCTCTTTACCTTTTTGCCAGTCTAATTTTTAACAAGAGTCTTCCAAGTCTTGACTACATCAAATGTTTGATCCTTACTCTTTAACATATAGACCCACAGCTTCCTTGAATAGTCATCAATTAAACTGAGAAAATACTTGGCACCACCACGAGTAGCTGTCTGAGCTGGTCCCCAAAGATCCGAGTGTATGTAGTTAAGAGTCCATTTAGTCTTATGCACGCCAGTACTAAACCTCACCCTATGTGCTTTCTCAAGCACACAATGTTCACAAAACTCTAAGTGCTAGAACTTATCCTCACCAAACGCCTTTTGACTAAATAACTCCTTCAGGTTTTTCTCGCCTAGGTGTGCCAGTCTAAGACTTCACAAATTGGTTTGCATACTCTCATCATCTACAGAGAATAATACAAAACTACTCACAACTTCACTCTTAAGCACATAAACGCCTTTGCGCTTCTCTTTTTTCATCACCATCATGGAACCCTTCAACATTCTCAAAATCCCTCCGTCGATTCTGATGGAACACCCATTCTGGTCTAAAGTCCCTAGTGAGATCAAGTTCTTCTTGAGGTTAGGAACATACCTAATATCTGTCAACTCTCTCACTCGCTCATCATGCATCCTAAATTTAACACTACCAATTTTCATTATTTGACATGCAACGTCATTACCCATTAACGCCTTACCACTATTAATGGGCTGAAAATTTACAAACCAAGATTTGTACGGGCACATGTGAAAAGTACAACTAGAATCAAGAACTCATTGTTCAGTGTTCTTACCATCAGTAGCGACGAGTGTCTCTGCATTGTCATAGCTATCATCATAGGTAAACGCAACATCCGCTTTCATCTTGTCTTGTGCTCTCTTCTCAGGATAGTCTTTTATGAAATGCCCTTCTTTCTTACAGCAATAACACTTTCTAAGAGTCCTAAACTTCGATCTTGAGCCATTTTTCCTTCCATCTTTATATGAGGACCTTCCTCTTATAGATAAACTTTCTGCATTGCCCTCGATCTGCTCCCTAATAACTTTAAGTTTAATGTTGATTTTACATCGCTCATCGTTAAACTTTCTCTGCCGTAGAGTAATATATCAATAAAACTCTCATAACTCTTAAGGAGTGAACTGAGCAGGATAATTACTCTATCTTCATCTTCTATCTTGATGTTGATAGACTCAAGATCAAGAATGATCTTATTGAAGGCGTCTTTATGATCTTTCATCGACGTCCCCTCTGACATGGACAGTCGATACAACTTTTTTATTATATGTAATCTATTGACCAATGATTTTCACATATAAAGAGAGTCAAGCTTCTTCCAAAGACCTATCGTTGTCGTCTCACCTGCTACTTCTCTTAGTACTTCATCGCTCAATGATAGAAAAATTATGCTATGAGCTCTTTCTTGAATGTTCTTTCTTTCTGCTTCAGCTTTAGATAACTCTAACGTCTTTTCTTCATCACTAGATGGAGTTGCAGTCTCCGCTAATGCTGAGCCTAACCTTTGACTTACCAACAAAGTCTTTACCTTCATCTTCTACAGATTGAAGTCATTCGTACCGTTGAATTTCTCTACCTCATACTTGGGTGTGGCCATGTCTATTTAGAACCAAGCTCTGATACCAATTTGTTGAAGTGGAAGCACACAAACAAGCAGTATCACCTAAGTAAATAGTGTAAAATAAGCAATTAAGGAATTAAAGAGAGAAAAGGTAAAAGAAGAACACACAAAAATTTACGTGGTTCGGTAACTTACCTACGTCCACGACGGATCAAGATTACTCACTCTTCTTATTGAATCACAAAGCACTCACAAAGTATGTCTTTTACAAAAAAAAGATCACAAAGAATAACTCTCTCTTGCAACCTATGAATTTTCTCTCACTAAAAACCACAAAGAAGGTTTAATCACTAAGATTTTTTGGGTTATCACAAAGATTTCTTTTTTTATCACTTAGATGTGTTTACGAGCCAATAGAGAGCTCTTATATAGGTTTTAGAACGTCCTAGGTTCACCCTAAATGTGTGAGAGTTGTATTATGGAGTCCTGAAGCAAGTGAAAAACGAAATAAGGAAGTCTCAAATCGAGAAATTGTTCCTGCGTCCAGCGCCGTAGCGCTTAGCACTCATTGCCTTAGCACTAGTGGGCTCGCCTGGGCGTCAAGGCACTTAGGTTTTGGTTTTGGCGTCGCAGCGCCCAGGCACAGTTATAAGAGAATAAGGTGGAAAAAAAATTAATGGGGTATATCCAAGAAATACTATTATTATAATAAAGAATGGAACTTGAAGAGAGATTGTCTAGTAAGAAAGGAAAATAATGGTGGAATGGCTGCAATAGTATATGAAGAAGACTTAGAAGTTGCAGAAATATTGATAAGTTCTAATGGAAAGTATGCTGGAGAATAGATAGTTGATTTGGCTGTAGTTATTATATATGACTTAATAAGTCTTTGTTCACTAATTATAAATCCATAAAGGGTAGAAAAAGATTACTGGAGAATGATATGGTTACTGAAGTCATGAGAATTGGTAACATAAAGGTTGTAATGTATGATGAAAAAAATTAGGGAGTTACATATTGTAAGGCATGTTCTTGGAGATAGAAGGAACTTGATATCCCTAAGAGTACTAGATCAAAAGAGATATTCATTCAAGGTAAAAAAAAAAAAAGAACATCGGAGGTAATGAAAGGATCTATAATAGTTATAAAGGGTGATAAACACAATGGACTATATGTGCTTGATGAGAATGTTGTGGGTGGCTTGATATAGGTTGTTAAGAGAATACAAACCCAACAGAAGTATTAAAGATTAGCTCATCAGAGTAACATGGGCCAAAAGAGAATGTATAAAAAGGGTGCTACTGGCAAAGTTATGCTACAAAGGTATTATGATAGTATTAAGAACGATATAAGAGATCATAATACAAGGATCACTAAAAGGAAGCATTCGATCGAAAATTGATAATGAACTCTTGCTTATTTATAATAATTTGACAGAGAAAGCTTAGAGTAATCCTGTCCTGAAGATATTTTTGGAGACTATGATCATAAGCTCAAAAGGAGTTAAGTCTAGATAAAGTCTTAATTGGAGTTAATGCTAGATGATAGAGCATTGTAATGGATGGATCCAAGCAAAGCTTCTTAAAAGAGATTTTAAATCAAAGAGGGTTTATTAAAGATTTGATTATTTAAAATTAATGATGAGTTTTGATTTTAAGTTGAAGACCATTAAGGAGTCGAGATAATGATGCATTACAAAGACGAAAAATGGTTAAAATGAAAGTCGGAAGCGAGGAAGGGCTTGAAGGGTAAAGGAAAAGCAAGATCTCTTCGCTTTGATGCCTAAGCATTAAAGCTTGGCAAATTTGGCACCTAAGTCCCACTAATTCAGAAAAAGTTTTGTGTTTTTTTTTAATAGGTTTTCATCCTATAAACTCTTATTCTAATTAGAAATATAATTTGTTAGGACCTCTTAAATATTATATAAACTCTTATAACCACTTAGAATTTATTAAACATCAAAACATCAATAAGAAAAATAATAGAGAGCTTATATTATACTTAAATACTTTAAATATACAAGATAGTGTAATATAAATTCTTAAGAGCTTTGGGGCTATTGGATATTCCTTTGTAATCTATTGTAGGAGTTATTTGTATATAAAAGAATTGAATAAAAAAATTTAGGATCTTGAGATCCATTGTGTTCGTAAGTAGTTATTATCGAATCACGTATATTATTTGTATTTTCTTTAGTGTGATTAATTATTTATCTCCTTAATTATGTGATTTTTATTATTTTTAATTATTTATAAGTAAAATATTTTTACAAAATATTTAAAATTCTTAAAATGATCGCTAAAATTTCTCATCGCATTCTACAAAATATTTAAAATTTTTAAATGATCGCTAAAATTTCTCATCACATTCTACTATAATATTCACACCGTTCAATGGAACTGATTAAGATTTATTGAAAAAAATCTTAACTAACTTACAAGTCAATCTTGTATTGCATAATTCTTTTTACTTGGACGGTGAGATGTGCACTTCCCCCACTTTAAGATAAGATTTTAATTCTTAACAAATATATATATATTTTCTCCAAAGTCATTTTTACAAAATCTAGTCTATAACTAAGAACACACAAATTATCTTCCTCACTAGAGCAAATGTACTTTGTCATTCTAACAAGAGGCATTCCACGTTATATTAAAGCAAATATATATGGTGATAGCTCTAGAGAGACATTATAAGAGATTTGAGGTTTAATTCCATTCACAACAAAATTGAGAAAGAATTTTAATGTTAATTTTAATTTATGATAATATTCATAAAAGCAAATAATTTTTTATTTATTTAAAAAGAAGTGTTCACCACAAGAAATTAAAATTATGAATATTTAAGCAATTTAATTAAATTGTTTAAGAACTTTATTTATATGTCTAAGATTACTATATTGTTAAATGGAAACATAATATTTAAACCAAATATTATATAATTAAACTTTGGATTATTGTAACGACTAACGAAGGCAACAAATGAGAAGATAGAAACTTGAGATAGGCAAGATAAGGTAACATATAGTGGTGTGCTTCGCACGTGATGCCTTCCTTAAGATCAAAGAGGCAGGCAGCAGCCATACACCCAACAGAAAACGCGCGTGGCTTGACGTTAACGTGAATACGCGATGCTAGTAATTGTAGATTTACGGTAGGGGAATTTTCAGTTTTCTCCCCCGATATTCAAAGTATTGGCAGTTAAGAGCAAAAAGATCTAATAACTGGCACAAATCTCCCCTGTTTATAATTGGTAACATGTAGTGCATATTTGCTGTAATTTTATTAGTCCTCTACCACCTAGTTTCTCATTGACATAATTTCTTCACAAGGAGCTATAAATCACAAATTGTACTAAAATTTTATCCTAAAGAGAGTAATGCTAGTCTTCGATCCCAAATTGAATTCAATACTACTTTCTAACTTTTACAGCTTTGCAAACAAAAATCAACCAGAAAACTTTTTACAAATAGTCACATAATTAAAATTTTTTAATTTATTTAACCAAACATAATAAATATAGATAAAAATACTCTTTTATTATTTTAATAATATCCGTTATAGTAAATAATATTACTGTAATGTACAGTATTTCACTACAATAACTTTGATTTAAAATTAATAATTTTTATTTATTAAAATTATATTTATTTTATATTATTTGTTTATTTATTTTAAATTATATTATTACAAAATTTACATAAATAATATAATTATTTAATGTAGTTAAATTAAACTAAATAAATATAATAATTAAAAAATAATTAATTTTTTTTATAAATAAATACAAACTTAATTTGTATTTTTTTATTAAAATTATATTTATTTTATTATTGATAATAAAATAAAATAAATAACAATATAAATAAATATATTTAATTTATTTATAAATAATATAAATTAATCATACCATATATAATAAAATAAAATTATAAAAAAATAAAAAATAAATTAAAATATTGCGACAAAAAAAATTGCACTTACATTAAAAGGGCGATAAAAAAAATTACTCTCATGATAAAAACATATCGCACCTAAATATGAGGGTGAAAAAAACATATCACACCCAAATCTATGCTATAAAAATATATCAAATATTGCATTTATATTGAGCTTGATAAAAAATATAGTGCTCCTTTTTTTAAATTTTATTATTTATTATTAATTATAATAAATATTTATTATTTTCTTAGTATTAATTTATTTATTATGTATAAAATAATTAATTTATATTATTTATTAAAAATTATATTTATATTTATCTAAATTTAATTTTTTATTTGTTTATTAAAATTTTATTTAATTAAATTATTTAAATTATTTATCATATTTATTTATATTATTTATTTAGTTTAACTACATTGTTTATTTAATTTTTGTAATAACATGATTAAATTAAATAATTAATAAATAATAAAATAAATATAATTTTAATAAATAAATAAAAATTTAAATTTAAATAAATATAATTTTAAGTACATAATATAAATTAATTATGTCATACATATTAAAATAAAATTATAAATAAATCAGTTATAAAATAAAACAAAACAAAATTAAATAAAAAAATTACTATAAAGATACCGTCTACTTAGTTAACTATAATGGATATTGTTAAAATAATAAAAAATTATTTTTATTCGTTCACGAAGTCTTTGACTGAAATTATTAATTCGCCAAACCTGGAGGGAGGAAACTGAAATCGTCATTTACGAAATCCACCACAAATGAACAATTTTTACAGGGTATACGGTCAAATTTAGAAACCACCACCAAATACAAAATTACATACACAAATACAAATACATAAAGCAGAGAGACTGCCTCTCCTTCATTTCTTTCCATATCTTGCGCTACAATCACTCTCCAACTCTCTTCTCCCCTATAAATAAAATAAACGAAATAAAATTTAAAAAAAAAATTCCAATTCATAATACTTTCAAAAATCGTCTCTCTATTTCTCTTTCAGTTTCATTTCGTTTCGAATAATTTGACATCATTTACCATTCATCCTTTAATTCGCATCATATGTCTGGAATCTGGAGATGGAAGAAGCTCAGAGACGTAGCTGCTACCACCACTACTACAGCTGCATCGGTGGCCAAGTCGCGAACCCGGTTCACTCTCCTCGCCGTCGGACCGGTTTACTCCCACCACCTCAATTACCTCAATAACATCGGCCGACGCCGGCAATCCTTCATCGGAATACAACAGCGGTACAAGTGGGACCACCACGGCGGTGCCGGTGATAGTAGTTACCGTAGAATTAGGGCGGAGGCGAACTGTCCGAGGTGTTCGAAGCACATGGATCTCTTGTTCTCGTCGTCGTCCAATCTCTCCCCTCCGGTTCCTCAAGTTGAAAGTGGCAGTTACGAGGCGGTTAACATCTGCCCCAGTTGTAAATCCGCTTACTACTTCCGGCCTTACAGGATTGCTCCTCTTCAAGGCAGCTTTATAGAAATTGGCGTCAACGCTAATAACCACAATAATAGTAATAGCAACAAGAGGTTGAAGAAAATTTTCAGCGGTGGTGAAAAGGTGTCCTTTTGGGACACTTTGAAGTCGTCTTATGGAGGGGAATTGCCTCCTGGTGATGGTAATGGTAACACTAACGGTAATAAGTTGGCGGCGGTTACTCCGCCGGGACCACCGTTTTTGCCTGGAGTGGATGTGATTAGAGCTACGGGACCCAATAGCGGAGGTGGGTCTGGAGGTAATGGTAATGGAAGTGGTAGTAGTGGTGGTGGTTGGGGTGGGTCTAATTTAGGGAAGAGTTTGCCAACGCCAAAGGAGATTTGCAAGGGTCTTGATAAGTTTGTTATTGGTCAAGAGAAAGCCAAAAAGGTTTCATCTTTTAGTAATATTATTGTCATTGTGTATGTATGACTCATGTGAAGTAAACATTTATTTGGGAATTTGATATTTTGTTGTTACTATTGCAGGTTCTTGCTGTAGCCGTTTATAATCACTATAAGAGAATTTACAATGCCTCCTTGCAAAAAGGGTTAGTTTCAGATTGCCTAATATGATAGAGGATTCTATTATTTTCAGTCATATTGCTGTTATTTATAGCTTGAGACTGAAGGTGTGGAATTTTATTACTAGGTCAGGAGCAGAACCAGGAACTACTGAGGCAGTAGATGACGAGGATAATGTAGAGCTAGAAAAGAGCAATGTACTTTTGATGGGCCCAACTGGATCAGGTATGCCTTTCTACATAATTTGTTCTGCTACATGTGGTAAGAATCGATGGCTAATTTGCATGTTAAAAATAGGGAAGACGTTGCTCGCAAAAACGCTGGCTCGTTTTGTCAATGTGCCATTTGTCATTGCTGATGCAACAACCTTAACTCAGGCAAGTCTATTTTGGAGTGGTATAGTTATGTGTTTATGTCAAAATGATGTCGAGGAGATAATTCAAAATAAATTTTACATATTGGTTAGGATGGATTTGTTATAGATGTTGTTTACTAAATTTATTGTATTATAAAAGTTCAACATTCCATATTCAGAGTCTAATGATGTTCATATGTTATGCTACTATTTTGCAGGCTGGTTATGTTGGTGAAGATGTTGAATCAATATTATATAAACTTCTTGCGGTATTAGTCTCCAAATTGACATTATATTGTTATTTTTCATTTTTGCTATCATATTACGCCACTGCACATTTATTTCTTTGGGAGTTCTATAGAGATCTTATAATTGCTGAAACAAAGTCATCCTTTTACCTATTGTGGACATTAGTGCATGCTTGCACTTCTAATTGGCTTTTGTCTATGGCTTTAATTCTGAATGATGGTAACCTTTCTTTGGATATAATATTCTTGTTTATGTACTTGATGAAAAGAGAATATTGTCCAATGGCAATGCCTCTTTAATTGAGAAAAAGAATAATTCAATGCTAATGAAGTGTTTATATCATATATATCAAACTCTTCTACTTAGAACTGGATGAGCTGAGTTTGTCTCTCTTAGAGGAAACTTCTATCACATAATTCAAATTTTGAAATAGCCCCTGCCAACAAATAAAGATTCTTGAAAACAGAATGTAGGAAAGGATTAAAGTATTTGTGGCGCTACCTCAAACTCCTTAGATCTCAACCCACACTTATAAGAGGAAGTTGTCTTTAAAGGTAAAGAAAAGTTTCCCGTACATGCCGATTGGTGGATCTCATTCCTCCGATTTCCATATCAGTTAAGAAAGTTACCTTTCTCACGTGTGATTAAAAGTTGCAATTCCCTACATGTCATGAGTTTATGGACCTGTTTTGCAGGAAATCATCCTTCATTGGTGTCTCCCTTTATGAGTAAACCAATGTTCTTTCCAAAGAATATTAATCTTAATAAGAAAATAGCGGCCGTAAGAGGTGTGGACTTTGAATAAATAGCTTGTGAACCTGTTACCAATGTTTTGGCATTGGTGTATCATGCAAGTAAAGCTGGTTTTCATGCTTGATGGAGCCTTGCATTAGGCTGGATTTGGGTGGAAATTTAATCTCTAACTATTTCTTAAGTGTGAATTTAGCTGTACAATTTCTGACATATGGGTATTACATTCAGTCAATATTGTTTTACTCACATTTTCTTTCTTAAATTACTTTGTACTCATCTGTATAGCTAATTTTTGAGTTTGTCAGATTTTGCATTCCTTCTTCTCTATTGTCTTTCACTTATCAGTGACCTCACATACATGCGGTCTTAATTGGCACCTAGGCAGCTGAATTCAATGTACAAGCAGCTCAACAAGGGATGGTTTACATTGATGAAGTTGATAAGATAACTAAAAAGGTGCTTTATTAGCCGAAGGATGTGTGATTTTATGCTCTAGGTGTCTTAACCCATTGTTTTCTTAAATATTGAAGTCATTTTGTAGGCTGAGAGCTTAAACATAAGCAGAGATGTTTCTGGAGAAGGTGTTCAACAGGCATTGTTGAAGATGCTCGAAGGAACTGTAAGTCTATCTTTGTTCTTGTCACCAACTTATTGTGGATTTTATGATTATATGTCACTAAACGAAACTTTTAACGATGCTAATTATGATATTTCAACTCCAGTAATATTTTCATAAAGAGTAGAAGGTTGGCCAATGAAAATCCAATTGCCAAATTTTCTTGATAACAGTGTAATTCATTTATTAAATTTTGTGCATGGAGACCTTTTGTGACAGTCAGTATCAATTAATTCCCCCACTAATAGATACCGCATGATTATGTACAATTGAAATTATAGATCTATGTAACCTCTATGCAAGACAAATTGAAATGTGCCTTCGTTTTCCTTTTGAAGTTTAGTTTGGTAATATTGGTTTTGTTGGTTATCTTCATGTTGATAGTATTGTTTCAGGAAAGTGCATTAATAGTGTCCTATTGTTTTGTTTCAATTTTTCTTTTTTTTTTTTCTTTGCTCTCTCTCACTTTTTTGTTTTTGGTGGAGGAAATATTTTCTCAGACAGATATATATTTAGTCTTATGTTTGGAATTAGTGTTGTGATGCTAGTAGTTTAAACAAGAGTTTTCTTCTTGTCCAGATAGTGAATGTACCCGAGAAGGGAGCAAGGAAACATCCTCGGGGTGATAACATACAGGTATAACAGGCCTCCTTTTTGTTTAATTATCTTCTCATTTGCTCATATATTGTGCTTTTTGTGCTTCAACATGCATCATATGTAGAACCCAAATTTTGCTGATTTTATCTAATAATGATAACGCATAGTTTCTTCTAGGGAAGCTATGGGTAGATAGATTGTTACTGTCCTGACTCCTCAAGTATTAAATGTGCATGTTTTATGTTAATGCACATTTATTAAGCTGAAAGGAATTAAAGGATTTTCATATAAATTAATTAATAATTGTTCTCAAAATTAGCCGTAGGTTTTCAATATGCTTGTGTGGATTTTCTTTTTCCATTTTTTCCCCTTAGAGCTTATTGTCTATATCTGTCATATACTAGAACATGGTTCCTGAACTAAATATTAGAAGTTTTACATTTATTCGCTGAAATTGTCAAATGACTGATACATTAAGTCTTCATTTAGATGTGAAAGTATAAGATGACAGGGACTTGCTACTATCTGTATTGGGTGTAAATATGTTGAAGTACCTGATGGCAGAGATAGAAGATTTAAGAACATGGTTAGAAGTTCAATATAGTATTGAATGCTTGTTTAGGAAGAACAACCACAACTAAGACTTTATTCCACTGGGAAAGATAAATAAACAAAAATAGTACACTTCTTGCATATGGAAGCAATTAAAAAAAAAAGGAAAAAGAGACTGCAAATTGCTCGATTTCTTTCAAATTCATATGAATCACATCCTTGATGAATCAATTGGTTTCCTGTATGTGGTGGTTGGCTTTTGCCATTTTATTTCTCACAATCTCCTTGGGAAAATGGCATCATGTCCTTCTCGTTCCTTTATTTTCCTCTGGTTCCTCCGAAATTGTTGATTGCTAGAGGCCTTGTTTGGTTCTTGATATGAGCAAGTGAACAAGAAGATAAATGTTCTAAAACAAGTTGCGTTCTAAAACAAGTTGCTCTGCTCCGTTAAGCATATCTTTTCTTCGGCCTCTATATATCCAAGAACTGGACCAAGAGCAAAGATAAATACACATGACAACACATATTTAATTCCCAGAAAGTGTCATCATTTGAATTTGGCTGTTGCTATGCTAATAGCATCTCTAATGCATCTAAATGCTTTGCAGATAGATACAAAAGATATCCTTTTCATATGTGGTGGAGCATTTGTTGATCTTGAGAAAACCATTTCCGAGAGGTTATTACCTCCTAATAGATCTTTGCTGAAATTCCCACTAAATATGGTTTATATGTGCTTGAGGTCAATTTAAACTTATAAACTATAAATTAATTGCCAGACGGAAAGATTCTTCGATTGGTTTTGGAGCCCCTGTTCGTGCCAACATGAGAGCTGGTGGGGTAACTGATGCTGCAGTGACATCATCGTTGCTTGAATCGGTGAGAATGATATGGGAATTGGGATATTTATCCTGTTTTTTATTTTGATTTTGTTCCATTATATTTCAAACAAATGGTTGATGCAGTTTATTTGTTAATCTGCTCTCTCATCCTTACACCTGTTGCCCCCTTCCTCTAAAACAAATCAAAAGATATTTGCTGCCAAATCCTCACTGAATATGAGCCTGAAGTT
Source organism: Ailanthus altissimus (assembly GCA_946807835.1). Lineage (NCBI taxonomy): Eukaryota > Viridiplantae > Streptophyta > Magnoliopsida > Sapindales > Simaroubaceae > Ailanthus > Ailanthus altissimus. Next base: position 121,397 of record OX327708.1, read on the forward strand.
TCACATTCCATTCTCAGGTTGAAAGTTCTGATCTCATTGCATATGGTCTCATACCAGAATTTATTGGACGCTTCCCAATATTAGTTAGCTTGTCAGCTCTAACTAAGGACCAACTTGTTAAGGTAAATACATTATTATAATTTGGATTACTGGGTCTTAGTGTGTTTTTGGTGTTCTGAGCCTTCTAAGAGCATGATTGGGCCCAGCACTCTGCGTTGCATACAACAGTTATTCTGTTCTTTTTCTTCTCACATTGGCTGTCATTATGTTTGTCCCCAATGAAAACACAACTTACAAGAAAAAGATTTAGTAGTGAAAGCTGAAAAGTAGAAGCATGGTTGTCATTTGAAGAGCAATACCAGTAGAGTTGATTTGTTTTATACAATGGGTTTATGATATTTGTGATTTTCCTATGCTACATAACTCAATGTAGTATATTCGAGTTGCATGCATTAATGAAAAGTTTTTCATGTAATCTCAACTGATTTTGATTAATTATTTAACAACTTCCATTTTCTCACTGAATTTATGCTAGATTACAAGTCTATACTAACTTTATGAATTGGTGTTCATGGCAACCAGTCCAAGACTTATTTTCAATGTTTCATACCTGTATGCGTATCCATTTTGCATGGAAATGGTTTCCCTTTCCTAAGCAGAATTTTGAGTTTCGGTAGAGGATTTATTACTTGATCTAAACAACTAAGAACTTAGGGAGGCTTCATTTGGCTTAGGGGCAACTGCTGCATGTCTGGTAAAAGTCTTATGTTGATGATCACAAGAGTCAGTTCTGATTCTTGGTAGGGTTACTTTATGCAAAGGGCTCTAGACTAGGACCTTGCCAGAACCATTCTCCTTCTGGAATCTGTTTGTGCAGTACCAGCACCCAGTAGTGACCTTACTGGCTTATTATAAAGAATTACTCTCCTGAAACCCACTTTTTCATATATCCTGGTTTTACCGATGTACTTGTGATGGTTTTCTTAGGGCTGGGCAACGGTTTGGATAACCGAAAAACCGAACCGTACCGGAATTTCCGGTTCTGTTCGGTTGGGGGGTAAGTAAACCGATTGGTTTCACCCGAAAAAACCGATTCATTAACCGGTTTAATATTGGCCAAAACGCTGCATTTTGGCCTTAAAGAAAAAAGAAAAATTGAAAAAGAAAACCGAAGTCCCAGTGGCCAAACCCAGTCCCAGCAAACCGAAGTCCCAGCAAACCGAAGTCCCAATATCAGAAGCTGCCACCACCATCTCCTCCGCGCTGCGCTTGCCGCTGCTGCCGCTACCATCAACTCTTCTGCGGTTCTCACCGAGTCACCGTCGCATCAACTGCCGCCGCCTTCAACTGCTGTGCTGCTGCCGGCAACTGCTGCCATTTGACTGCTGCCGACAAAGGTCCAAAACATTGCCCAAATTTTTTTTTAAAAAAAAAAGTAGATGCATAAACGAACCGGAACTGAACCGAATCGGTTCCATTCGGGTTCGGGCCTGAACCGAACCCGAATTTGCCCAGTCCTAGGTTTTCTGACGTTTGTTGTAGTCCAATAAGCTTTGGTTTACATGGAAATAAGTAGCCAAAACTTGAAACTAATATTACAGGTATTTGGAAATCAAAATAGTGTTACCTTTTTTTTATGGTATGGGAAGTATCTAGTGCATTTATTTGTTGGGTTTATCTTTATTGGACAGGTCCTCACAGAACCAAAAAATGCTCTGGGTAAGCAGTATAAGAAATTATTCAGCATGAACAATGTGAGTAACAAGCTTGTGTATGCTATTTGTTTCTCTATCTTTCCACATTCAACCTCGAGTTACCATCTCTTGGTAACCTCTTTCAATACTTTCAGGTCAAGTTACATTATACTGAAAAAGCATTGAGATTGATTGCCAAAAAAGCTATGGCTAAGAATACTGGTGCGAGGGGTTTGAGAGCCCTACTAGAAAGCATTTTGACTGATGCCATGTATGAGGTGAGGGCATAATGCTTACTTTGAAGAATACCATCAGATAGTTGATGGAAGACAGTGCTGAGACAAATACGTTTACTTGCTGGAATAATTTTGTCGCTTGCATGTTTCAGATTCCAGATGTTAAGACAGGAAACAATAGAGTAGATGCCGTAGTGGTAGATGAGGAATCAGTGGGGTCAGTAGATGCCCCTGGCTCTGGAGGGAAAATCCTACATGGAGATGGTGCATTGGAGCGTTACCTAACTGAAGTCAAGATTAAAGATTCAGTGGTATGGTTGATATATAATTTGTGATGGTTTCATACTCACAAATGCAGTTGTTTTGCTAAAGGTTCCTTCTCAGAGGCATGATAGAGCCCCGACCTGTAACCTTGCTTTAATCTAGTTTGTCTTTTGGCCAATGAGACAAGGACTAGATATTATTCTCAAACTTGAATTTGGTTGCCTAGTTTGATTTAATTATTTTGCTGTTTGTCCAGTTTCGCTTAACTAATGAAATTTTGGTGGCAAATGACCTCTGCTTTGCGTCCTTGCAGGAAAATGTCGATGCAGGCGAGAGGGAGTTGCAGGAGACTGATCCAGAGGTTTCATCGAGAGCCATGAGCATGTAAAATTGCCACCACCACCACTGTCACCATTGTTGTTGCAATTTGTACAATCTCTAATGTTAGTTGTACAAATCACATTTATTAGTTGGTGTAATTATAATCCTCTTGTAAAACGTCATGGCATCTGGTTCATAAATTTATTAGAAAAAAGAAGAAAGGAAATATAAAAAAGAAAATGTAGCATTTTTAGATCAAGTAGCTCGATGTTGCATTTGAGGGAGGATTTTAGTTTATATAAACTCCAAATAAAAATCATAGTTTCTTTTGAGTTACGGTTTGTCTTTTGAAAAAAAAAAAAATTGAAGAACTTCATTTTTTCACGTGGATATGTTGGACTTGAGACTACTACATAGGCCTGTATATGGATATTTGAACACGGGTGTGAATAATTCTCAAACTCAACATTTTCTTTCAACTAGGTTTTTATAGATTATAAATATATGGATATATAAACACAAGTTTGAGATAATATTTTCTCATGCGGTTTTTATAAGTATATATAGATTATAAATATAATCTATAAAAAAAAAGGCCTTAAGAGAAATTTTTTTATATTTACATGACAAATAATTCTTGTTAGTTTAATATCTTAAATTAAAAAATCAATTTTATATAAAATTAAAAATTATTTTTAATGCTCTATCAAGTTATTTAAAAATATATATAATTTACTAGTTAGGGGCTCAAAAATTTGTTTTTGGAGACTTTTAGTTAGAATATGTGCTAGTTACTCTTCAGTCAGTATAGAAGCTAGTTACTCTTTAGTCAGTATAAAAGACATGTTTGTTAATTTTGCCTTCACTTTTTTTTTTTTTTTTGATTAAAGTGACAATTTATCTCAACATGTTTAATCTTATTATATTTTATTAAATTATGAATTATATTATTAATTATCTTAATTATCACAGTATAAGATGTTCATTTGAAATCTTCAATTCTTTCAATAGTATTTTCAATAATAAATTTTTTTACTTCTTTAAGGTACAAAATTTTCTCTTGAGAATGTACGGCAACCAAAAGGCGAACTTTTGTCACTTTTACAACTTGCCCAATCAACATTAATATATGTTTCAACATGCATATAACCTCCTTTTATAAATATTTATCCATTCTTTTGGAGTTCTTTCTAGGCATTTAATGATTTTATTAACAATTTCAAATTTTTCTTAATTTGGAGATTGCGTAAATTAACTAACTGTACTTATTACAAAAATTATATTTTATCCATTTTTTTGGAGTTCTTTCTAGGCATTTAATGATTTTATTAACAATTTTCAAATTTTTCTTAATTTGGAGATTGCATAAATTAACTAACTATACTTATTACAAAAATTATATTTTATTCATTTTTTTTTGGAGTTCTTTCTACGCATTTAATGATTTTATTAACAATTTCAAAATTTTTCTTAATTTGGAGATTGCATAAATTAACTAACTATACTTATTACAAAAATTATATTTAATCGAATCATTATTACAAAAAAAAAAAATGATGATAATGAAAAACTGTCACAAAGTACATTTTGTGATAAATTTCATCTATCACGGTAAGTGAGCTCACTAATATTTGATAGATAAAATCTATCACAAACTAGTGATATAATTAATTTTGTGATAAATCTATGTTGTCACAAATTTATAGTACTTTTTGTCAAATGACAATTGAATGTATGCTGCAGCGTGGTCAATGACATTATAGGTGATGTTATAATTATGTCATGTAGTTGATAACACGACATACAAATGTATTACAATTTAGTAATAGATTTGTATCATTAAATTGTGATATATTATATTTTTATTTAAAATTAATAAATTATATTTTATTTATATTTTTTAATTAATATTCACATTTATATTTACAGTTATATTTATATTTGTATTTATATTTATACTTATACAATTATTTATAAAGTAATTAAAAAAATCTATAAGAGTAAAATAAATAGACTGTTATACATCCATAGTTGGCAACAAGTTGCTAATCCAAGTAATATTCAACACTAATCCTCAAATTAATCCAATAATAAATTAACAATCTAACTAACCATAACCATTCTACAAATTAATTATTATGCATTATAAGAAGAATCGTTGCTTGCAAAAGAATAGCTTTAGATAGAAATACCAAACCACTTGACAGCAGCACAACACAATTCCGAATACTTGTGTTCTAAATCACAGTGACTCCCTCCTTTCAACCAAAGTTGTTTGTATTTCTCTTTACACTATTCCCAGAGTTGTTTACCATGGGAGCAATCAATAACTTCATCTGAAGTTCCCTATACAATTATATAAAATATTTAAACGGAGAGGTATACAATATTAGTAACAGCTAGTTTCATTAAAATAGTATAATATTATTATTGTAGCTTGAGAAACTGGAAGACAATATTCACAAAGTTCTACTTTCATTAAAAATCTGGAAGGCAATTAAACAAATTATTTTAATTTAATTTATTTAAAAGCATCAGCATGATATTATTATTGTAGCTTCAAAGTTTCACAACCTTTAAATATTGTTTGTGAATTTATTTAAAAGCATTAGCAAGAAGATCTACCACATCCAAGTTCACAGTTCTTCTTTAGATGGCTTCAGGAGTATGTCAACAAAGGACATGAAGACCAATAATAAATGTACAATGGTCAAGCTACCCATCAACATTAATCTGCAAATTGCAAAATCCAATGATGAATTATGATGCCAAAACAATTATAAGAGAGAAAAAAACATGAGTAGAACAAATGTTTAAATGCATTAAATAGAACAAATGTTCGCAAAATAAAACAGAGACCTGCATCCCAAAATGTTTACCTCAGTGTTCAAAAGAAGAAAAAATTCCATTCACAACAGCCCTCAAATATGTCTTGCCTTACTACAAATGAAAACACAAAATCCTTGAAGGAACCTAATAAAGTTATAAAGACAAGAAACCCAGCAGCGAAAAACAGAATTGCTTCTTCAAACCAAAAACAAAGTAATAAGATCAAGCTATTTGAATTTTATCTGTATCAAAAAAATTCCTCTCTCTCTTAATATAGTACAATTAATTACAAAGCAAAACTACCTATATTATGCACATGAATGCATACACGCGTACATTGAGAATTTAAAAACAAGGAAGTTGATATGCCCTTTAATACTTAAGATGACCTAATACATTCTGCAATTAGAAAAGACATAATTTTATTTTTAAAAAAATTAAAATTTAAAAAACCTTAACAAGCAGGAGACGACTTCTCGTCATCGTTTAACAGTTGCAACAGTGATTCCAGGACTTTTTTCTTGAGAGGTTTGAGACTGATTTAAGAACTTGTACAATTGTTCCAATTGGTCCTTACTGAATAAAAATGTTTTTGCTTTCCTTTGTTTTGTTGTGGATTCTATAGCCACTTGCATTTTTCAATTGTTCTTGACAAGAATTTATTGTTCTTTCAATTTTGAGGCTTCCCATATAACTTTCATCACATCTCTTAAGTATGTCATGATAATCATACCATATCTTCTCTTCTTCCTCATAATTTATTATTATTATTATTTATCGAGGCTATAATTTTTGCTGTAATACCAATCAGTGCAGAATTTTCATATTTATTATGGATGAACTCCCCATCACAATACTTATTCGACTTTCCAGATTGGTAAATCAGCAGGAGAAGATCCGAAATAACTTGCTGGTGAACCTTCACTCCTCAGCGATATGCAGCAGCAATGAAATAATGATAATTGAGAGTATAAGAGGTGTTTGACGCCAAACTAAAGCCTCGATGACAATGATTCAAGAATCGATTAACATATTGACAACTCCTCTTTCATGTAATCACGATGGTGTAGAAAATGACCAACGTGAATGACGGCACGTAAGGCTCATGCACGGCTACTGCCAGCGCGAGTATTTACTACCGTACACTCTTGTATCAACACCAAAAAACAAGAGCCTCTCCAATACTACTAGCTAATAGCTTCGATATCATAAAAACAAGTTTAATAAGTAAATCTTTCTTAATATATTTTTTTCATTATTTTTTATAATTATTTTTATTAATTATTGTGAGAATATTGATTAAAAAATTATCGAAATATAATTTAGAGTTCAAGCCAAGTGCGTAGGGTGCACACGGATTGAAGACGGATGCGAAAAACGAAAAAGGGCTCACCAGGCGCTAGCGCTGCGGTGACCAAGTATGGGCGCCACGGCGCCCAGAACAGAACCTGAGCGCCGCGGCGCCAGGAAGCCAGCGCCGCAGCATTCAGCAGAAGCACGCCAGCGCTGGAGCGACGAGATCCCAGCACCGCACCGCTGGATGCGGGAACAGTATCTCGAAATTAGGAAACTTCCTAATTTCTTCTCCCCCTTACTCCAGGACTCCCTAATACGACTCCCACATGTATAGAAAAAACCTAGGACGTCCTAAAACCTATATAAAGGCTATCAATTGGCCTGTAAACACATCTTTGTGATCAAGAGAGATCTTGGTGATCAACAACAATCTTAGTGATAATTCTTAGTGGTTCTTTGTGAGAGAAAATCCCTAGAGGGTAAGAGAGAGTTTTCTTTGTGATCTTTCTTGTAATAGGCATACTTTGTGGTTGCCTTGTGATTCATAATAAGAGAAAAGTGTGATCTTGATCCGCCGTGGACGTAGGCAAGTTGCCGAACCACGTAATTCTTTGTGTGTTCTTCTTCTACCCCTTTCTCTATTTATTTCTTAGTAACTTGTTCTGCATTATTATATTGCTTGGGTGAATTGTTTAGCTTGTGTGTGTGCTTCTGCTTCAATAAACTGGTATCAGAGCTTTGGTTTTAAGCAGACATGGCCACACCCATGTATGAGGTAGAGAAATTCAACGGTACAAATGACTTCAATCTGTGGAAGATGAAGGTTAGGGCGTTATTGGTGAGCCAAATGCTTGGTTCGGCATTAGAGGAGACTGCAGCTCCATCTAGTGATGAAAAGAAGACGCTAGAGTCATTTAGAGCAGAAGCAGAAAGAAGGGACATTCAAGAAAGAGCTCATAGCACAATCGTTTTGTCATTAAGCGATGAAGTATTAAGGAAAGTAGCAGGTGAGACGACGGCAATAAGTCTTTGGAGGAAACTTGACTCTCTTTATATGAGGAAATCGTTGGCCAACAGATTACATATAAAGAAGAAGTTATATCAGCTGTCCATGTCAGAGGGGACGCTGATGAAAGATCAGATAGACGCCTTCAATAAGATCATCCTTGATCTTGAGTCTATCAACATCAAGATAGAAGATGAAGATAGAGCAATTATCCTACTGAGTTCACTCCCCAAAAGCTATGAGAGTTTTGTTGATACGCTGCTCTACGGCAGAGAGAGTTTAACGATGAGTGATGTGAAATCATCATTAAACTCAAAGTTATTAGAAAAGCAGACCGAGGGCAATGCAGAAAGTCTATCTGTAAGAGGAAGGCCCTCATATAGAGATGGTAAGAAAAAAGGCTTAAGGTCGAAGCCTAGGACTCTTAGGAAATGTTATTGCTGTAAGAAAGAGGGGCACTTCATAAAGGACTGTCTTGAGAAGAAAGCACAGGATAAGAAGAAAGCGGATGTTGCGCTTGCCTATGATGATAGCTATGACAGCGCAGAGATACTCGTCGCTACTGATGGTATGAACTCTGAACAATAGGTTCTTGATTTTGGTTGTACTTTTCACATGTGCCCGCACAAGTCCTGGTTTACAAATTTCCAGCCCATTAGTGGTGGTAAGGTATTAATGGGTAATGACATTGCATGTCAGATGATGAGAATTGGTAGTGTTAAGTTTAGGCTGTGTGATGGGTGAGTGAGAGAGTTGACAGATGTTAGGTATATTCCTAACGTGAAGAGAAATTTGATCTCACTGGGGACTTTAGACCAGAATGGGTGTTCCATCAGGATCGATGGAGGGATTTTAAGAGTTTTGAAAGGTTCTATGGTGATGATGAGAGGAGAGAAGCGCAAAGGTGTTTATGTGCTTAAGGGTGAAGTTGTGAGCGGTTCTGCACTATTCTCTATAGATGATGAGAGTATGCAAACTAAGTTGTGGCATCTTAGATTGGCACATCTAGGCGAGAGAAACCTAAATGAGTTATATAGTCAAAAGGCGTTTGGAGATGATAAGTTCTAGCCCTTAGAATTTTGTGAGCATTGTGTGCTAGGGAAAACACATAGAGTGAGGTTCAGTATCGGCGAGCACAAGACTAAGGGGACTCTTGACTACATACACTCGGATCTTTGGGGACCAGCTCAGACAGCTACTCGTGGTGATGCCAGGTATTTTCTCAGCTTGATTGATGACTATTCGAGGAAGCTGTGGGTCTATATGTTGAAGAGCAAGGATCAAGCTTTTGAAGTATTCAAGACTTGGAAGATTCTTATTGAGAATCAGACTGGCAAAAGAGTGAAGAGGTTAAGAACTGACAATGGCCTCAAATTTTACAACAGAGAGTTTGATGGGTTTTGTGCCAAGCATGGGATTGCAAGGCATAGAACGGCAAGATCAACACCGCAGCAGAATAGGTAGCTGAGAGGATGAACAGAACCCTACTTAAAAGGGTTAGATGCATGCTTACCAATGCAAAGATGTCCAAGACATTCTGGGGAGAAGCTATAGTGACTGCAGCTTACTTGATTAATAGAAGTCCCTCCTCAGCAATTGACTTCAAGACGCCAGAAGAGAAATGGTCTGACAATCCTCCGAAGTATGACCACCTTAGAATATTTGGTTGTCTTGCCTTTGTACATGTTAAGGAAGGGAAGTTGGAACCTAGAGCTATCAAAGGGTTATTCATAAGATATCTCTAAGGAGTAAAAGGATACAAGGTGTGGTGTAAAGACTTAACACCACCAATGAGTATTATAAGCCGTGATGTGACCTTCGATGAGATGACGATGATGAAAACCTCCCATGAAGATGAGAAAGAAGAACCTGTGACCAAGGAAGACTCAGCAACCAAGTCAATAGAAGTTGAAGTAGCGCCTGAAAATGGATCTGATATGCCCCTAGATCAACACTTCAATAAGGAGATCCTTGAAGATGAACCAAGAACACCGACGAGTTCCTCCAAGTCCACCCAAAAGAAGACTAAAACTCCTGAGTTGGAACTTGAAGAGTACCAGCTTGCTAGAGACAGGCTAAGGAGAACGATCAACCCACCTGTCAGGTATGCACAAGCAGACTTAGTTGCTCATGCATTTAATTCTGCTTACACTCTTGAGTATGATGAGCCTAGGACATATGGTGAGGCTATGAAGAGTGAAAACAAGAAAGAATAGCAGCAGGCCATGGAAGAAAAAATTTGTTCTCTTAAGAAGAACAATACCTAGAAGTTGATAGAGAGACCTCAAAAGAAGCTAATCGGGTGCAAGTGGGTGTATAAGGTGAAGAAAGGGATACCGGGGATTGAGCCTACAAGATTCAAGGCTAGGTTAGTAGCACAAGGTTTTACTCAGAGAGAGGGAGTCGATTTTCATAAGATATTTTCTCCAGTTATCAAGCACACATCTATTAGGATTTTGTTAGCCATGTGTGCAAACCTTAATTTACATCTAGAGCAGATGGATATAAAGATAGCTTTTCTACATAGAGAGCTTGAAGAAACGATATACATGGCACAGCCGCAAGGGTTCGAGAGCCCGGAAAAGAAGATCATGCTTGTTTGCTAAAGAAGTCATTGTACGGGTTAAATCAATCACCTAGACAGTGGTATATGAGATTTGATGAGTTTATGATGCTTGTGGTTTTAGTAGAAGCAAGTATGACGGATGCGTGTACTTCAAGAACATGAGTTGTGGGATGATGTATTTGCTTCAATACATCGATGATATATTGATTGCATGCAAGAACATGGAAGAAATACAGAAGCTCAAGAAGCAGTTGAGTGGCGAGTTTGAAATGAAGAATTTTGGAGCAGCGAAGAGAATTTTGGGTATGGATATTGTGAGGGAAAGAAGAGATGTTATCTTTTTATCCCAACAGCAATATATAGTCAAAATTTTAGAGAAGTTTGGTATGTCAAACATGAAGGCTGTCTCTACTCCTTTGGCCATGCATTTCAGACTTTCAGTAGCACAGTCACCGACATCCGATGAGGAGAAACTGCAAATGAGCAAAGTATCGTATGCAAACGCTATGGGGAGCATCATGTATGCAATGGTTTGCACAAGACCAGACATAGCACAGGCTGTAAGTGTGGTGAGTAGATACATGGCAAATCCGGGAAAAGATCACTAGCTTGCAGTAAAGTGGATTCTGAGATATCTCAAGGGAACGTCGAATCACGGGTTAGAGTATAAGAGGGATGAGAACAGCAATGAAATGGTAAGAGGGTACGTAGACTCAGATTATGCAGGTGATCTTGACAAGAGAAGATCGTTAACGGGCTACGTATTCACAGTGTTTGGGTGTAGTGTGTGTTGGAGATCAGTTCTACAACATGTGGTTGCACTATCTACCACAGATGCAGAGTACATAGCTGTTGGAGAAGTTATCAATGAGGCCGTGTGGTTAAAAGGCATATGCACGGAGGTATTGACTAGTGAAGATGTGAACACCGGTGTGTATTGTGATAGCCAAAGTGCTATACACCTAAACAAGCATCAAGTGTTCCACGAGAGGTCAAAACACATTGATGTGAGGCTCCATTACATTCGTGAGAATGTCCAAAGTAGTGAAGTTAGTCTAACAAAGATAGCGTCATCTAAAAATCCTGCTAATATGTTGACTAAGCCACTACCCTCGGTTAAATTTATCTTATGCAAGGACTTAACCGGAGTCACTACTTTGTGAAGGTGACTGAAGATGTAAAAATGAGAGATCGAGTTACTTTGTGGATGATTTTGAATCAAAGAGTGGATTTATAAGAATATTGATTAAAAAATCATCGGAATATGATTTGGGGTTCAAGTCAAGTGCGTATGGTGCGCACGGATCGAAGACGGATGCAAAAGGAGGCGAAAATTGAAAAAGGGCACACCAGGTGTCAGCGCCGCAGCGACCAGGCGTGGGCGCCGCGGCACCCAGAACAGAACCTGAGCCCTGTGGCGCTAGGAAGCCAGCGTCACAGCGCTCAGCAGAAGTGCACTAGTGCTGGAGCGACGAGATCCGAGCGCCGCACCGCTGGATGCGGGAACAATATCCCGAAATTAGGAAACTTCCTAATTTCGTCTCCCACTTGCTCCAGAACTCCTTAATACGACTCTCACACGTATAGGAAAAACCTAAGACGTCCCAAGGCCTATATAAAGGCTATCAATTGGCTTGTAAACACATCTTTGTGATCAAGAGAGATCTTGGTGATCAACAACAATCTTAGTGATAATTGTTAGTGGTTCTTTGTGAGAGAAAATTCCTAGAGGGCAAGAGAGAGTTTTCTTTGTGATCTTTCTTATAATAGACATACTTTATAGTTGCCTTATGATTCATAATAAGAGAAGAGTGTGATCTTGATCTACCGTGGACGTAGGCAAGTTGCCGAACCACGTAATTTTTTGTATATTCTTCTTCTACCCCTTTCTCAATTTATTTTTTAATAACTTGTTCTACATTATTATATTGTTTGGATGAATTATTTTACTTATTTGTATGCTTCCGCTTCAACAATTACAAATATATCCTATAAAAAAAAGAAAACAATTTTTAAACAAATAAAAAATCCTAATATTTACAAAACAAATAACTCTTATTGTTTAATGTCCGAAATTAAAAATTAATTCTATATAGGAATAAATAAAAACCTATTATGTGTAAAACAAAACTTAGAAACATTTAACACATTTACATATCTCTAACAATATTTCTTCTTGTACGGATTGTTATAGAACAAATTAGTCTTCCAATTGTCCAAAGTTTTTAAGGCAATAAACTTTTCATACAACATTTTTGTAATTTTTAAAATCAATATATTTTTAATGGCAAAATTAAGCTTTTAAGTGTGTATTAATATTAATTTTACATATATATTTAATATTTTATCCGATCAAAAAATATTGTACGAATTTGTATAAAAGATACGATTCATGAAAACTGTCCTTCTAAAATATACAATCCATCTTTAGTCAAGGCAGTTTTAAAAATCCAATCAGTTGAATTTAAATTGACCAATATTTTCAACTCAAGCTGAATTGGATTTTTATTTAAAGTGTAAAAATATAAATCAAATAATTCTTATTTCTTAACCCACCCATATGCAAATTTAAAACTCAAGAAATTTTACTACTTGCACTAATTAGCACAAACCCCACTTACTAGTATTCATGTAATTGAAAGAGATTTCTATAATAGGAACTTGATACCCTAAACAACTTGACTGAATTGGGTTCATAAATTGGATGGTGTTACTTGTTATAATTTAATTAAGCTGAAATTCGGATGGTTAAATGGAGAATTTAAAGCAGTCATAGACATTAATCTTGCATGCTAAATGAAAGATTCAGTTATATACCAATCAGGCTCAATAATATATTAACACCACACATAGATTCGATAGAGATTCAAAAGGTGATCTTAGTGTCACTTGAAGAAAATTTTAAGTGCTTAAGAGCTTATCTTTATTATAGGCAATACAAAAACAAAATTTAAGAAGTTATAAAGCAAACAAAAAAGAACCATGAAGAGTTCGGTCCTGGGGGGGAACATCTATTTGGCATTGGATTTAATGAGATCCTGAGCAGCAGCTGGTGTTGGAAGAGCTGGAATTGCTCCCTTTTTTGTTGTGCATAATGCTCCACATGCATTCGAAAATCTTAGAGCTTCCTTCAGTTTTCCCTCATCCTATATGCAAAATTTAATTCATAATATCAAGATAAACAAAAAAAATTATCAAGTGAGGATGTTCCTAGAGGTGGGAAATTTCAGTTTTTAGACAGTTCAGTTTCGATCAATTAAGAATTGAGCCGATCAATTTCAAAAAGAAGAATAGAATAAAACCAGTAGGTTCAGTTCAATTTTCAATTTTTGTCTATTTTTTCAATCTATTTTCAATTGATTTTATCGTATAAGTTTAAATTTGTCCACCCCTCAATATTTTTTTCGGTACAAAAAGTTCTTCTATATGTACGAAATATCAAGACAAAAATAAAGGAAGTAGAAATTACGTTAAAAAGATTAGCATCTTTGGCCACAGAAAAGAGAAATGATCCGACAAATGAATCACCAGCTCCAGTTGTATCAATTGTGTTTACTTTGAAGCCAGATACCCTTCCTTTGAATTTCTGTGTTCACAAAAGAAAATGTATTTAATTGACAATTGTAAGATCATGTACAATCATAAGGAGATCTAGTTTTGGGTATTGAAAAAGAAAAAGAAAAGAAAAGCATGCACCTTAGTGAAGTATCCACAGCCCTGTTCTCCATAAGTGACAAGAAGCAACTTGAGCTTGTCATGAAACAGAGTCATGACAACATCATCCTTCTGAGGATCTCCTCCTTTCGTGAGGAAGTTCACCTCTTCATCACTTACCTTTACCCATTACAAACACTCAATTACTTAAAAGAAGAAAACCCTAGTGTAATTTGTAGTAGGTCTATGAGTGAAAAATGTTGGCAGTCCATATTATCAAACGCTTTTGTAATTAATAATCATAAAATCGTGATGAGTCTTTATTTCGTGCAGACTTTCCACATGTTTTAAGATGCGCAGATTAAACTCCCTGGACAAATAGTTAAACTACCTATATGTTGACAGAGATTAAACTCTCTGTACAGATAATTGGGTGTCTGTAATTTAAAGTGTGCGGAAGTCTGCACAAGTTTTGTATAATCATCAACAATCGTAGTGGACTGATGTGTGTTATTGTGTATGGTGTAAATCTTCTGCAATCGGAAAATGAAGACAAATTTAACAGAAAAGCGACTTATTATTTGAGATTAATGCCCCCAAAATCGTCTGAAACCTAATTGGTGTAGTGTTTGTACATTACCTTGATGAAATCAGCTTGATTCCAAATGCTCTTGATCCCATCTCTAGCAGCATCGGGGGAAGGCCACAGAGGCAAACGTAGATTCGGATCATAAGAAAGCAAAATGCCGGCGTCTTTGGCGGCTTTCATGGCTGCTATGTGAGCCGATTTGCATGGTTCGGATATTAAACTTATTGACCCATAATGAAATATCTTTGCCTTCTTGATCATGCCCATGTTCAGCTCTGAGTCCTTCAGCAGCATATCTGCACTAGGGTTTCTGTAAAACATGAACTCCCTCTCTCCATTCTTCTTCAACGTCACGAAAGCCAGTGCCGTCCTTGCATGCTTGTCGTAGCACACTCCTTCCGTATTAACTTTACTCTTTTTCAATATGTCCTCCAGCATGTGCCCAAACTCGTCGTCACCAACCTTCAAGTCACAAAATCAAACCAATTTCATTTATATAACGTTGTTTAGATCAAACATTTTTTAAAATGTATAGACGTATGCAGGGCCTAACACAAAAATAAGATTATTTTAACGCCTGCCCTTGAGAAGAACTCTATAACAATTAATAAAGAGAATTTTATGGGTGAACCTTGCCCATGAAGGCAGAGCTTCCGCCGAGTTTGGCGATGGCACAAGCGACGTTGGCCGGAGCACCGCCGGGTGCTTTGATAAAACCGTTGGATTCAGCCAAGGAAACACCAGCAACATCAGGCACAAAATCAATAAGCATCTCACCGAAGCAAACTATCACAGGGCTACTCATCTTGATCTCTCTCTAAAACCAACACAATAAAATAAAAATAAAAGCTTTTATTAACTCTCTCTCAAAGAAAAAACAAAAGGAAAAGAAAGAAAGGACTCTCAATGAAGCTAATTAATCGAAAGTGTTGCTTTGCTTTTAAACTCTCGTCAGAGATACAGCCGATATATAAGCTAAGAATGAGATCATATGCATAGAAAAATTCAATGTCCGTTTGGATTTAATTTAACCGTAAATTATATAGCTCAAAGATATATAACTACTTGCAAACATATAGATAAATGAATTTTTAATTAAATTAAATATCTTGCAATCAGCCTTAAGGCATGAAATTTTATATCATCATCAAACTAAAGCTATCAAGCTTCATTTTCAGGGGAAAAAAAAAATCATTTCCATTTTTTTGACTTTCAAAGTTGGGCAGTTACTATAATAGTGTTAGTTGTGATTCTTAGCCATTTTTTCAGGATTTGCATAATCAAAACAGTAAACAAATGTAAAAAAACTGGAGAGAGCTCTGACTCTGGCATCAGAACAGTTGTCATCTCCATTTTGACACTTTCTAAACCAATCAATTTTGACAGAGATTTTTAAATTGCCATTTCATTTAATAAATAAATAGATAGACCTAATTTCTATTGCAGTAAGAAAAAAAAATTATATAACCTTTTTACCCTTTTCGAGCTTATATTAATTATCCTACTCGAATTTTCTCAATGCTTTTTAATTATGATCTCATCCACTCACATAACATGGGTTGTGTTAACATGTGTGTCATTAAGGGAGCATGTTAAGAAGTTAAGATTGGAAAATAATCATTGTGATTATCGTAATTTAAGAAAATATTTTTATTAATATATGGATTGGAACTTTTCAAGTGGAAAGATTCACATTGATAATTTTCATTTTTTAATTTCTCAACTTGGGGCACAAGTTGAAAAGACCCTGCATCAATTCCTTGACCCATCACGTTGCTGCATGTTGGAATGAACGAACCTAATCTCGTTTTTAATCACAAAACCGTAATCAAGAAATTAATCAAAACACAAGCGGATTTATGAGATTTGGCGGAATTTATATCGACAGGCCAATATAAGAAAATTTTGATGTTATTATTCAATTAAGATTAAAAAATTACAATAGTGATGCACCGAGATCACAACGCTCCAAGAATTAAAGAAAATAATGAATTGCAGATGTTACATTAAGTTTCTCAAATTTTAGTATTTATAAGTCATCAAACTTTTCCGCCCAGACTTTCCGTCCAAACTTTAACAAATTTTTTGTCACATATTAGTATCTAATTCATTTCAGAATCCTTAAGTAAAATGGTACGTTTTCGGCCTTTTTGTACCATCTTAGAATTTTATCATCTTAGCCTTTTCACTTTTAGTTAATTACTCCAAAAGCCACAAAATTTTTTTTAGTATTTAGGTCACTAAAAACTTCATTCCTTTTATAATTTGGTCCCTAAAACAATACATCAACTCTGTCATTAATTTTTAATTATCATTTTACAATCTCTAAAATTGGTCATTTTCACATTTTTTATAGGGACTTCTATTTATTAGATAAGTTGTTATCATTATAACTTTCCGTTAAAACTTCTTGGGTAGCCCAACATTAGATAACATACACCATACCTTTTTTTAAAATAGTTTTATTCATCCTCTTAGCATGATTATTTTATTGTCAAATTTTCCTTACTATCTTATTCTTATAAATCCCATATGTGGCACAAAATGCATCAAACTCAAAGTTACAAAAATCTAGCACATTATTTATCCTGAGCCTTTTCACTCTTTTTTTGGTGTGATTCTCCACCAATTCTTTTTATGTTTTCAAAGCATCAAACATCTGGTCATTACTCTTCAACATATACACCTAAAGTTTCCTTGAGAAATCATTTATCAAGGTTAAGAAGTACCTAACTCCAACTAGATTCTTAATTTATGTAGGCTCCTAAAGAGTAGAATGTATGTATTCTAGAATTGACTTCGTAGTATGTTCTTTTGTATTGAATTTCACCCTGTAAGCTTTCCTTAATACACAATGCTTACAAAACAGTAAATGACCAACTTTATCACTTCCAAACACTCATTGACATTTTAATTCTCTAAGTCTTTTATCTCTCAAATATGCTAGCCTTTTATGAGACATTTTGGACTTATCCAAACTATTTTCTACTAATACAACAACTAATCCTTCAATATGAATTCTATTAAGCATAAATAGACATTAACCCTGGTCCATTTCATCAACATAATTGACCTTTTTACTACTTTCAAATTCCTCTTTTTGCCTTCAAAGTATAGTCACTCTTTTCTAGTTCCTCTAAAGAGACTAGGTTCCTTTTAAAATTTATGATATATCTCATATCCCTAAACTCTTTGATTGTCCCATCATATTGTTAGGATTTGTGATTGCATTGAATGTGTACTAATTTTCTAGGGTGCATGCATATGGTGTATGTTCATTACAATAAAATTTATGCATCTCATACAAAAACTAACGCAATGAAACTGGAATCTAATTTTCTAGTGTAATAAACACATTTAAAATTTAAGTTTCAATACTATAATAAAAATAAAAATTGAGAATCACTCGTCAAGTCTTTGAAAATTACTAAAGTGAAATCCACTACTCAAGAGAATGAAGAAGATGAAAGACTATTCACAACACTCAGAAAAGCACTCTCTCTTACTCTCTCTAAATGGCCAAAGCAATCTCCATTGAAATTACATTTCATTTTATAGTTGCATTTTCCCTTTAGTGAACAAAGAGGGTCCCTACCATGCATGGCAAACATGCCTTAAACCATTCATATGTTTCCCTTTTATTTTCATAAAACAAATAAAAATGTGCTCTTGATTATTCACTTGAAGTGGCCGATTGAAACAAAATAAATAATGAAACATTTTCATCTTTTTTCATGTCAAAACCAACCCCCACTAAGTAAGGCTTACAAAGCTTTATGTTTTATCAATTAGTTAAGAGTTATCTGAATAAGAAGTTCTCCATAAAAGATTTGGCAGAGGCTTTCTATATACTAGGTATAAACTTTTATAGAGATAGAGTTAGGAAACTGATAGGACTCTCCAAATCTTTGTACATAGACTAAGTCTTGAAAATATACAATTTTAATAACCGTGAGACAGTTAGCGTACCTTTCAGATATGACATTTGTCATTTTAGGAGAAAATGTCATCGAAAAGAAGATAAAAGAATTAAAGTGTCAAACATACAATATATATCAGCTAACGGTAGCTTGACATATACCATGTTATATACGAGACCTGCATCTTGATTGCTGTAAGTGTTACGAGCCTGTATCAGTCTGATCCAAGCAACGACCATTAAATGACAATAAAAAATATCTAGTTATTACCTGAGAGGTACAAATGATAAGTTTCTAACTTATGGAGAAAGCTACTTACAAATAAAAAGATACATAGACTTAGACTTTCAGTCTGATCCAAATATTAAATAATCTACATCTAGTTATGTATTTCTTCTCAATGGTACCACAACTAGTTGAATGAGTGTAATTCAAATGTCCACATTTGATTCTACCTTAGAGGTAGAATATGTTGTAGCTTGAAAAGCTTGCAAAAAAAGTTTTGTGGATATTTAAGTTAGTTGTAGAGCTCACTGAATCATATCCCACTATAATAAAATAATAATGTGTAGTTACTTAAGCCAAGAAACTATAATACACAAAAAAAATACAATCACGTGGATTCTTAATGCCGCATAATTAAAAATATCTTAGCTATTAGAGAAGTAAAAATATCTAGAAACTATCCTTACATATTATAACGGACCCACTATCTAAAGCTTTAACTCTTAAAGTATTTGAGAAACACTTAGAGTTAATGGATATAAAAATACCATCATAAATGGCACTAGAACAAGTAGGAGTTATTGAAATTTGTGATTACATGCCATTTTATTATGTATAAATATTTAATTATAGTATTTATACAATTATCATTTCTAATAAAATTGTTAATATTATTAATTATTAAATGGTAAGATGCTTGTAACATTCTAGACATTGTATGAATTGAAGGAGTTTAGATATAGTCTAAAAGATTTTAGATCAATGTTAAGAGTTAGCAACGCTAACAATTATAAGTGTTAAGAGTTAATAGTACTAAGAGTTAGCAAAATCTAAAGAGTTAGAGTCTTGTCTGAAATATGACAAAGACTTAAAAATATATTAGTAATGACGTAGTAGTTGCAAAGAGTTATAAATAGTGCTAGAAAATATTATTATATAAGTATGTTCTTAAACACCATATTCATGATTTAATTTTATCGATGTAGGCATATCGGTAAAATCCATTTACATAGATTAGTGTATGTCTATATTTGGATGGTCCAAATGGTTAGTTTTAGCAAATCGTGAGTTTAGTGAAAGCTCGTATAGAGATACAGGTATTCAGTAAGGACTGGGTACTAAACAGACTCACAAGAACCTTGAATAAACATCTCATAAAGCCATCAATAGAAATTCTTTCGAGTTGAGTGGTATTCGTGGTCTTTTGACCTAAACGCAGTGGTAGGCTTATGAGTGATCCATCATACTTTGATTTTACACATGTCAGAAACCTTTCATGGTCTGATCACTTGGTGTCATTGGATATGGTCCAATGCTTATAAAGTCTGCTGTACATAAAAATGAGATTCGTTAACTCATATGAGTGAGTTTGTTAGCTCATATGACTGAGTTATATATCATAATACTTCGAGATTGTATTTCAGAATATCTTATGGCTACAAGCATAAACCCTAAAAAATATATTCTGTAGGGATCAACAATATCACAAAAGTGTTTGTGAATATTTTTTTTGAAGATACAAATATGGAAATAAGTTCACGGTTGAGCAAATAGAGATTTGACAATGATGATCTATGACGGATGGATTATACAAATATGCTATAACCTTAACTTGTTGGTTTAACGCGTTGCTTTGTAATATGTTAACATGTGTGTAGGGCATCGTTCATAAACGTATAGAGAAGCTCCATATGATAAATCAGGTATGGACCTAGAGAGTCTCATAATATGAAGTGTACTCATTGCGCATTAGAGTAGCGGATTGAATTGAATAATTTGATTTAAAATATTTCAGCAAATTGAATAATTATTTCGGGATCCCTCGAAATGTACATTTATCAAGACTTAAGTATTAAGTACATCACCTAACTAGTTAGTAAAAGTTGTTAACCAATGAGATGTTGACAAGTGGCACAATTTGGTCTATGAATTATTTTACATTAAATTGACTAATTAACCTTGCAAGTAAAAACAAGTAAGGTAAAATAATTATTCAAATTTTTTTAACTAATTAAATTAAATATAATATATAATAATAAATATTATAAATATCAATGAGGTATAAACATTGATTACTATAGCCTATACATCATGACAATAGGGACATGTGTTTACCATTAGAATGAAATGGCAAATAATGGTAGTTAGCATTAGAATAATATGATAATGAAATAAAAATTATCATTTCTAATATGCAAGATAGTTGGCTGGCCATCAAACTGTTAAAGTAGAGAGCACATGCTTTGCCATCATATATTGGATATTAAATTGAATATTGATTCTTCTTTTATGGTGAAAAGGATCTTAAATCCTAATGGAGGGACCTTGCCTATTAAAAGAAAATAAAATGTCATCATTTGAAAAATGGTGGAGCACTTGGAAAAGGATGGTCATGTGATGAAATAAAAGAAATGAATTTTCATACTCTATGTTTTTTTGAATGATATGGCAATTGAGAGGGGAATGAGAGAGTTTTAGTTTTCCTTTGTTTTTATAAGTGTTGTGACAGCAAAAAAAATCTCTCTTCTTTACTCATGGATGGTCTATCATGTATAAAAAAAAATAGAAAAGAAAATTTTGATTTTAGATAAGAGTTGTTTAGAATAATTTTTCTATAAAAATTATTTCCAAGAATTATACAAGATTTGTATGCATATATTTACCATATTTATTTTGGAAACAAATATTTGTGTTCAAAAAGTTTAAACACAATATATATTACTGAAAATTCTAAATCAAAGCTAATATTCTAACTTCATAATCCCACCGGACCGTTGTAGATTAGAATTGTTTAAGAATACACTTCAAGATAAGCTTTTCACTTAAAAAATTAGATCACTTAAAGATTTGTAAAACTACCTTCATTAGGTAAGTGTTCATCATTTATGATTTTATATAATAGTTATACTTGTACATGTGTGTGATATATGTATATAAATGATACAAATGAGTGTATTTTATTAACATGTTTTCCTTGCGTGTTGTAAATTTTTAAAATTACATGTGAACTCGTAAATCATACACTCAAGTCAACACATACATACTCATTCTTATTATTCCAATACCTGTAATCTTGGATATTGAGTTATTTTCCATCAATACGTTTCCTCCATTTACCGTAAGGTAGTTGATAAAAAAATTCATATTGGAACTAGTGTGAAAGGTGCATCCAGAATCTAGGATCTACTCACCTCCAATAGTATCCTTTGATGCTACTAGTGTGACGGAACTATCATAACCATCATTTTAGGCTACAACTAAATCCCTTTCTTGAAATTTTTTCTTTAATTTGGCTTTTCTTTAAATGACCTTCTTTCTTGTAAAATAAGTATTTCTTCCCTTTATTCTTAGACATTTCAATATGCTATTGTTATTTCCCTTTTATTCCCATTTTCTCTGACATTCCCCTAAAAGTGAATCCATCAATATTATAATCTTTAGCCTCTGTCTTCTTTGCCAATTCATTTGAATTCAAAGAATACTTTACATCATTTATAGTCAAAGACTCTCTATCATATGAGAAAGTATCCACAAAATGCTTATAACTTAGTGTGAATGATTTTAAACCTAGAGTGCTTGCATGTAAATTTGTGTCTATCATTCAAAATTGCATACGTATCACATACATATACACATAACGGATGAACAGAATACTAATTTTCTAATGATAAACACAAATATGTTTTACATGTTATCTCATAAATGTAAACTACATAAAGATTGAGAATTTATTACCTTGACAAGCCTTTAATTTTTTGTCAAACCGGAGTACCCGCCTTGAAGCAACTCATTCACAATTCTAGTTCCTCAACACGGTAGGCTTAGAGAAACTAGAATAACAACTTTTCCAGCAAAGAGTTCAACCCTTGAATCCTTATTTCTAGCTTGTAGTATATGTGGTTAAAAGAAGTAGAATAAAAGAAGTGTGTTTTAAGCTTTCAACACTTAGCCAAATTATCACACTTCTCTCTCCAAATGCCTTAACCGTATCTCACACTTCTCAAATGAACAACCAATTGCTTTTAATAGGTTGTTTTTGTTTTTCCTTCTCAATGAACAATACTTATCCCATTTAATTACATAATGGCCTCCATTATCTTGGTCAATATTTGCCATTAGTGTTTTGTTTATTATTGTTTACAATACATTAAATGAAAATAAAATAAAATGAAAAATCATTTGATGAATTTGGCCTAAATCTAGGCCAAATAAGAAACACTTTCTTATTAGTGAGAAACACTTTCTTATTGGTAAGAAGCATGTTAAGTCCTACCATTTTCAAGTGCTACCAATTTATTCTAATTATATCATTTAATCATTGTTAAATAAATGATTCAATCATATTAAATTATGGTAAAAACACATGCCAATTTAAATAAAAAAAATGAATTGTTTGACTTCAATAATAATATCATTTATTATTATTATTATTATTATTATTTTATTCAATAAATATTGTAATGAATAAAATAATGATATTATTTGTCCAACAAATAAGGCCATTTTAGTAATTTCTAAGTCAAACAATAATTGACCCAAAATGTGTCAATATCCCATTGGTCAACAACTAATTGTTAACTAATTGATGTACTTAACTTTTAAGGCTTAACATGTGCACGACCGAAGGGAGACCAAAGTAAATATTTGGTCTGTTAAAATTTTTTGAATCGAATTATTCAATCCGGTATGCTGCCTCAATGCATAACGAGTATACTTTATATTGCGGGACTCTTTATTTTCACTCCCGATTTGTCAAACAAAACTATTCTCTGAGTCTGAGATCGATGCCTCATGTACACATTACGGATATTATAAATCAGTGCAGTGGACCATACAAGTTGAGGTCATAGTGCATACGTATAATCCTTCCGCAAATTATATCCTGAAAGAGCGGGGATATAGATCACTACCGTCAAATCCCTATGTACTCATCTGTGAACTTATCTCCAGACACGTATCTTGACAAACAATATATGCAAACACCTTTACAATATTATTTAACCCTGTAGGAAACCCTTTTTCCTAGGTTTGTTGCTGTTGGAGCTGGTGCTTACGTGTCATTCCAATATTGTATAAATATTAATTGTTAATATTTATACAATAAATATTTTAAATAAATATTGTTAATATTATATTTATATGGTATAAATGCTTGTAACATTATAGACATTGTTTGATCTGAAGAAGTTTAGATCTGGTCTAAATGCGTTTAGACCAGAACTAATAGTTAGCAAAGCTGAGAGTTATAAATGTTAAGAGTTAGCACTGTTAAGAGTTAGCAGGTTATAAGAGTCAACGAGGTCTAAAGAGTTAGAACCATATCTATAATGGGACAAAGACCTGAGAGTATACTTGTAATGATATAGTTGCAAACAGTTGCAATAGGTACTAAGAAATATCATTATGTAAGTATGTCTCAAACATAATGTTCATGATCTATATTTACTAATGCGGGTCTATTGGTGAATTCACTTAATATAGATTAGTGTATATCTATATCTGACTGGTTCAGATGGTTATTCTTAGCTGACCAGGAGCTTAGAGCTTGTATAGGTATGCGGATATCCAATCAGGACTGGATATTAAACAGACTCACAAGGACCCCAATAGATATCCTATGAAGTTGTCAAAGGAAGATCCTCTCGAGTTAAGTAGTATTCGTAGTCCTTTGACCTGAGCACCACGGTGGTCTTGTGAGTGATCCATCATGCTTTGATTCTACATATGTTAGAGACCTTTCATGGTCTGACCGCTATGTGTCGCTAGGTATGGTTCGATGCTTATGGAGTTCGGTGTGCGTAGATACGGGATCCGTCAACTTACGTAGGTAAGTTGTATATTCGATGCTTCGAGATTGTATTTCATAAATTCTTATGGCCATAAGCATAAACCTGGGAAAATAGTTTTTTACAGGGTTAAACAATATAGCAAAAGTGTTTGCGTATATTATTTATCGAGATACGAATCTGGGGATAAGATAATGGATGAGCAAATGGGAATTTGACGGTGCTGATCTATATCTCTGCACATCCAGGGAATAAATGATGGAAAGATTATACGTATACGTTATGATCTCAACTTGTATGGTCTAACATGTTGATTTCTAATATTCGTAATGTGTGCGTGGGGCATCGATTACGGATTGATAGAATAGTTTCATTTGACAAATCGGGTGTAGAGTTAGAGAGTCCCAATATAAAATGTACTCTTTGAGCACTTGGGCAGTTTACCGTATTGAATGGTTCAATACAATATAATTCAGCAAATTATTAAGGTTAAGTTAACTAAAGTATATGGTTAAATGGTGAGACCCACTTTAGGTTAACTTGGTAACCTAGTAATGATATAAATGTAATTTTACTTTATGATTATTTAATTGTTAAATAATTGAAATAAATATTTATTTATTTAATTGTTAAATAAATTATTTAACTTAACTATGGTTAAAGGTTAACCATAAGGTTAAGTTAAGTTAACTTTACTTAATGGTTAAGTAAAGGTTAACTTAATCATAGTTAAATTAGTTAACTATAGTTAGAATATTTAAATATTTATTTAACTTAAGGGTTAAGTTAAATTAACCTAACTAAGGTTAAATATTAACTAAGATTATGTTAAGTTAAATTAAATGCAAATGAAATTCAAATTAATTTGAAATTTATGCATTAGTATATAAAGGGAAATGAAATTCAAAATTAAGAAGTTTTAAGTTTTTAGATTTTGCAATTTTTGTAGTCATTTTAATTTGAGAAATTAGAATTTTTTGTTTTGTGTTTTAAGTGTTAGAACAACAAAACAAATATATAATTGATTACTAAATGTAATAACTAAAAGAGATTTGTTTTAATTATTCAAAAGTTGAACAAAAGATAAAATAAATTAATTTAATTTGATTAAAACAAATATTAATTATTTTTGGTTGGCTAGAAAATTAAGAGAGAAATGAAAAACGAAAATTGAAATGTTTCAAGAGTTGAAAATATTTTCTATTCATCATCTTCTCCAATTAATTTAGCCAATATAACATAAATTAAATTTATTTTTATTCAAGAGTTGAATAAATGGAAAAACAAATTTAACTAAGTTAAAAATTTTAACTTTGAATCAAGTTTTAGAGTTAAACTAAATGCTGGATTTGTTGTGAGATATGGTGTGTGATGTGTATGAATGTATATAATTTCAAAAATTAAATACGCAACGGAAGTATTCATACATATTAAACAATATGTAACATATTCAAGCATGTATGATCATTCAAGTACATATATATCTCATATATATATTTCATGCATGATATAAAATGAATAACAAATAAATAACCTACCCGGATATGAAGGTAGCTTTACAAATCTTCAAGAACTCCAAGCTTCAATTTGTTGAGCTCACCTTGAAGTATTCCCTTGCACAATTCTAGTTCACAACTAAATCCGGTGGGATTGTGAAGCTAGAATGGCAGCCTTGAATTTCCAGCAAATGATTGTTTTAACACTTAAAACAATTTGTCCTTATGAATGATTACTACCAAGAGATGAGAAGAATTAGGTGTTTTCTATAGTTCTTTACAACTCTATATGTTGTACCTTGGTAAGCCTTTGCATTTTCTCTCAACACTTTGAGAAAAACACTTAGGAAAAGCTCTCAATTCTCTCTCTTTTCTCCTAGAACGAATTTCACTCTATCTTGCACACATTGAACTCTTTCAATTCTTTCTTAAGTGCAAAGAATGATTTCTCTTAGTGCTCCACCACCACTTAACCATGTTTGCCATTACAAACATTAATCTATCATATTTTTCACTCACCAATTTGATTCAACCAATTGAATCAATTTCTAGAGAGTAAATGGCATTTAATCAATGTTAAGTGGTTTTACCACTTCCTTAGTGCATCATTTAAGAATTACAAAATGGTAAACTTTCCTTATTATTAATAACAAGTGCATTCTCCATTAGTAAATGGTGTTTGCCACTTATTCCAATTAATAATAATAATTTGATTAATATATAAAATATTAATAATTCAAAACTATTTTGATTATTTACATTTACCATATATGTATTTACCAAGCAAGGTAAATAGGTAAATACATGGTAAATAATTTATGGAGCAAGATTATGTCACTTGTCAATTTCTTATTGGTTAACAACTCTTGTAAACCAATAATGTGTTTTACCTTCAATTATTGACAAGTGAATAATAAAAGGAACCTAGAAATATTTTTCATTTTGCTGGAAATTGTTGGATTAATTATTCAATCCAATTCGCCGCCCCAGTGCACAATGAGTACACTTCATATTGTGAGACTCTCTAGGTCCATGCCCGATTTGTCATATGAAACTATTTCACACGTCCGTGAACAATGTCCCACACACATGTTACAGATATTACAAAACGGCGCATTAGACCATACAAGTTGAAGTTATAACATATTCGTATAATCCTTCCATCATAAATATCCTAGAAGAGCGGAGATATAGATCAACACCGTCAAGTCTCCATGTACTCAACCATAAACTTATCTCTAGATTTGTATTTCAATCAATAATATCTATAAACACTTTCACGATATTATTTTCCCAAGAAATTCTTGGATGTCTGCTTATAGCCATAAGACTTTCTAAAATACAATCTTGGAGTTGCAGGATATTTTACTCACCCAATTGAGTTGATGGATCCCATATCTGTACACACCGGACTCCATTAGCATCGGACCATACCCAGCGATACCCAGCGGTCAGACCATGAAAGGTATCTAACATGTGTGGAACCAAAGTATGATGGATCACTAACAAGTCCACCATGGCACTCAGGTCTAAGGATCACGAATACTACTCAACTCGAAAGATCCTCCATTGACGGCTTTATGGGATGTCTATTGGAGATCTTTGTGAGTCTGTTCAATATTCAGTCCTTACTGAATACTTGTATCTCTATACGAGTTTCCACTAAACTCATGGTCTGCTAAGACTAACCATCTGGACTATCCAGATATAGACATACATTGATCTATATATATATATATATATATATATATATATATATATATTAAGATCTTCACTAGCAGACCCGCATTAGTGAAGGTAGATCAGGAACATTAAATTTAAGAACATATTTGCATAACAACATTTCTTAGCACCATTTGCAACCCATTGCAACTATGTCATTATTAATATATTCTTAGGTCTTTGTCCCATTTCAGACAATGCTCTAACTCTTAGTTCTGATCTAAACTCCTTTAGATCAGATCTGAACTCATTCAGATCATACAATGTCTAAAATATTACAAGCATCTTACCATATTTATAAATAAAATAATTAGTGATTTATTGAAATCATAAATGTATAAACATAAAGCAAATATTTATACATAAAAGGGATGGCACGTAAGCACAAATCCCAACAGGATTAACATACTGTCATTCTAGACAATCAAACCCACCATTGTTGATTACTAGGATTGATCAAAGTTTCATTTCATGGTGGACTTCAAGCAAATTAATCCAAAAGCTTCATGGGTTAAATTTCTCAATCTTATTTTTCAATTGATAAATATGTATTATATGTGTTCATTGTATTAATTTTAATCTTCCGCTGTGCACATATATGTATGAGATGTGTATATTTTTTGTATGATAAACACATCTCACATGCAAGCACCCTAGAATAATCTATTGGGATTTGTGTTCATGTGCCATCCTAATTTTGTATGAATATTGTATTTTCATACTTATGTAATAAATAAATATTTCATTGAATTGCTGATTAATTTTATTAGGTAAGATACTTATAACATTTCAGGCATTATATTGATCTGAAGGAGTTTAGATTAAGTCTAAAGAGTTAGAACCTTGTCTAAAATGGGACAAAGACATAAGAATATACTTGCAATGACATAGTTACAAATAGTTGCAAGCGTTGCTAAGAAATATTATTGTGTAAATATGTTCTCAAATTAAATGTTCCTGATTTATTTCTATCGATGTAGGGTTTATCGAATGGAACCGATTTATATAGATCAGTGTATGTCCATATTTGGATAGTCCAAATAGTTTATCTTAGCAAACCATGAGCTTAGTGAAGCTTATATAGATATACATGTATTTAATTAGGACTGGATACTGAACTAGACTCAATAAAGACCTCCAATAGATTTTCCATAAATACATCAGTGGAGGGTCTTCTCGAGTTGAGTAGTATTCGTGGTCCCTAGACCTAAGCACCACGGTGGGCTTATGAGTCATCCACCATACTTAGGTTCCACACATGTCAGAGACCTTTCATAGTCTGACCGCTGGGTGTCGCTGGGTATAATCCGATGCTTATGGAGTCCTGTGTGTGTAGATATGGGATCCGTCAACTCATATGGGTGAGTTAAATATCCAGATGCTCTAAAATTGTATTCTATGAAGTCTTATGGCTATAAGCATTTAACCCGGGAAAGAGTTTACTGTTGAATAAATAATATTGCAAATGAATTTGCATATATTATTTATTGGAATACAAATCAAAAGAGATAAGTTTATGGTTGAGTAATAGGGGACTTGACGCTATTGATCTATGTTTCTACTCTTCTAGGATATTAATGATAGAAGGATTATACGAATATAGATTAACCTCAGCTTGTATGGTTTAACCTGTCATTTTGTATTATCCATAACATGTGTGTGTGGGGCATCGATTATGGACTTACAGAAATGTTCCGTGAGACAAAATGGGTGTGAGCTTAGGGAGTCTAACTATATGAAGTGTACGCGTTGAGCATGTGGGTAGCACCGGATCAAATTGTTCGATCTGGGAAGTTTTAAAAAATATGAATTTACTTTAGAGTCTCTCGGGGAGTAGCTAAGGTATAATTGTTAAACCTAAAATTGTGTCAAGTGAAACTTGACACTTTTATCTACTTAGTGTATGTCTCAAATTGTGCCAATAATTTGTATGGGTACTAAATTGAGAATTGGTAGATATAGTTACCATTTAAATAAAATAATTGTTGTTTTATTTAAATTAAATTAATTATTCACTCATTTACTTTAGAGTCTCTCGATGACTAGTTAAGGTTTAAATGTTAAACTCAAAATTGTGCCAAGTGAGACTTGACATTTTTATCTATCTAGTGAATATTTTAAATTGTGCCAATAATTTATATAGATACTAATTTAAGTATTAATAGATAGAATTATAAATAAAAAAATAAAATAAAACAAACGAATTGAATTTATTTTTATTCGTTTATTTGGCTATTTATTTGGCTAATAAATTCATTACATTTGTTTATTTTGTAAAAGACAATAGGTGACTTACAATTGTGAGCTGTTTGATTAAAGTAAGAGGTGGTTTCTATTAAAAGAAAATTGAAACGTGTATAGTCACTGATCAAGTCCTTCGTTCGGCCAACACATAGAATGGCTATTAATCAAATTATTGTGGGTTTTTTTGAATTATTTATTTTTGTAATAAAAAGAAAAAAAGGGAAAAACCATACCTCATGCTTTAAGATGATAATCACCTTCATTATTTTGATTAGCAAATTCAGCGGCAATAAATACTATAAATATAGATCCTTATTCAATTGTCGAAAAGTAGTTTTCGGAGGAGCAAATCATTTCTTTAAATTAAAGACTAAAAGTTAGTCTTTAGACGGAGAAAAATATATAGAAGTAAGGTAAGTGAATTGTGAGTATATATTGCATATAAAGCCGAGAGATACAAGTTAGAAGCAATAGTTGCTTCAAATAAATATTTCGAAAAGAAAAGTTACTATTTTAACTTGAGGAAGCCCACCACGTCCCCAACTAGAATTGTTCAAAGCACATTTCGAATGTGAGTTTTCTAATCTCATTAGT
Source organism: Ailanthus altissimus (assembly GCA_946807835.1). Lineage (NCBI taxonomy): Eukaryota > Viridiplantae > Streptophyta > Magnoliopsida > Sapindales > Simaroubaceae > Ailanthus > Ailanthus altissimus. The sequence goes on from OX327708.1 coordinate 151,839, forward strand.
GTAATGAGATTATTTTAATGTGTATTATATTATTTCTGTTACGTTGCACATGTGTTATGCTATTATTATTAAATTGTTTAATTATGTACACAAGTGCACACGCACACAATACCAACAAAATCAACACCCAACAGTTGCTTATGGCCATAAGACTTTCTAAGGTATAGTCTTTGAGCATCCGGATATATAACTCATTCATGTGAGCTGACGGATTCCATATCTGTACACACTAGACTCTATAAGCATCGGATCATACCCAACAGTTACACAATGAAATGTCTGTGACATATGTGGAACCAAAGTATGGTGGATCACTAACAAGTCCACCATGGTGCTCAGGTCAAAAGACCACATATATTACTCAACTTTAAATGACCTTTCATTGACGGCTTCATGGGATGTCTATTGGGGTCATCATTGAGTCTGTTTAGTATTCAATCCTTACTAAACATCTATATGCTATACGAACTTCCAGTAAGCTTATGGTCAGTTAAGAACAACCATCTAGGTATAGTATACATTGGTCTATTCAAAAAGATTCTACTGACAGACCTGTATCGGTGAATTAAGATCAGAAATATACAATTTGAGAATAGACTAACATAATAACATTTCTTAGCACCTATTGTAATTCTTACAACTATGTTATTACTAATGTACTCTCAGATCTTTGCATCGTTACAGACAATATTCTAACTTTTAGACCTCACTGATTATTATAATATGCTAACTTTTTAGTATTTATAGTTTTTAGTGATGCTAACTCTTAACATTGATTTAAACTTCTTTAAACCAAATCTAAATCCCTTCAGATCATATAATATATGTAGCATCACAAGTATTTAACCATTTAATATTTGTAATTAGTGATTTGACAAGTAATGTACTATATAAATATTATAAAATAAAATATTCATACAACAATGAGATGACACGTGAACACAAATCTCAACACTTAGTAGCAGTGAGCTAAGATAATGATCTTATTTTGATTATCAATCTTCACATCAATAGCTTCAAGATTAATGATTATCTTGTTGAAACTATCAATACGATCTTTAATAGAGCTCTCCTCCTTCATACTCAATTAGTGGAGTTTCTTCTTCAAATATAACCTATTGGCTAAATATTTAATCATATTCAGAGAATTTAATTTCTTCTGTAAATTAATAATTATTTTTTTATCCACTACTTTCTTTAAAACTTCATCATTAAAATTAAGGCTAAGGCTAGGATGTAGGAGTACATGGGCTTGCATGTTACTTTACATGCTTGTAGGGCTACATTTAAAAAAAAAATTGAAATTTCATTTTTTTAAAAATATTTAAGCGTTGCATGCCCTGCACGCAAGTTAGCTATATTTTTTAAAATATTAATTTATTTTATTAAAAATAATATAATTCTTTTTTTAAAAAATTAAAAATTAAAAATTTAAACATATAATCGTGCCTAGACGTAACCCATGGACACTGTCCATTAAACTCGCATGTCTAGGCATGACACAACCCACACAGGCTATGCCGATGGCCATGTTAGGCCTATCTTTTAAGCAATCATGCTTAGGCTAATGCAGCATGAATACTATTCGTGCTTAGGTTTGTTTGACATAATAGTTCGAGTAAGCTTAAATTTTGTAGGTCGTGCTAACATAACCCATTTGTCATCTCTATTTAGGATATAAAATTGAACAAATAAATTAAGGTGCGTGATATTATTCTAATATATATCTTTTAAGAGAAAGAATGATTTGCCTCTGTATTGGAAATAAATGAATGTTTGTTAATATAATTAATTTATAAGTGAAGGTTGGATGTGTGGTGGATGCAAATGAGTATTTGAGTTCAGAATACAGAGAAAACTTGCTGAATTGCATTGAAAATTTCCAGAGAAGAGGAAGCTCTGCCTTCACCTTCAAAGGAAGCAAATGCAAAGCTGGTAATGTTGCTCAAGTTATCTATGCTGCTATAGAAACTGCTTTGCTTGGTGGAAAAGTTCTTCATCAACCATGATCCAAAAAAAAAGAAAATAGTTCATGATGTTTTTTTTTTAATTTAATTTTTCAAAATAACGTATCAATGAATAGACTCGACTCATTTCTAATGACTCGAGTAATATTTGAAATTTTTGAATAAATTAATATTTTTTATTATAATTTTAGATCAAATTGGATTTATAATTTCTTTTGTGGATTGAGTTAGATTGTATTTTATATTTTGATTAAATAAATGATTAATTATATCTTTTAAATCCAATCCAATGTACAACTCTAAGTTAAACCGACATGAGCACAATATAAATGATCGGAGTGATAATCGAATGAACACAAAGTCAAGCTCACGTTTTAAGCATGTGGGCCGACACGAAAAGCATGAATAATTAATTTTTTTTTTAAAATAATTATTCTTGGTATTACTTTCATTTAATTATACAATAACCATCTAGAGATATTTCAATAATTTCAATTAATAAAAAGTATGAAGCCTAATATAATATGATCATAATAAGTTCATGAATGGTTAGTAGACTTCTGTTTTAGAAATTAGATATAACACGAGAGTCAAGACATGAATGAGCCGGCTTTTTATGACTGAACCAGTATGATACGACACAATTTGCACCTAACTATATGAATTTAGTTTACCATCAAAATAATTTTGATAAGCTAAAGGACTCCATCATTTAAGAAAATTTTCATAGAGAATAATACTTAAAAGGACAAGAAATCCTTGTTTTTATAAAATAAAATAAAGAAAATAAGAAACCCTAGTGTTTGTGCTTGCGTGTTTGTTTGTCTAAGCTGGAGTAAGTTGGCACTTCCATACGGAATATAATTAGTTCATGGGAAGCCTCCTTCTCCCATCCATACAATACAGTAAGATACTCGTACATATAATTTTGTCTCACTAAATTATTTATGTCAGTGTTTCCAAAAATAATTATTTATGTCAATGGTTGCTTGATTGTTGATGTCAAAGTTATCAAAAATTTTGGGGTCGTCCCTTATGGGTATGCGGTATGATTTTTATTCTTTGTAAGAGTTTAAATTCATGTATTCGTAGTGTGTATTGAAAAGTTTTGGCCTAATAATTCTCTGATTGTAACATCAGAAGTCCTTTAATGTAATATCATAATGTTCATTAATCATATAATATCTTTGTTCAAAAAAGAAAAAAAATTATCAACTTCAATTTGTCAAATCCCTTTAGTTTAGACACTTGCATCCACAATACTAACACTATTGCTTTAAACAATGCCATTTCTCATTTACATATAATTCGTTCTAATTGGCTTTCATTTCAAATGGATACTTGTAAGGGTTTTGTTTCTCTTAAAAAAAATTAAATTGACCTTTTACTCTCTTTTATCCATATCTTACTTCATTTTCTTAATTATTATTGAGACAAATAGTCAAAAGAGTTACTTAAAAAGATATCAAAACTAGCTACTATCAAACTCATACATGTTAGAATGTATTGCACTAATAAGTATATCTATATATATATACACACACACACAATTGAGTATGTAACCATCAATATATTTAATATATATATATAAAGAGTTGGATGAAAGTCATGTTCACGAGATGGACCCAAAAACCACCCCATGTTTTAAATACTAGAAAATAACGTAAATGCAAACAAACAAAAGAACGCAAGTTGGATACTCGTAGAGAAGTGAAAAGATGGAATTCTAATGCAACAAAAAAAGACAAAAGACATATCACGAGTCATTACATGACAAATCAAGCCCCCCACCACCCTCTCCCCCCGTCTTCTTCTGTTCTTTCAGAACCCTTTCTCTTCATTTAAGCAAAACACAATAGCTCCATTTTCAGTGATTCTTCTTCTTCCTTTTTTTGAGCTTAACAATGAGCAGGCGGCAGCAACAGTCATGGAAGTTAGCTCTTTGCCTGATTTTTCTCAGCCTTTTTTCTTCTTCTTCTTCTTCTGTTTGTGTCCATGCCCTCAATATTGGTGTTCAAACAGCAAATTCTGCCATCTCTGTGGTGGGTTTATTAATAGTTTTTACTTTTACTCTTTCCCTTGCTCACTCACCAAATGATATGAACATGATTTGCATGTTTCTTGTTCTTGCAGAGCAAAGAGTGCAGTAGAAAATGCGAATCTGAATTCTGTTCAGGTACTGATAAATAATTTTCATGTAAATTTAAGTTCATTATTTATTTTTTACTTATCTTTTTTAATTCATTTCTTTTTTTTTTCCGGGAATGGGTGGTTGGTAGTGCCTCCATTTCTGAGATATGGCAAGTATTGCGGGCTTTTATACAGTGGATGCCCTGGAGAAAAACCTTGTGATGGCCTTGATGCTTGCTGTATGCAACATGATGCCTGCGTTCAAGCCAAGAACAGTAAGTTTCTTAATTTATAAATTATATATCCTTTAAATATATATATATATATATATATATGGTGCGCGACGCTATTAAATTAAATTTTATTGAATAAAAATTATTGTAGAGATTGAATTTAAATTTAATTATTTATGCATTTATATTCTTTTCGTTTTACTACTTATTACCCTTCAAAATAATATATTTGTCTAAAATTTTAAGACCCCGTCGATAAGGTAGTATTGTATTCAAATAATATTGCATGTATAAATTTTTTTATATAAATTATTTAACATAAACTAAGGTGGCATTATTTATTTAATATAAAGTTTGATCTACTTATAATTAGATTATTTATATACATATACGAGATAGCGGAGCTTCATTAGGATTTAAGGGTCGGTGTCATGGCTCCTCAAGCCTTAAAAAACATTTTAATTCAATAATAATTTTCTTAACAAGTTTACCTTTTAAAAAATATATTTTTATGATTTATCTTTCTCTTAAAATTTTAAATCTAACACTAAAGTTTTATATAAATAAAATATTTTTTTAATTTTAATATTTTAATCCCAACCTTTAAATTCTAATTCCAGCCTGTATATCTATATGTAATGAGGAAGTTAGTCGGCCAATGAAATGATAGCACTTTTTCCAAAAGAGAAAGCGAAAAGGAAAATTCTTGAGTCATATCTTGAAAGAGTTAGCATTATTTATCTGAATAATTATACTTCTGTTGACCGTGGAGATGTCATTTTCCTATTTCAAGTCTAATTAATATTCTTTTTGAGATGTTCTTTATATTATTTCTTGTGCCAATAATGCAATTTCAATTTCCTTGAAACTCCAAAAGACAACCCTTTTTTGTTGTTGTTCGACTTATCGAAACTCGTAATGAATTATCTACTCAAATGACCCTTGAGAACCTTTGTGCCATATCTATATATAAAGAAAATTTGTTAATTTAATTTTTAAAATAATTTAGTTAAATTATACATTCTGTTTTTATATTTTTAAAATATCTCAAATTGTTGTTATTATAAAAAACAATGATTAATATACACTTTTCGGGTGCAGTAAAATATATTTGATCAAATATAAAATTATTTATTATGATTAAATATATTTGTTACTATTAAAACGTCGTTATATACTAAATAATTGAATAAAGCTTAAAGGAGTAAATTGATAATTTTTATTTTTATTTTATACATATTGCTACTAATATTATATTAAATTATATTATTAAATATTTCATGACATTCAAATTATAAAGCCATTACTAAAAAAAATAATAATTATACTACACTTTCAAACTCTTAAGTTAAGTTTCGAAACCAGTTTTTGTCTTCATTTTTTTTTTTTAAGAAAAGTTTTAAATTAATTTTTAAAATTTTTAATCTTTAATATATATGAATTTAATAATTACTTTACAAAATATATATTCAAAAAATTCAAATTTAATAAAAAAAACTTGGGTTTAAACCGTGACCCGGCTCGGCTCAAAAAAATAAATTTATACAAAAAATTTAAATTTGGATCTGAGTTGAGCAAATCTCATGTTTAGATCCGAATTTTTCCATCCTCAATGGCCTCTCAAGGTTTATTTTACAATTTGTTTTTTAAAATAAACATTTTTATGATCTATCTCTCAAAATTTAAATTGACATTAGAAATTTTATATAATTAAACGTTTTCAACTTTAATATTTGATTCTCTTTAAAATTCTGATTCCACCTTCTTAGCTGTGCATATTCATTATAAATAAAAATGACATTATTTTAGAGTTTATTTTTAGTAAGAATAATATTATACATTTTAAGTTGTATCTTAAATTATATCTTAAATAATAATATATTAAGTAATGATTGAGTGATAAAATAATGTAATAAATAATTTTAAAATTTATATTATTTTATTATTTAATAATATTTAATATATTATTATTTAAAATATAACTTAAAATATGTAATGTTATTCTTTTAATAAATATAAATGATTTTGAAAGCCTAAAGGGTCTTAGTGCAAAGATGCACAAACATTGAAAGCCTAAGGGTCCTACCCCATACTCAATAAAGGCATCATCCCCTTTTTCATACTTAGGCCTTTACAATTTTTTCACTTTCATATTATGGTCCGTTATAATATAGACTTTTAGTATTTTTTTTTTCTATCTTTGATATTTTCGCCCGGTCAATATTACCTTTGAGTTCGCATTGTCTAAGTTGGGATAGGTAAAAAAGTATTGAATGAAAACAACTAAATTGAATTAGACTGATTTAACTCTTTGGTTTAATTTATTAATTTTTTTAAATAAATTAACGTCGATTTCGTTTGACTTAAAAAATAATAATTGAACCGAATTAAATTAAAGGGCATAAATAATTTTTGCACAAAATTTTCATTTAATTTGTTTAAATGAACTTTAAGTTTAATAGTCTTTTAATTTATTTAATTATAAATTTTAATTAATTTAATAGTTAAAATTGATGGACACTTTTTTATCACTTTATTTTTTGTATAAATTTTATTTTTTTACATAAATGATTTTAATCTCTTAAAAAATATTCAGAAGACAAAATCAAACAGAATCAATTGAGTACAATTTAGTTCTCGTACATAATTTAGTACGGTGAAATCCTAAAAACAAAATTTTCGAGTTTAATTCAATTCGATTCTAAGATCATAGTAAACCGAACCATATTGCACTGCACCCATCCTAGTTTATCGGACGTTGGCAATACAAAAACATTTGGGAATTTATATTATATATATATATATATATATATATATATATATATATTAGATCATAATTGAAATGCACAGATTTGTTATTATTAAGTGATGGATCGATGATGCAGATGACTATCTGAGTCAAGAATGCAGCCAGAAATTCCTGAACTGCATGGAAAATTTCAAGAGAGCAGGAGGGCATACCTTCAAGGGAAACAAATGCCAAGCAGATGAGGTCATTGAAGTTATCTCTGTGGTTATGGAAGCTGCTTTGCTTGCTGGAAGAGTCTTTCATAAACCATGAGTTCATCATCACCATCATCAATTTCTTCAAAACATAATAAAGAAAGGATTTCTTCTTCTTCTTCTTCATATATGCTTCATTCCATCTCTTATCTTCATCATCAATATCACCTCAGTCTACCTGGCTAGTTTTGAAATTTATAACCAATTACCTGTTCATTTCTGAATTTTCTTTAGAGCACTTAATTTCAGTTCAATTGTTTTTTCAATAGAGCCTGTGAATTAGGTGGTGAAAAGCTGTAATGCAATGTACCTAAAATTTCTGTCCAAGAATTGCTAGCTTTTCCCAATAGAATGACAATTATTGCTGTCTCTGAAATTCCCAATTGAATGGCAATTATTGCTTTCTCTGAAACTAGCTAAATAATAACTACCAAGTAGATGATTTATAATATGGAAAAAAAAACTCTATAATTGAACTGTACATATAAACTTCCATGAAGTTCTCGATCTTGGAGATCATCAGCTTGATAAGACTTGCAAACTGATGAGTCTCAATTGATTTAATTGGTAAAATTTTAGAGACTCAAATTTAAACTTTGATCACTTTAAATATATATCCAAAGATTCATTTCTAATTGCAATACATTATAATATATAGAAAACTTATCTGTTTCTGCTTGAAATAAATATATATGTACACACTGCAACAGTAGCACAATTTGTTTTTTAAAAAAAAATTGATAAACAACATTTAAAACGACAAGTCGACAAGAATGAATTATTTTCTTTTAGAGTATTAAATAAATAAATAAAAGTGAAAAGAGATTCCCAAAACATATGGGATTGCTCTTACACATTCATAGAATTGATGCTCATGGAATATCTCTTTGATCATACAATTTAGGGATGTCAATCTCTACTCCAACTCATATTATACACCTATTTCTGTTCAGGTGTGGTTAAAATCTTTTTTTCTTTTTTTCAATACAGACATTCATTTTTTTAGTTGAAGACTAACACTGAATTTTAACTAAAATAATTTTCACAAAAACCTCAAACATTGGACTTTAGTTGAAAAATAAATTTTCACACTTTAAAATAACACAAACATTTCCACTTGAGAATCATTATAATATATCAATAATGTTCAAGTGGAGATGTTATCTTATACAAATTTCTGCAACTTCTTAAAATATAAATATTTATTTTTTTTAAACTAAAGTTCATGTTAGAAATTGGAGATATAATAATTTTGTATGAGTAAAAATTAATATGAATATAAAAAAAAGAGTCACATTAAAATCAAGGACGCGTAAAACTATAAAAAAAAAAGTAAAACAGGACTTGAAAGACGTGAGAAGGTGAATGAGAGAATGACTGTTTAACCAGGTGGCAGCATCGCAGCGTTGGATCAGGACGTAGTAGCGTTGTGGCTCTCAGACTCAGGGATGTCTGTTTTCACTTCAGCTTGACTTGTTTGAGAGGGTTTTGGACTCTAAAACGTGTGGATTCTTATTCTAATTAGGTTTAGGGTTTCTAAGGTATTTTATTCACTATAGAAACCCTTCTAAACATAAGAGAAAAGTCAAGCATCTAAAGTTTTAAAATTTAACCATAAAATAGAATAGAAAAACCGAATAGACACTAAGTGTGAGGAACTTTGCATTAGGGTGGAATTATTGTGTGGGTAGAAATTGTTCTGTGTGAACAAAGAGACATCATAAATCCATTTAGCTTAGAGGCTTGAGCTATTCTTGTATTCCTTATAAAAATCTCTTATGAGGAGATACTAAAAAGTCTTAAAAAATCATGGTGATCAATGGTAGATACTTAAGGATTTCTACGAAAAATACTAGAGTGATCTAGGAGTGGGCACTCGTCTCAGTCTCGGCCCGACTTAGATTGTTCGACTCGAAAAAACCAGGTCGGGACGAGAGGGGACCCGTCCCCAGGATAGAATCAAGACCAAAAATGAAATTCCTGGTCGTCATTGTTCGGATGGGACAGGACTCGATTCAGTTTAGGTCATTCCCAAACCGAACCTTTTTTTAAAAAAAATTAAAACAAAACAATGCCTATTTTAAGTTAAAATGGCGTCGTTTAATACGCAAACATTAAAAATAAAATGCTTTAAGGCAAAAAAAACTAAAGATTGTATTTCACTTTCACAATTTCACCATTCGTTATCCCCTTCTTCTCTAGCGCTGTTTTGCTGTTGCTTTCGTAAGTTTGTGATTGTGACTATTGTCTATTGTCTCCCATCTGCGACTTCTGGTCTTCGGTGTCGCTGTTCTACTGCTGCGTGATCGTCGCTGCCACTACATGATCTGCGTCTGCCTGTCACCGTCCTGCCGTTAGTTAGCCATTGCTGCCATCTTCCACTACTACCGTTGCTGCTGAGTACACGCGCTGCCGACAGCACACCTTATAAGTATACTATTACCGTTAGTGTAAACTTGTAAATTTGTATTTTATAATTGTAAAGTGTAAGTTTAGACAATTTACATTTATTCATTTATTTTGCAAATATTTATAATATATTTCTTTATATATTAGTAGAATTAATTATACGGTAAATAAAGTAATATTAATTATTATTTTGATATGAAAAAAAATTATTATTAATTGTTATCCAATTAATATTTGCATGTTATGTTAATTGTTATCCAATTAATATTTACATTTATATTAAATTGTATTATGGTATGAAAAAAAAATTTTGGGTGCATGATGGTTAAGGTTTTTTATGAGTTTTTGTGTGTTTATAAAAATACATATTTATGAAATATTAAAAAATTTGTGAAAGATTCAAATTAATCTTATTTTATGATTGTGTATTATTATACTATTATATTACAGATGAGTCCTAATTCAACTTCAGAAAATATTATGAATATTAGGGGATCTCATAAGGATATGCAATGTAGCGTCGATGACGCAGATGCATTGTTGCCTTTACATCATAATACTAAGAAGAGAACAAGATTAATTGTGTAAAATCACTTTACCCAGTTCAAGGACATAATAGATAAGTCGCAGTGCAATTACTGTAAAAAATTATATGCGTCTAATTTAACAAAAGATGGAACAAATAATATGAGAAAACACTTACTGGTATACAAGAAGATTCCACTTTCATTGTTAAATGATAGACAAACAATATTTGGTAGAGAACCCACAGGAGGAGAAAAGAAAAATAGTAGTAATGTTGTGCCTAGATGATGCAGTCAAGAAGCATGTCGAGATGCAATTGTAAAAAATGTGATTATAGATAAATTACCATTCAGTTTTATAGAGAATGATGGGTAACAATATTTTTACAATCTAACATGTCCTCTATTTGATATTCCATCACATAGAACTATAATCAGAAACGTAGTAGAACTATTTGCTGATGAGAAAGCTATGTTAAAGAGTCTACTTAGTTTAACTGGACAACGAGTGAGCTTGACAATTAATCTTTGGGCTTCTATCTATAATTAAAGCTATATGGTTGTTACTGTCTACTTCATAGATTTAGAATGGAAATTGCATATGAGAGTTTTGAGTTTTTCTCCTATTCTATCCCATAAAGGATATGACATCGACAAACAACTTAAATCTTGCTTATTGGATTGGGGTATAGAGAAAGTGTTTACCGTTAGAGTTAATAACACAAGTGCCAATGACGTTACCGTCAATTATTTTAAGAAGAAACTGAAGAGTTGGAAAGATGAAGCACTAATATTGAATGGTGAATTTATGCATGTGCGTTGTTGTGCACACATTTTAAATTTGATTGTGATTGATGGGTTAAAGGATTTGCATGAGAGCATTATTTCTATACATAATGTTGTGAAATATGTGAGATCTTCAACAGTAAAAGTTCAAGTTTTTAATAGTTTTATGGAGAGAGAGAGAATTAATTATAAAGGGAATATGGTATTAAATGTGCCAATGAGGTGGAATTCCACTTATTTGATGTTGGTGACTGAATTGAAAATTACAAAGGTGTTTGATCAAATGGCAAAAGAGGATGAGTAATATGAGAGTTACTTTCTAGAGGATGAAAATAGAAAGAAGAGATATGGGCCACTAATTAGTGCAGATTGAGAGAATTTTGAACGATTTGTAAAGTTTCTAAAATCTTTTTATAATGTCACATTAAAATTTAGTGTTTCATTGTCTGTGACATCGAATATCTGTTTCAGCGAGATTTGTAAGATTAATTATAATTTAGTTAAATTAAATTAAAGTGAAGATGCCTCTTTATGCGTCATGGCTAACAAGATGTAGGCAAAATATGATAAATATTAAAAATCTATAGAGAAAATGAATAAATTATTGATACTTGCTACAATGCTTGATCCAAGACACAAGATGCAATTTGCTAGATTTTGTTTTAGATTTTTATATGGTGATGATAGCGCTAGAGTCAAAGACATGAAGTAAATAAGTAAAGAATTATTATATAGGCTTTATGAGGCCTATAATACATCATATGGTAGAGCGGTTGATGGGCTAAGTAGTAGTGTTGGTGGGTCTGAAAGTAGAGTTGGGAGTAGCATTAGTATGTATGAGTCATAGTCACAACAATCTGGTTCATCAAGTTTATATTTAGACTTAATACAGTTTGACATGGGGGATTATGACTCATGGGCAAAATTCGTGGGGTGTGTAGATGATGAATTAGATTTTGCTAAATCCAATAAAGTAGATAGATACTTGATAGAGAAAGTTAAGAATCCCAAAACTCAACATTTTGAGTTAGTAGAAGGTGAATTCTTTGAGGTATCCAATGTTGGCACAAATAGTTAGGGATATACTTGCTATTTTAGTATCTTCTGTGGCCTTTGAGTCGGCTTTTAGTACCGAATGACATACTCCAAAGATGGTTGAGAGTTTGATATGCACACAAAATTGGATAAGAGTTTCATTTTGTTGAATAGACCGAAGAAAGAAGAATTTTTTGAAGATATTAAATTCGATGATAAAGTTGAAACAGGTAAAAAGAATTATTATTTTTCTTTTGATTTTTTTCTATTATTTTTTAATATTTTATATTTTTATAATGCGAAAATTATTTTCTTACTTCTTTCTTGTAGAATTTGTACATACTGTGCAACCGCCACCTCCATGGCATTAAATTTACCAAGAGGTTACTTATGTTACTTATGGGTAATCTAATTTTAAGGTAATTATTCAATAGTTCAATTAAATCAATAAATGTGAGTAATAAAGTTTTATATTGTAAGATTTAATGTTTGTTATGCTTTTGTTTTGCAGATTAATGAAGAATCCAAATTTTGAAGATATTTTTGTAATTATTTTTTGGACTTTATATTGCAATTATTATTATTTTTTTACTTCATTTAGTTACCATTTTAGCAATTGCCTTTTAGACTTAATGTATTTATTACTCAAGTGTTGCACTTTGTTTTTATTTTGTGAATATGTTGGCTTGATTTATTCATATATATTAGTTATTGAAAATTGAAATGTTGGTTTATTTTAGACTTATTGGTTAGCAATGACCATTGCGAAAGGCATTATGGGTGAATTGATTTGATGTGGTAAATATTAGAGTGTCAATTTTGTACAAGTATATGTTTATAAGAATATCTAAATTTTAAGAGAGGTTTTGCCGAAATTTTTTATTCTCTCTTACCGAAATTTTTTATTCGTATAATAAAAAATTTCGGCAAAGTCTCTCTTAAAATTTGGATATTCCTATAAACATATACTTGTACAAATTCGTATAATAAAATTTATATTGAACTTGAATTTGGAATTATAACACTTAAACAATTGATGTTATGTTAAGATTTGTTAAATCGATTTACAATCTTTGTGATTTAACGTAATAGATATTAAAATTAGATTCGAAATTGTAATATTTAACACTTAGCGTAATTGAAATTAAAATTATAATTATAATTATAACATTTAACACTAACGTAATTGAAATTTAAATTGGAATCCGATTTATATTATTTATTTTCAATTGAAATTAAAATTAAAACATTTATCATATTTAAAATTAAAATTAAAATATTTAACGTAATTCAAAAATTAATCTTTTATTAGAATTAAAATCAATAATTATATTAATGATAAGAAATTAAATTAATAATAAAATTTATTAAAGTCTAAAAAAATACAAAACTACATTTTTTAGGTAAAAAATACAAATTTGTAGCAATTAGGATCATGGACTACAAATTAACTCAAAATATTTAAGTGAAATTGTAAATTTTAAATAAATTAGGGATATGGGTGAAAATTGCTCATGTCCCGGTTTGAACCCATGTCCCGACCCAACCTCATCTCGGTTCGGGTTGGGACAGGATCAGGACCAGTCGGGTCTATCCCAAACCTGACCCGATCCCCAGATGTCCACCCTTAGGTGATTTATGGGAGATACTTCGAGTATTATGGGGTCACTTAGAGTATTGTGGGGTCACTTATGGGTGATACTTCGAGTATTGTGGGGTCACTGATGATGTAAGAAGATACTTAATGATTTATATCAATAATAAAAAACTAGATCATAGATCCTCCATAGACGTAAGTGTCTTGTTGATTGATTTTTTTTTATATTTTTATTGGTGTGTGATCTTATGTATTCTTACTTATGATATGAGTTATAAGTTTTGTTGCACATAAAGTCAAAAAGGTATTAAGATTATAACTTAATTGATCTGATAAATGCGTCAAACTGAAGAGCATGACTTGATATTTACAACAGTTCAACATTGAAAATAATTGTATTTTATATATATGTAAATTTTTATTTTAATATTTTAACTTAAATTATTAAAATTTTAATTTAAATTATTAATTCTTTTTATAAAATAATAACTTAAATTTTTAATCATTGAATTCATGCAATCCTAATGTTGGCAACATTAAATTTTATTTTTAACTTTAAATCTACACTATTGAATTCAACAAAATTAATAAATGAAAATTTAAGTCAATATTTTAAATCAAAAATTTAAGTATAGGGTGTATATATATTTATTTGCGAGTTGTTACTTAATTTAACTTATATTTTTTTTTCTAAGAAAATAATTTTCTTTTTAAAAAATAAACAAAATTTGAAGGAGCTTCATTATTTCTCTTTAAAAAAAATATTTATACTTAATAATTTATTTACATCCATACTCGTACGTAATTTTTTAGGGGACTTTCTTTTTTGTAGTTTGATCATCAAATTTAACAAAATTTCAATCACTCGACCACCAAGATCAAAAGAAAGGTAATATCATCAATTAAAATAAAATTCATGCTAACATGATTTAAATTTAATGTGTATGACAGTGTGAGTAAACATTATTTTATTTATATTTTTCCATGATATTTTACTATTATTTTAAATATTTAAAATTTATAAAAAGTATAAAGGTGATAAGCATTGATTTTTCAAATATGTTTTATTTTTTGAAAAAAAAAATTAACACTTAAATTCATATTATTAAAATAAAAAAAGACAGTTAAACCTCCTAAAATTTGGTCAAATCAAAAGAATATCTAGCCTTTATAGTTTCAAAAATACCAACAAAACCTTTCTTCGCAATGAATTTCGTTCGGTTAGACGACTAAGGATTGTGACTATTCATTTACTGTTATATCCTAATGACACCAACAATCAGGCATGGTGCAATTAAAATAAATCATCCAAACAGACAAATTTTATTAACAAAAAGGTCTGATTAGGTAATTTTAAAATCATTAAAGTCTATATATCCCTTTAAACAAATTTTCAGGATTTAATTATCATTTTTCCTAATAATAAAACAAGCAAACATTTCATTCAAAATTCAAATATTCATATCCTCTTATTAAATATTTGTAGATAAAGCCATTTCTCATTTGAACCATTTCTAATGAAACTCTATAGTAACTGAAGGCTATTTGATTCCCTTCTAATAAATAACAAGCAAGTAATTGATAGTTAATAAGAAGAGAAATTTAATAAAAGAAAACATCTTAACTTATTGTAACAATATCTAGAATTCAAGTCAGTTAAATAACAATTTTCAAACCAAAAGAGAAAAGAAAAAGGAAAAAAAAAACCCAATAGTTGTTTTACATCTAATAAGATATATTTGTTAAAATAATTAGCTAAAAGTAACTTGACGAGGAAAAAAACCAAAAATCACCTCATCTTTTTCACCATTTATAATTAAAAAAATCGTGTAAAATTGTAATGCAAAAAGATTGGAAGAGATTTGAAATCATATATAATACAAAAAGGCATATCAAGAATCATTACAATTGAAATAAAAAACTGTTGAATCGTTTTTCAAAACTTTTATCTTAGGTTCTTCATTCTTTATATATATATATATATATATATATATATATGATTTGAAGATCAAGTTAAGTGCGTAGGGTGTGCATGGATAGAAGATGAACATAAAAGAAAGTAAAAAATAAAAAAGGGCACACCAGGCGCTAGTGCTGTAGCGACCAAGCATGAGCGCTGCAGTGCAAATTTCAATATGTTAGCGCCGCGGTGCCAGGAAGCCAGCGCCGCAGCGCTCAGCAGAAAGCGCGTCAACGCTGGAGAGACGAGCTCCCAGCGCTGGATGCGGGAACAGTATCCCGAAATTAGGAAACTTCCTAATTTCATCTCCCATTTATTTTAAGACTCCTTAATACGACTCCCACACGTATAGAAAAAACTTAGGACGTCCCAAGGCCTATATAAAGACTATTAATTGACTTGTAAACACATATTGATAATCTTTATGATCAAGTTAATGAGATCTTTGTGATTTTAGAGAGATCTTGGTGATCAACAATAATCTTAGTGATTATTTTTAGTAATTTTTTGTGAAAAAAAATTCCTAGAGAGTAAGAGAGAATTTTCTTTGTAATCTTTATTATAATAGGCATACTTTGTGGTTGCCTTATAATTCATAATAAAAGAAGAGTGTGATCTTGATCCGCTGTGTACGTAAGCAAGTTGCCGAACTACGTAATTTTTTGTGTGTTCTTCTTCTACCCCTTTTTTCTCTTTTATTTTTTAATAACTTATTCTGTATTATTATATTACTTAAGTGAATTGTTTAATTTTATTTGTGTACTTCCGCTTCAACATATATATATTAGAGATTTAAGTGAAACCAGGCTTCATATCAGTGCTTCTTCATCTGCATTTTAACAATGTTGGCACATAAACAGTCATTGAATTTAGCTAATTTCTTCTTATTTTCCTTCATTCATCTCAGCTTTTCTTCCATTTCTCTCCATGCCCTCAGATTCGCCGGCGAAACCGCAACTTCTGTTGAATCTGTTGGTTTATCTTTCCCTTTTTAATTTTTTTTTTTTCTGTTTCTCCTTCAGGGTCATAAAATATAACTCCATACTTCTACAATTGCAGAACTTCGAGTGAAGCAGCAGATGTGAATCTGAATTTTGTACAAGTAAATATATATATATATATATTTCCCACTTTCTTTTTTCTTTTTGTTTAATAGAAATTCTCTAAGTGTGAATGTGTTAGCATGTTTTCAAAATGTAAACGCCATCTAAACTGTAATACTTGAGAAGGACTCTGAATTAAGTTCATATGTTCATTCCTTTTTTGGTTTTGGAATGGCAGTGCCTCCACTTTTGAGATATGGAAAGTATTGCGGCCTGTTATACAGTGGATGCCATAAAGAAGCCCCTTGTGATGGCCTTGATGCTTGCTGTATGAAGCATGGTAAATGCATTCAATCCAATCATGGTAAATTTTATTACAAATATAAATCAAATCCTTCCTCAACCCTGATCAGATCGATTTAACCTCTGGAGAGGCTCTACCGATTGAATCATCTGACATGCACATTATCCATCAAAACGAGTATTTACTTGTATGACGGATGGTTGTGTGCAGGTGACTATCTGAACCAAGAGTGCACCAAAAACTTCATCGACAGCGTGGAAGATTTCAAATTAAAAGATGGGCATACATTCGAGGGAAACAAATACAATGTCGATGATGTTCTTGATGTAATCTCGGTTGTCATGGAAGCTGTTTTAATTCTCGGTGGAGTTCTTCGTACATCATGACATGATCTCAAACTTCCATATTGAAAAGGAAAAAAGAAATGATTCTCTCACCTTCTTTCTTTAATCATCAGCTAAGCAGAGTTGTATATAGCTCAACTATGCATTTTAAAATATCCACACATCCACGCCTGATAATTTCTATTTGTTTGTTTATTGCCCACTCGTTTATTATTTCAAAAGGGTTACCAGTGGTTCTCTTATTAAGAGAACAAGTGAAGGTGCATGCACAGTTACCAGTGGTTTTCTATTTTCAAGAGAACAAATGAAGGTGAAGCTGCATGCACCGGAACTTTACGGTACAAAAAATGATATGCTCAACAATGGGTTGTCAGTACAACAGTAAATACACAGAATGAACGAACTACATGTTGCCAAATTGTTCTCTACACTAACAAATGTTATGCAACATGCAGCAATCATATTCAAACATATCTATTTGAATGTAATTCAATTACAATCAACACAAAGCAACAATGTATGATTTTGATACACATGATTTGCCCCATTGTTCTCTTCGAGAACTAGCTAAATAACTGGGAAAGAGAAACTCTAAGATGATTAAGACTACAGGAAGAAACACAAGAATTGAACTGCACATTCAAACGACATGATCCTATACTGGAATTTCACATGAGAAACAGAAAGTACAATCTACATTGGCACGTCCAATAAGAGTATGACTGCAGCATCATCTCATGCACACCAAAGACCATGTTGAGGGCACACAAACAAGGGGAATTTAAGGACTTATTATCATCTATTTCATTCAAGCAGATTGTTTCAGTGTGAATTGATCTCCATATTTCAAGTCTACCTTCAGTTCCGTCCAAGAACTTTATACCCCTTAGGTTCTTTCACCAAGTTCGGAAAGCTGTCTAATCCCCCAACACAAACAGACACTGACCACAAATCCTGTTCTCAAGTTTACCGCAGCGAATTTGGACAAATGTCTAATATCCTAAAAACATGCTCATTAGCATGCATAGACATATAGAGAGACAAATATTTCTTTAAATCATACATGGGACTAGTTCCAAAGTCTCAATTTTTTTATGATAACAGCACAGATATATTCATGGACCATACCTCAACTAGAAAGAAGTAAATATGTGCTTGGCTAAAGGCTACAGACTGCATGCTTTTATTTATAATGGAAACAGAAGGGAAAGAGCCCAATAAGATTACTACTCAAAAGTTGTAGTGCTTGTCCACACCGACTGAAACATCCCAGATGCAACTCATTCCTTTGGGGAACACAACTAAGTCGCCAGCACCAATCTCAACACCCTCATTTGAGCCATTGGGATAAACCTTCGCTTTTCCTTCCAGCAGATAGTTTGTCGCATTTGTATCATATGTAAAAGGAAATTTGCTTGGCGGGCAACCCCACCTGCTCATTCACAACAATCATCGATGACATTAAAATTTGTCATGAACAAATGCAGTTGCATTAAGAATATTATAGAATTTTCATCAGCCAACAATAGCATAGTATAAGTAAGACGCTCATTACACATAACACCAACATACGCATGTCAAACACAAATGTACATATTTTCTTATGGTATCTGTTGGAGATTTGGTGATTCAACAATCTTGGTTGGACAAGAATTGAGATGAATACCAAAGAGAAGAGTTACAAGAAGTCTAGAATGCGTGAGACACGTATGGAGAAGTCTAAGATGTGTGAGACACGAAGAAGGAAGCGAAACAGGACTCAAAGAAGTGAAGAAAATATGCAGAAGGGCGCCACGGCCGAGCACCGCGGCGCCCACCATAGAAGCCTAGCGCTGCGGAGATGGGTGCATCATGCCCAGTACCGCGGCACCCAGGGATGAGCGCCGCAGTGCCAAACGTGACAGAAAGTCCGTTTTGATTCGAATTTTGAGTTTTAAGAAGTTTTAGACTTTCAAAATAAGTTGACTCTTACTCTAACAAGGAATATGGTTAGTAGACACGAAATAAACTTTATATAAATATTTGTAAACCTTTAGTTGAGATTAAACATTAAAAGATACTCTAAGAAAGGAGAAGAATTGGGTAGACACTAAGTGCTTGTGTGCGCTAGGGTGGAACCATTGTTTGGGTGTTCATTGTTCGTGGTAAAGTAAGGGTACACTAAACATTAGGTCTTTTTAAGAGTTCTTTAATTGGGTTTTCCTTGTAAAATCTCTAGGGAGTTAATAAGAAAGGCTAGGATCCTTGGGTCTACCATGGACGTAGGTAATTGGCTTAATCACGTAAGATTGTGTTGTGCTATTTTATATTTTGCTTTAGATTCTTGGTATTTTGCTTGATATACAGGTTATTCCGCTGCGCAAGGAGGTTAAGGTTCTAAGTTAAACCTGAGGTTCTTCGCTTCAACCTAATCTCAAATAGGGAGAAGGGCGTTTCCTCCCTCAATAAACTGGTATCAGAGCTAAAAGTTCGATAATAAACACTTGGGGTATTTAAACCATGGCTGCAATCAAGCAAGAAATAGAGAAGTTCAATGAGATGAATGACTTCAATCTTTAGAGGAAGAAGGTTAGGGCTTTATTAGTGAAGGAAGGGCTAGACTCAGCTTTAGAGGAAGTCAGTTCCTCAACTAGCGAAGGGACAACAATCTCAAAATCCGGGCAAAAAGATTGGGACATGATTCAGAAAAAGGCTCACAGCACCATAATCCTAACGTTGAGCGATGAAGTATTAAGAGAAGTTGGTGATGAAGAAACCGTTTTAGAGCTATGGAAGAAACTCGAGGCATTGTACATGAAGAAGTCTTTGGCAAATAAATTTCTTGTGAAGAATAAACTACATCAGCTAACAATGCACGAGAGATCTACATTCAAAGCCCACATTGACAAGTTCAACAAAATCATATAAGTCTTGAGTAATTGGACATCAAGACTGAAGATGAAGATAAGGCCATTATCCTGTTAAGTTCGTTGCCGAAGAGCTATGAGAGCTTTGTGAATACGCTGTTGTATGATAAGGAGTCCTTAACGATGAATGACGTCAAGGCATCATTGAACTTAAAAGAATTAACAAAGAGATCTGAATTCGAGAGTGGAGCAGCATTGCTTGCTCAAGAGAGAAAGAGCAACCAATCAAGAAGGCGATTCAAGAAGTGTTTCCTCTGTAATAAGGAAGGGCACTTTGTAAAGAATTGTCCAAAATCAAAAGGCTAAGGAGGGTGGACTACAATCGGTACTAAGGAAGATATCGAAGTTGTAGACACATTGGTAGCCTCAAGGAGAAAGTACGCTGGCAAATGGATACTAGATTCGAGGTGCAGCATCCATATGTGTCCCGACCAATCAATGTTTACCAACTACAAAGCCAAGAGAGGTACAGCTCTAATGAAAAATGACATGACTTGTAAGATCATGGAAGTTGGTGACATAAGATTAGGGATGCAAGGTGGAGAAACTAGGGACTTACATGGTGTAAGGCATGTTCCTAAAATAAGGAGGAACTTGATATCCCTAAACAAACTCGATGAGAAGAAGTATTCGGTTAGAGCGGAAAAAGAAAAATTGAGGGTAGAGAAATGACCTATAAGGTTTAAGGGTCAGAAGCACAATGAGGGACTCTATGTGCTTACTGGGATGGCCATGAGTAGCCTAACGCGGGGTGTTGGGGTAATGCAGACCACTAGGCGACATCTAAATCATGCTCACCAAGGTGATGAGGGTCGGAAAGGAGTGCAACGCATCCATACCCTATGCAAGGTGCATGAATGCCTTTGGAGACCAAAGTCACTAGCCCGGGGAAAGTTAAGTCTTGATGGATACTTAACTGGACTTAACTCTAAGTGATAGAGTATTGGTGTGGATCAAATCCCGAAACCTTTTTATTTGGAAGATTTTGAATCAAGGGTTTGTTGGAGATTTTGTGATTCAACAATCTTAGTTGGACAAGAATTGAGATGAATACCAAAGAGAAGAGTTACAAGAAATCTATAATGTGTGGGACACGTATGAAGAAGTCTAAGACATGTGAGACACGAAAGGGGAAGTGAAACGGGACTTAAAGACGCGAAGAAAGAGAAGAAAACGCGCGGGAGGGCACCAAGGCCGAGCGTTGCGGCACCCAGGGCTGAGCGTTGTGATGCCCAACATAGAAGCCCAGTGCCGCGACGCCCAGGGATGAGCGCTGCGGCACTAAATGCGACAGAAAGTCCATTTTGATCCGAATTTATAGTTTTGGAAAGTTTTGGACTTTCAAAACAAGTGGACTCTTACTCTAATAAAGAATAAGATTAGCAGACACGAAATAAACCTACATAAACACTTGTAAATCTTTTAGTTGAGATTAAACATTAAAAGATACTCTAAGAGAGGAAAATAACTGGGTAAATACTAAGTGCTTGTGTGCGCTAGGGTGGAACTGTTGTTTAAGTGTTCATTGCTTGTGGTAGAATAAGAGTACACTAAACATTAGGTCCTTTTGAGGGTTCTTCAATTGAATTTTCCTTGTAAAATCTTTAGGGAGTTAATAAGAGAAGTTAGAATCTTTGGATCTACTATAAACGTAGGCAATTGGCTAAACCACGTAAGATTGTGTTGTGCTCTTTTATATTCTGCTTTGGATTCTTAATATTTTATTTGATATACAGGTTATTCCGCAGTGCAAAGAGATTAATGTTCTATGTTGAACTTGAAGTTCTTCGCTTCAACCTAATCTCATAAAAGGAGAAGTGTGTTTCCTCCCTCAACAGTATCTTTCATAATCACCCCAACACATGTTTTCTCCATTGGAAATCCTTACCTCAGTCGTCTATAAGATAGGATTTAAAATGAAAACAAAATGTTGTTAATGGACTTTACGTTATAGTTATATGTCGTAATACATTGTAAGAAGTGTCTGGTCTACAATCTCTAATAAGACGCAAAAATCACTTTCATTCTCACCTCATCTTTCTTCCTTGTAACTTTGCAGAGTACCGTTCAAGTATCCTTGATAAAGAAATTTTGGTCTGAAAATGGGGGAAACTGCTTTGTCATTTGTTAAATGGCCAATGGGAGCACTTTAATGAACACGGGATGGATTAGGAATGTCACTCGCAACACAAATCTCCAGCTCCAAGCCTTGTGCTTTTTTTTTTTTCCCTTTTTTTCATAATCTTCTACATCTACTGGTGCCTACGACCACAATGTCTACTTCTTATAACAAAAGCAGTTTGTTCCAAGTCTGGGTGACATTTCCCAGAAAATGAGAAAAGTTTTGGGAGCATTTGGAGTAATGGCATAGTAAATAGATTACAGATTTCAAAGCTGTATTTCTCAATTATTCTTAGCTCTTTAGAAAGGCAAGCATACGGGAAATATTAAGCCATAGGCATAGTAACAAATTACAATAGTGAAATATAAATAATAAAGAAAGTAACTACATGAGGATAAATAAGAAAAAAGAAAGAAAAAACATATTCATATAAGATGGTCACCTCAGGATTTCATTTTTCTTCTCCATTCTCAAAATCTAGACAAAACCCATTAAAAATAATAAGCAAACAATAAAAAACTAAAGCAAAAGATTCCCATCACAGCAAAATGGAAGCTGAGTTAAGTTATATTACTTGGGCCAGTTTCTAACACCAAGCTCGGTGAGTCTAGACTCAGGAGGATTCCTCTCGATCTTGATACCCAACTTCTCAATAGTAGTTGTTGACATGTTTGCTGCTTCTGCTCTCACCAAGACAAGAACTCTGTACTTTTGATTGATAAATGGAGGATGTTGTTTGCTAATGGGGTT
This sequence comes from Ailanthus altissimus, assembly GCA_946807835.1. Taxonomy (NCBI): domain Eukaryota; kingdom Viridiplantae; phylum Streptophyta; class Magnoliopsida; order Sapindales; family Simaroubaceae; genus Ailanthus; species Ailanthus altissimus. The sequence continues at coordinate 174,952 of OX327708.1, forward strand.
AAATGCAATAATTTTTGTTTGGGAAAGGGACAGTCGGGAAAACTAGACCTTCAAAATTTTTATATAAGGATTCTATTTATGAAAATATCTAAATATACCATTTCTAATTTTTTTCTACGAAGTAAAATAGTAATTACCATAATTATTATAATACATTTAATCACCATTAGCTGAAAGTGATCGGTATTGATTGATGTTTAGCATTGACAAATTATTAATCAGTCTTTATCGTTTATCGATCATTGGCACCAGCATACTTTTAAATTCTAAATTTTAATATCGACGTAATATTAATATTATTTTTATTAATAAAATATTATAAAAACTTAAAATTAATTAAAAAATAATATGCCAATTATTTTTTTATTAATTTTAATATTCTTTCAATGTTTTATTAATATAAATAATTTTATTATCATATAAATTATAAAATTTAAAATATGATAATATTCATAATAAATTATTTTAATGCTAATAAATACTGATAAATATTAATTAATTATTAATTAACACTAGTTAATATTCGATAATGTCTATCAAATTTTATCATATATTTTTTATAAATAAAAGATTATATTATTTTTATTATTATTTAAATTTTTTAAAAAAATTAATGAGAAAGTATGTTTAAATCCACTTTGGGCCATAAACTATGAATAAAATGTCATTTAAATATATGTATATATATATATATTATGAATAAATGTAAGCCATTCATGCCTCATCGTTTTACTACTTTCATTGTATCTTGGGCTTATGTAACTTTGTCGGTTTGTTTTGGAAAAAGTAGGATTCTAATTGTACCCCAATTATTTTGAAAACTATTTTCGGTCCATTTGGTATTGTTGCTATGAATTTGAATTTGTATTGTAGTACTACGTCTTCCAACTATACAATTTTGAAAGTAGATATCACAAAAAGAAATGGGTAGGAGGAGGGTTGATCCATATCCGACGAAGAACATTGCGTCTATTCAATTTACATATATTTGGAGGGATATTCTTTGCACCTATTATGGGCCAAATTTTAAGTTACTTCTGCAAATGAGACATTTGGATCATAGATATATCACCTCGGCGAAGGTTATTTGCGGCAACTCTAATTTTAGGTTTGACTAGTATTATAGGTTGAGTATAATTTAAAAGATTAATTTATTAAATAATATTATATATTTATTTATATATATATATTTAAGATTCATTTATTTAATGTAAAATGTGATATCTTTTATTAAATAATAGCCTAATACTCTCGTCATGGTTAGACTCAAATTCAAAAATTAATCTAACTCATAGTGATTATTTTCGTTATTTTTAAGAATATACTACTCACATGGCAATAAAAATTGGGGATCACAAAAAATTTTAAAGTTCACTTAATCCGTAATGCTCATTCTTATTTTTAAGAGATTTATTATTCAAATGACAATTTTTTTTAGCAATTTTAAAAGTTTATATGTGATTAAAAATTTGAATATGCTCTAATACATTTATCACAGGCTGAACGCTTATCATTAACTCAAAAGACTCACTTGTTAAGTAATACTTCATACTTATCTATATATATTTAAGATTTACTAAATTTTTATTCGACATGAAAAGTGACATTGACTAATTAAAGCGCCTTTACAACTTGAACTCACCTTGAGAGGCTAGTTATAAAAGTAGGTGAATATTTATTAAATATATTTTTTGATATTTCAATATGTGATAAACTATGGTTATAAATTTGAAAGTAAACAAACTACAAGAGTTTATTAAACATTTTAATTGTTGTGCTTTCAGAATTAAGTGAAAAGCACAACAATACGTAATCTTCTTCTAATTGTTGTGAGTACTATTATCTAGTCCATTAGTTTATTTTACAAACCTAATTTTGCAAGTGCAACTCTTTGAAGAATTATACATTATTTAAAAAACAAACGAGTTTAAGAAAAGAGTGGCAGTATTTTGACCCGTTACTAATTTTATGTGATATTTTATTTTGTGTTATAAAAAATTATTAAAAAGACAAAAATAAAATTTTTAAAGACATTTATACGTGTAATTTATTTTTTTTCTTATAAATATATCATAAACTCTAATATTTATTATACAATTTAAACTCCTAAATTTATAAATTTCGCTAACATCAAAAAATTCTTAATTAAGAGATAAAAGAAATAATTTTTAGAAGTAAAAAAAGATATATTATTAAAAGCTTGATTCGTTCATATTTTATGAATAATGGGGGGCGTGTATTAAACATATTGAAAGTTATAGTAAGAGTAAATTACGAATTAAATAATGTATACTGAATAATATAAATTTTTTAATTTTTTTATGATATATAATAAAAGTAGGAGTTGATAAGACTCTTGAAAAAGTTATTGAGTCCAAATTGAAAGTTTTAGACTGATAGTATTATAGAACTTGAGAATGTATTATTTTATACATAGATCCAGATACCTTTCTAACATCATATTTTATCTAATATTTTTATTAATATAAATATTTTTTATATATACTATAATTGAAGGAGAGAGAGGATCGAACCCCCAACCTTCACATTGTGGGTGTGCTCATACAGGGCAAGCACCCCGGGCTTTATTAATATAGAATATTAAAATAAATATTAGAATTAGTGATTTAAAAGTAAGGGTTAATTTAATTTTTTAAGTTAAAAATTAATAAAAAATTAGTATATAATCAAATATGCATTAAACGTACACAAAAAGAGAGTGAAATAGAAAATCAAATGTAAGGAGAGTGTTGAAGGACAAAAAGAAATTTATTTAAATGTGAGTGTTGCGGTATTAAGAGTTCAACGCCGCAACATTAAGATCGGAAAAATTTTATTTTTAGGTAGAATTGTATCCTGAAGTCCTTTTTAGATTTCTATATACACATGAATTTTTATTCCAATTAAAAATAAGATTTTTAAAGATCTTATAAACACTATAAAAATTATTGTAATCCCTTAGAATTTATTGAAGTATCAAATCATCAATAAGAGATAGAATAGAGATCATAAATTACACCTGAGTGCTTCGAGTGTATAAGATAATGTAGTATAGATTCTTGAGAACTTTTGGGTATTTCTTTTGTCTCTGTAAGAGTTTTTTTTTTTGTACAATAGAATAGAATAAAAGAAATTAGAATCCTAAGATTCATTGTAGACGTAAGCGGTTATTGTCAAATCACACATATTATTTATATTTTTTCTTTAGTGTGTAATTATTTATTTTCTTTGATTATATAATATATGAGCAAATAATTAAAAAATTATTGAGATATAATTTGGAGAATAAGCCAAGTGTGTTGGGTATGCGAGGATCAAAGACGGACGAAGAAAGGAAGCGACAATGCAAAGTCGGTGCCTAGGCATGGGCACCGCGGAGATCGGTGTAAGAAATAGTTTTCCGTTTGTTTTGACTTGTTTCATCTCTCACTTATTTTAGGACTCCTTAAAATGACTCTCACATATTTAGGGTAAACCTAGATCGTCCTAAAGCTTATATATAAAGGCCATATATTGGCTTGTAAACATATCTGAATGATCAAACACAACAATCTTTGTGATTATAGCTTCTTTGTAATTCTTAGTGAGAGAAACTCTTAGTTTATAAGAGAGAATGAGTCTTTGAGAGTTATTTTTAGTAAAAGGCATACTTTTGCGAGTGCCTTGTGTTTCAATAATAAGAGTGTGATCTTGATCCATCGTAGATATAGGCAAACTGTTAAACTATGTAAATTCTATGTGTTGTTCTTCTACTTTCTCTCTCAAGATTCCTTAATTGCTTTATTTCTGCATTATATTACTTGGAATATTTTCTTGCTTGATTATTTTCGCTTTAACAAACTAGTATCAGATCAAAAGTTTTAAGCAGACATAGCCACACCTACGTATGAGGTAGAGAAATTCAACGGAACGAATGATTTCAATCTGTGGAAGATGAAAGTTAAGGCATTGTTGGTGAGCCAATAGTTAGGTTCGGTATTAAAGGAGATTGTAGCTTCATCTAGTGAAAAAGAGAAAATGCTAGAGTAATTTAAGACTAAAGCAGAAAGAAAGGACAGTACAATTGTTCTGTCATTAAGCGATGAAGTACTGAGGGAAGTAGCAGGTGAAACGACGACGATTGGTCTTTAAAAGAAGTTTGACTCTCTTTATATACGAAAGTCGTTGGCCATCAAATTACATATAAAGAAGAACCTATATCAGTTGTCCATGTCGAAGGGGACACCGATGATAGATTATATAAATGCCATCAATAAGATCATTATTGATCTTGAATCTATCAACATCAAGATAGAAGATGAAGATAAGGCAATCATTATGCTAAGTTCACTTCTTAAGAGTTATAAGAGCTTTGTTGATATGTTGCTCTACGGTAGAGAGAGTTTAACGATGAGCAATGTGAAATCATCATTAAACTCAAAACTATTAGGAAAGTAGATTGAAGGCAATGTAGAAAGTTTATTTGTAAGAGGAATGTCCTCATATAGAGATGGAAAGAAAAAAAGGCTCGAGATCAAAATTTAGGACTCTTAGAAAGTGTTATTGCTGCTAGAAAAAAGGACACTTCATAAAGAATTGTTTAAAGAAAAAAGTGGATGCTGTGCTTGCCTATGATGATAACTACGATAGCGCAGAGACTCTAGTCGTTACTAATGGTAAGAATACTAAACAATGGGTTTTTGATTCTAGTTGTACTTTTCATATATGCCTACACAAGTCTTAGTTTATAAATTTTCAACTCATTAATAATGGTAAGGTGTTAATGGGTAATGACATCGCTTGTCAGATGATAAAAATTGGTAGTATTAAACTTAGATTGTATGATATGTGAGTGAGAGAGTTGACAGAAGTTAGGTATGTTCCTGACCTCAAGTGGAACTTGATCTCACTAGAGACTTTAGACCAAAATGCGTGTTCTATCAGAATCGACAGAAGGGTTTTGAGAGTTTTAAAGGGTTCTATGGTGGTTACGAGAGGAGAGAAGTACAAATATATTTATATGCTAAAAAGAGAAGTTGAAAGTGGTTCTATATTATTCTCCGCAGATGATGAGAATATACAAACTAAGTTGTGGCATTTTAGACTAGCACACATAGGTCAGAAAAACCTGAAAGAGTTATTTAGTCAAAAGGCGTTTGGTGAAGATAAGTTGCAACCATTAGAGTTTTGTAAATATTGTGTGCTTAAAATAGCGCATAGAGTGAGGTTTAGTACCCGTGAGCACAAGACTAAGGGAACTCTTGACTATATACACTCGAATCTTTGGGGACCAGCTCAGACGACTACTCGTGGAGGTACTAGGTATTTTCTCAACTTGATTGATGACTATATAAGGAAGCTGTGGGTCTATGTGTTGAAAGTAAGGATCGAGTGTTTGATACGTTTAAGACTTAGAAAGCTTTTGTTGAGAATTAAATTAGAAAAGGGGTAAAAAGGCTACGAACTGACGATGGCTTTGAGTTTTACAATAGAGAGTTTGATGGGTTTTATGCCAAGCATGGAATTGCAAGGCATAGAATAATGAGATCAACACTATAACTGAATAATGTAGTTGAGAGAATGAATAGAACCCTATTTGAAAGGGTTAGATGCATTCTTGCCAATGCAAAGATGTCCAAGGCGTTCTGGGAAGAAGCTGTAATGGCTACAACTTATTTGATTAATAGAAGTCTCTCCTCAGCAGTAGACTTCAAGATGTCAAAAGAAAAATGGTTTGGCAACCCTCATAAGTATAATCACCTAAGAATTTTTTGTTGCCCTGCCTTTGTTAATGTTAAAAAGGGGAAGTTGGAACCTAGAGCTATCAAAGGAGTATTCATAGGGTATCCTGAAGGAGTAAAATAATACAAGGTGTGATGTAAAGAGTTGATATTACCAAGAAGTATCATAAGCCGTAGCGTGACATTCGATGATATGACAATGTTGAAAGCCTCACAAAAAAGTAAGAAGGAAGAACTTGTGCTCAAGGAAGACTCAGTACCCGAGTTAATAGAAGTTAAACTGGAGCTTGAATGTAGATTTGATATAACCTCAGATCAGTACTTCAATAAGGAGATCCTTGAAGATGAACCAAGAACACCGACGAGTTCTTCCAAGTCCACCTAAGAAAAGACAAAGACTCCTAAGATGAAACTTAAAGAGTACCAGCTAGCTAGAGACAGGTTAAGAAGAATAATTAACCCATTAATCAAGTATGCATAAGCAAATTTAGTTACTCACGTCTTTAATTCTACTTACACTCTTAAATTTGATAAGCCTAGATTATATGGTGAGGCTATAAAGAGTGAAAATAAGAATGAATGACAGCAGACCATAGAAGAAGATATTAGTTCTCTTAAGAAAAATAATACCTGGAAGTTGATATAGGGACCTCAAAAGAAACTAGTAGGGTACAAATGAATGTATAAAGTTAAGGATGAGATACCAATGATAGAGCCTACGAGATTCAAAGCTAGGTTTGATGCATAGGATTTTACTCAAAGAGAAGGAGTAGACTTTCATGAGATATTCTCTCCAGTTAAAGTACACATCCATTATGATTTTGTTACCCATGTGTGCAAATCTTGATTTTCATCTAGAGTAGATGGATGTAAAGACAACTTTTCTCCATGAAGAGCTTGAAGAGATGATATATATAGCACAGCCACCAGGGTTTGTAGAGCCTGAAAAAGAGGATCATGTTTGTTTACTAAAGAAGTTGTTATATTAGTTAAAGCAGTCACCTAGACAGTGGTATAGGAGATTTGATGAGTTTATGATAGCTTGTGGCTTTAGTGGAGCAAGTATGATAATTCGTGTGCTTTAAGAGCTTGAGTTGTGGGATAATGTATTTGCTTCTATACTTCGATCATATGTTGATCGCATGTAAAAGCATGAAAGAAATACAGAAACTCAAGAAGTAGTTGAGTGGCAAGCTTGAGATGAATGATTTGGGAGCAAAAAATAAAAGATTAGGTATTGATATTATGAGGGAAAAAAGAAATGTTATTTTCTTATCTCAATAACGATATATACTGAAGATCCTTGAGAAATTTGGTATGTCCAATTCAAAAGCTGTCTCTACTCTTTTGGCATGCATTTTAAATTGTCAGCAGCACAATTACCCACATCTGAAGAGGAGAAACTGTAAATAAATAAAGTATCGTGTGCAAGCTCTGCGGAAAGCATCATGTATAAAATAGTTTATACGAGACTAGACATAGCACAGGTTGTAAGTGTAGTAAGTAGATACACGAAAAATCTGAGAAAGGATTACTGGCTTACAGTGAAGTGAATTTTGAGATATCTCAAATGGACGTCAGATCACGAGTTAATGTATAAAAGGGATGAAGACAACAATATAATTGTAAGAGGATCTGTAGACTTTTGATTTTGCAGGTGATCTAAATAAAAGAAGATCATTAATGGGTTATGTATTCACAGTGTTTGGGTGTAGTGTATGTTGAAGATCAGTTCTACAACATGTGGTTACATTATCTACCACAAAGACGGAGTACATAACTGTTGAAAAAGTTATTAAGGAGACCGTGTGATTGAAAGGTATATGCACAGAGGTAATAGCTACTGGAGATGTGAATACTGGTATATATTGTGATAGCTAAAGTGCCATACACCTAAGCAAGCATCAAGTATTTTACAAGAGATTTCAACACATTGATGTGCAGCTCTATTACATTCGAGAGATTGTCCAAAGTAGTGAAGTTAGTTTAACAAAGATAGCGTCGTCTGAAAATTCTGCTGACATGTTGACTAAGCCACTACTCTCGATTAATTTCATCCATTGTAAGGACTTAATCGGAGTCACTACTTTATATGAGTGACCGAAGATAAGGAGATAAGAGATCGAGAATACTTTGTAGATGATTTTGAATTAAAGAGTGGATTTGTGAGAAAATTAATTAAAAAATTATTGTGATATAATTTAGAGAGTAAGCCAAGTGTGTTGGGGATGCAAGGATTGAAGACGGATGAAAAAAAGATGCGAAAATGTGAAGTCGGTACCCAGGCGTAGGCGCCGCAGCGCCCCTGATAGCACCTAGGAGTCGTGGTGTCAGATGCTCAATGTCGCAATGCTAAGCACGACTACCCAGCACTTCGGCTCCAGGGAGTAGGCGCCGTGGCGCTCGGTGTGGGGAATAATTTCCTATTTTGTTTTGACTTGTTTCGTCTCCTACTTATCCTAGGACTCTCTAAAACGAATTTCACACATTTAGGATAAACTTAGATAATCATAAAGCCTATATATAAAGGCCATCTATTGACTTGTAAAGATATCTGAGTGATCAAACATAATAATCTTTGTGATTATAACTTTTTTGTGATTCTTAGTAAGAGAAACCCCTAATTTGTAAGAGAGAGTGAGTTCTTTGTAATTTCTTTCTTATAAAATGTATATTTTATGAGTGCCTTGTAATTCAATAATAAGAGAGTGTGATCTTAATTTGTTATGGACATAAGCAAATTGGTAAACCACGTAAATTTTGTGTATTGTTCTTCTACTTTCTCTCTCTAAATTCTTTAATTATTTTGTTTCTATATTTTATTATTTTAAATATTTGTTTATTTGATTGTTTCTACTTCTAACATAATCTTTATTATTTTTAATATCTTGTAAGTAAAAGATTTTCACAAAACATTAAGAGTTGTTTAGAGTCCAAACTAAAAAATCGCAACAATAAAGATGAAGATGATAATTAATAAAAAAATAATTATAAAATAAAATTTCACCGCATATAACGAATACAATACAGTTAATACACATATAACAAATCCTATAAAAATTAGATAAAATTAGATTAAGAGAGGGTCTCGGTTAAAAAGAAGCGAGAGAGGAAAAAAAAAGGGCAAACAAAAAATCATATACACACCCTATATCTAATGTGTTCAAAATGAACAAGGCAACTAACATGTAAAATGGTGATCGTACGAGCACTAGAAATTGAAGTTCTCAACTATTGTTGAGATCCGAATCTAAAAACTCCTCTTTAAAACAAATAACAAAAAAAAAAAAAAAGACCTTCCTTCAGGTTCAGCTTCATAGATGATGATTCTAATATAGCTAGGATACATATATATATATATATATATAGCTATTAATAATATATTCCATTGCAACTTTAATTTATATATTCATCTCTTACACTGAACTCTTGCCTTTGAAATCCACAGTGGACATTGGAGGAATGCCCTGTTGATGGCTGAAAATGTTGTTTGGATCAATGATAGTCTTAGCTCTAACCAGCCTATCATAATTCTTCAAGAAGTATTTTTCACCCCAAGCCCTAGCAATCTCAACAGCATCATCCTTAGATGGAGTAATACTAGAGTAGTCAGTCACCTCTATCTCTCCTACATCAATGTCCATGTAATTAATATAAGCAGCTCTGGGGGCCCATGACACTAACGGTGTCATTGCATTATAAAAATCTCTTATCCATTCCATATATTCAATGCTTTTGTCATTATGTTCTTCATACCAAGCCACCAGGTACTGGATTGTAAACAGGTTGCCTCTCCTGTGGGGAAATGCGATTGCTTCACTGCTTATGCTATGCATCATCCCGCCAGAAGGGTCTAAAATCACATACCCTTTTGGCTCTCTGTCAAGAATTTCCAGGGCAGCTCTTATGCCTGAGATGGAAATTGGGTTCCTGACATAGTCTGATTTGGCTTTGAAATAATTCTTGTCTTGCAAGTACCTGTTTTTCAAATCAGATATGGTGCTTCCATTACTTAAGCCGGAAAAGAATAGAATCGATTCAATCCAGCTCATTTCTTTGCAATCTTCTTCAGAAACACCCAGCTCGGGAAAAACCTGGTTCAGAGTTGATAAAACTTCATGTTTTGGACCAAGATAAAACCCTTTAAATGTCGCTGATACGCCAATGGTTTGAGTCTCAGGCAGACCGGAACCAAGAAAACATGACAAGTAAAAATCATCTGTCAAATTTGGTGCAACATGTTGCCACTTGTTTACAAGCTTGGCCACATCATGGCCTTTTCTTCCGGGCCTGGAAACAATGAAACCTGTTACAGTTCTTGGTACTTTCAACAACTTGATTTTCCAGTAAACAATGCCCCAAACGCCGCCTCCTCCTCCTCTGATCGCCCAAAACACATCTTCTCCCATGGCTTCTCTGTCCAGTAACCTGCCATTTGCGTCAACAAGGAGAGCATCCACCACATTATCAGCTGCAAGCCCGTATTTTCTCGACAAGAGCCCGAATCCTCCGCCGCCAATGTGCCAGCCGACGCCAACCGTGGGGCAGGACCCGGCTGAGAAGCCATGAACGCTGCTTGACTCAGCAATGGCAGAATAAGTTTCACCAAGCGTAGCACCTCCTTCAATCCAAGCAGTTTCGGATTCCAAATCCACCACACTTTGTTCAACTTCGTCAAGTCGATTATCACAAACGAAGCCCCATCACTTGCAACTGATGAAGTTCCTTCGTAGCTGTGTCCACCACACCTTACTCTAATTTGCAATGATTCCTTCCTGCAACACATCACACTGCTGGCTAGCTGCTCTACAGTTTCCGGCAAGATAATAGCCATTGGCTTGGGAACTGGAGAATCTTTAAACCGAAGATTTGGATGGAAAAATTCAGAACCTTGTACTAGTAACTATCTGTGGAATTATTCTCTTTGGTGGGGAAAATAGTGAAGTTCTTCACATCATAATGAGTTAAACAAGACATAATTTGGCCACTTGGTTCACAAAGAGAATAAGGAATAATAATAACAACAATAATAATAACAAAGGCTAGATGATGAACAAAAGAAACGGGTTGCTCCTAGAGATCATGACCATGGCTAATTAAGTTAATTTCTTGGTCTGCTTATTGATAATGGTGGTGGTGGGGTTTTAATGAAAAAGTGGAGAATCATCTGCAACGTTGAGGACAAAGGAATATAGAGAGATGAAAGAAGAGGAAGTTGAATGCAATTACATACGTGGCCGGCGCGCCATAGTTATAATATTGTATATTTGAGAAATTTTAACAAAGAGAAACACACCCACACACTCTCTCTTGCTCTTATATTAAATGCCCCTGAAACGATCATCACTGAAACATGACAAAAAAAGAGTTTGCATTAGAGTAAAGAGGTTAGGTATATTCAGAGAAAGAGACTAATATAAATAATGATGTTTAAATATATACACGCCGGCAAATTTACTATAAAATCAAATTAAAAGGGGCCTGCTCATGTTTGGACGTGGGCAGATGCGTTCATTATCAAGTGGTAACGTATGTCTCTACTCTATCCGTGCAATGTGCATATACTCAATTTAGTAATAGAGAATGCTTCTGCTTCATTTTGTTTAATAGAGGAGCAAGCAGCAACAGCGGCTCTGTGAAACCTAGGAAAGCCAATGTTGTGTTACGTGGCGGATATATTTGTCCACTTTGTCAATATTTTATTTAGGTTTCGTGGCTTTATAGGGTGACAGTAACAAATTGCATTAGTGTTGTGTTAATATAGAATATTAACAAATAAAAATTTAAATATAAATACGATTCGTTTATTAAACGAATTAAACACTTAAATTCATATTTGATTCGTTTAATAAACGAATAACACGACACAATATAATTATACACTTTTAATTCGTTACCATTCAATTCGTTTACAATTCAATTCATTTATAATTTATTTAAATTTTTATTTTTTTACTATTAAATTCATTTATAATTCTATTCGTTTATAATTTGATTCATTAGCGATTCGATTCGTTAATAATTCAATTCATTTAATTTAACAATATTACAAACCTAATTCAATTTCGTTTACATAAAATATTCAATTCATTTAAAATATGATTGATTCACAATTAAAAAAATTTACATAAAAAATCAAACATTTAATGCATCTAATAATAAAATTATTCTAATACAATTAAAAAAATTAAAAATCCATCCAATTTAATTGAAGAAATAATTCATCATAAATCAAATTATTCAAATTCATTAAAAATAAAACCAAACTAATATAGTAAAATAAACACATTCAAAATCGATGATGAATAATCTGCAATCAAATAAATAAAATAAACTATTCCAAACATTAAGAAAACAAATTTGTAAAATAAATTGAAGAAATAATTTATCATACATAAAATCTTCATAATCTTCATCCAATAATCTTCATCCAACAAATTTTGTATATACATATATATTTATATTATTTTAGAATGGAATAAAATTATTACACGTTGATAAATTGTTTCATCTATCACTGAACACAAAATATGACTGCAAAAATAAAAATAAAAAAAATTAATCCACATTAAGAAAGTATCAAATAAAAGCTTAAAATTTTGCAAGACAAGCAGACTGATTGATCCAGTTCAAGAAACAATGGCTGCTTAAGGTTCTGCAATACAAATACTAAGTCTCAAAGCATTAACCAAATATTAAAGTAGGAAAATATTGCATTAAGGGGAATTAGCAATTTTTAACTTTTACACTAAACTGGAATAAATGAGGCTCTTTCATACCTTGAGCCTTTTAGGAGATTTTCAGAACAAATGCTTTTTCAAAACTTTGAAACATGATTCGAGCAAAATGAAGAAAATCAACGACTCAGTTATATGGTGTGTGCATGTGTGTGTGCACAGTGGACTGGTGGCTTGAAACCCTAAGGAAAGAATGATGTATATGGAATTGTGTGGTGTGAAATGATTAAAGTTGTAAAAGAAAAAGCGAAAATGGGTGGAAAAGAGAAAAAGGTATAATAAGTGGCGGGACCGGGTGAAAATAATAATAATTTTACTTTTTAAAATTTTAAAACGAAAAAGTTAAAAAAATATTAAAATATAAATGTAAATAATATTAATCAGGATAATATTTTAAACGAATTGACGAATTGTAAAATTTAAACACATATTTGATACGATTAATAAATGAGTAATATAAATTCGACTCATTTATTAATCGTGTCAATTTATTTTTATTCATATTCATTTAAAATATATCAAATTTTACCCATTTTACCATCCTCAAATTTTTACACTCTTAACTATAATTTAAGAAGATAGCACTCATTCAATCTTGAAGATTTAATAGACCTGCTGCTAATAAGGGGTGTTTAAAAGTTAATTTGGTTAGGGTGATTACTAATTAGAGGTGGGTATTTTTGAATTGAATTAAACAAAAAGAAATTGAGTTGATTCAATTTAACTTAATTTCTTTAAAGTTTGATTAAGTTAGATTTAAAATTAAGAAAATAAATTTAAAATAGATAAAAAAATAATAAAAATTGAGAATTAAACTAAAATTTATCGGTTCAAGTCAATTATATTAAGAAAATCAATTTTGATCAATTTTAACATGTGTGAAATTGATTGGTACTGATCGATTTTGTTGTAGAAAACGTTTCACAAGTATAATAATTGTAGAACAAAAGATAGTATGAGAAGGCAAGAGAAAACAAGAATAAGAAAGCGTATAAATCTTTATGTGGTTCGATAATTGCTTATATTTATGACGGATCAAGGTCCTCACTTCTTTTATGAAATCAAAAGAATCACAAAGAACTCTCTCTTAAAGGATTACAACTGAATTGAAATTGGTAATTCAATAATTATGTTTGAACATGAATTGAGATAGATACTAATGAGAAGTCATCACAAAGTTAAGTATGTAAAGAACGTATGAGAAAAGAGTATAAATGGGATGCTACAAGTTTAAATGCCCCAGTGTTAGTTCAAGAACACCTCAGCGTTAGCAGAATGCCCCTGCGTTGGTTGATGAATGTCACGACTTTGGTCAGATAGTTGCATTAATGCCCCTGCGTTAGATGCTGAACGCCCTAACGTTGCTTGTTTAGGAACATCCATTTTTTTAGCACGAATTGACTTCTTTAAGTGAGTTTTAGACTCTCACACGCAATGAATCTTATTCCAACTAGGTTTAGGGTTTCTTAAAACTTTATAAACACTATATAAACCCTTGTAATATTTTAGAATTAGTCAAGCATCAAAAGATGTAAACATAAAAGAGAATAAATGAGTTAAGTAGGTACTAAATACTAAGTACACTAAGGTGTAACCATGAGATCCTTAGTGTGTTAGAAGTGATGATAAATCCTTTGAGAAAGCTCGAGCTATTCTTATATTCCTTGGTTAAATATTTTATTGTTAGATCAAGGTGATCTGGAAGATACTAAGAGGTAATCTATAAGATATTTAGTAGCCTACAAGTTCTTTTGTGAATATTAATAAAAGAAATTGGATCATGTATCCATTGTAAACGTAGGCGTTGTACCGAACCATATATATCTTGTGTCTTGCAGTTTATTTTTTGTATCTTTATTATTGTATTGATATTTTATATTTTTGATTATTTGTGAGTTAAATCTTTCACATGCGCATAGGGTTTATTTGGAGTGCATGCCAAATAAATCCCAACAAATTGATATTAATGCAAAAGCTAATCGTAATGAGAAATTAGTACTAAGGCTAATATTTGCAATAAAAATAAAGTGTTATTTATAGTTTTTACGTCCTAGGCAAATCTTACTTTGAGTTACATCAAGAGAACGAAGTTTGGACGACTTAAAACACAAGTATTACAAGGGTAACTCGCATTAACGCTGATTTTTCCAGGTCTTGTCACCGTAACGTGCTTATCCTTAAGTAAAACAAAAATTAACAATAACAATTTATTGACTCCAAATAAAATAACTAAAAACAAGCTCAATTGATTATATGATCATAATTATTATCTCAAAGGCTGTTAAAATGATGCAAAATTTTTAGAAATCAATAAATAACTCTCAACAATCTATAATACCATTCATCAAATTCTTCATTCTCCCTTATAATTGATCACTTGTGTGTGTACAATAAGTAAGTAAATAGTCAAATGAAACTTAAATATACTTAATACTTAAGAAAGTGTATGAATATAATGTCTCAGCATATTTCAATATATAATAACACTACCATAAGCATGCTTTTCATACTACTATCTATTAAAATAGAAATACACATATCTATAGATCTATTTAGGACTTTACTTAACTTGTAACGTAAGGCTAGCATCAAGGTGGAATAAAAGTGTATATATATATATATATATAATGCTCAATCACACCATAAACACTTAGATTTTACCTAAAAACCTCCTTAATTCATTTCTCCTTAATTTACCTCATCTCCTAAACTTATGATATTTTTATCTTTTTTTAAATCACTCTTTTGCAAATAATTTCTTCTTTTTCTTAAGTTAGGGATATTGTGCTTAAAAGACTCATTCTTTTTTTATAAATACACCCTCAAACCTAAATTGATAAGTACTTTCAAGACTTATTATTTTTCACTTCAGCATCATTATTTTCTCACATAACCACAACCTTTTTCTTTTAAAAATATTTTAAAGTAAACTCGAGATTTATAGTGTTACGGGTCATTTGGGATAACTAATTAAGCTTAAAGTCTTAAGGCTTGTAATGCGGTTAAACAAAAAATAAGTATTTTGGCTCAAAAGGGATAACTATGGATAAATATACATCTAAGGTAGGCTAGAAATGCTCAATCGATCTAAAAATGACCTAATGTCATTTCTCTATTCATGTGTTTTATAAAATTTTGTCTCAAGTGATAATCAAATAAGTTCTAGAATGTTGGTCCTCGAGACTATGGTGTACTTCTTAAGCATAAGTATTTTTAAGCAAAAAATTCAACTAATACATACTTAATTCTAATCATCATCTCAACCATAAACTAAAAAACAAAAAAACCCCATTAGACAACCAATCAATTTAAGCAGTAAAATAAACACAAGTTATGTGTTTCTCACCCCTAGATATAAATTAGATAATGTCCCTAATGTTGAAAAATAAAGCTTGAGAGTAAGATACTTTCTTGGTAATTGAAGTTCAAGCATTGTGGCGTTGTTGTCTATTGATGTTACTATAGTGTTCCTTGGCTCCTAATGCTTCGTACTACTTCTTTAAATACTTGACTTGTCGTTTTATTCCTAAAAGAAAAGAAATTAAAGTAACTAAAACTGAAACTAAGTAAATATTAAAATAAAAATTATTGGGTTACCTCTCAAGAAAAGCTTAATTTAACGTCGTCGGCTTGATAGAGTTTTTTCTATTCTTATGATGGATTAAAGGTGATAGTAGAAGCATCTTTATATGTGATCTTGCTGGCCTTTCTTTCTCTCAGCTTCCATATCTTTGCAATTAATCCTTGGGCAGTGGCTCTCACCTCATCCTTTTTGTGCTTTTTCAAAAAACTTGAATCTTAAACTTGAGAAGTGAGTTTCTTATGCCATTCTCTTTGATCCTTTCATCGTACTGCTGCTATTTCTTTTCCTTCTATACTTCAATGCCTTCTTTTGAATGTAAGGATCTAATGTCTCTATGTCTTTGAGTTCCTTAGTGTTTGAGTGTACTATATTAATGTTGAAGCAGTCTTCACTATCTAATGGTATTTTAATTTTCTTGAAGACTTTGAAAGTGATAGTGTACTCTTACACTCTCATGGTCAACTCTCATTTCTATACATCTATGATCATTCGTTCGGCAGCTAGGAAAGGTCTTCTAAGGATGATCAAATCTCCTAGTCTTCTCTCCGTATCTAGAATGATAAAATCTATAAGAAAGATAAACTTGTCCATATTTACTAGCACGTCCTTTATGATTCTTTTCAGACAGGCAAGAGATTGGTAAATAAGTAAGAGTTTGACGTTGATAGGCATTGCTTCTCTCAAACCTAACTTGTTGAAGAGGGAGAAGGGCATGAGGTTAATACTTACTTGTATATCATATAATGCTTTTCCAAGGTCACAATTTTCAATTGAGCACGGTATAGTGAAGCTCCTAGTATCTTTGAGCTTAAGAGGTAGCTTTTTTTTAAGAATCGCGTTTCACTCTTCTGTCAATGCTATGGTCTCATGATCCTCTAATCTCATTTTCTTAGAAAAGATACTCCTAATAAACTTGACGTAACTAAACAATTGTTGAAGTGCATTTGCAAAAGAAAGATTAATATGTAATTTCTTAAAAATTCTAAGAAATTTGAAAAAGTACTTATCTAGCTTATTCTTTTATAGCCTCTAAGGGAATGGTGGAGGTGGAATGCTTAACTGTGTGGACCGGTTCTACATATTGGGACTGGTATTTTCTATTGAATTTTTACTCTTTTGCACTTCAAAATTTTTTTGCACCTAAATGCCAGTTTCTGCACTTTTATCTGCTAAAATTTATGCACTTTTCTGCATCTCTACACTATTTTTTGCATTGGTATGCTACTAATTTTTGGTTTCTTCACTAGTTTTGTGCCTTTTTAGTCTTTGAGGAAAAGATATTGGCAGTTTATAGGGTTATACATCATTGTGTTATACTACTTTTTCCATCTCCTTTATATTTGAAAGTGGTGGTTGAGGTGTGTTTTCGTGTAAAACCTTACCACTTTCTAATAATATAGCTTGGCATTACTCTACATTTCTTCTTGAATTTGCTTAGATGTCACTTGGTAGAGCTCCCGGAGGTCGCTTATTAATAGTTGCAGTAAGTTGTCCCATTTGAATCTTTAAATTATTTAAGACTACTGAATGGTTTTGTATAATAGCATAATTTGACATCACGTATTGCATGAGCATGTCTTCTAATGACAACTTCTTATTTTGTAGTGGTTGGAATCCTGGTGGATTCAATGGTGTAGATGATTCCTCTTGATTGTTATGCTAAGAGAAGTTTAGATGATCTTTCTACCCCGGATTATAAAAATTTGATTCTGTGTTATGCTGCTATCGATTAAAATTGGACACATCTACCCATTCATATGGTTATCACCACTAAAGTCATAAGTAATTTACCGAGTTTTTTTTACGGTGTTCAATGCATCAATCTTATTGGATAACATATTGATTTATGCTGCCAATGCATTGAATGCGTTAATCTTATGTACACCAGCAACTCTCTTAAGTGTAACTATCTCGACTAGCCATTGATAACTATTTGATACCATCTCCTATAATAGATTATAAGCTTCATCTATAAACTTATTCATCAAAGCTCTTTCAGTAACAACATCTACAATAGTCTTAAAATGACCTACTAATTCATTGTAGAATATTTGGACTAATAGCCATCTAGGTGCTTTATGACGAGGACACTTCCGCAACATGTCCTTGAAATGCTCTTATGCCTTATATAACGATTCACCATCAATCTAAAAAAATAAGATGATGTTATTCCTCATTTTTGCTATTTTTGTTGGTGGAAAGAACTTGGCTAGAATTAATTACTAAAATTAATTTTATTTAATCTATTTTTATTTATTTAATTACTAAAATTAATCGTACTTTAATTTTTATCTAGAAAAATTAAAATAAGAATTAAATCTAATTAACCTAATTTTATCAAATTAAACTAAACTTAATATTAATTAAAAGCAAGCAAAGAGTTGAATTCACCAATTAAGAACAATCTAGAGTTGCCACTTATCCCTTAATATTTCATTGGATTTATAAACCTCTTAATTAATCCTTTAATACAAATTGTTAGTTTAGACTTTAATCTCATCATAAGCTTCTGTCGATGGTTGAGTAACAATATTATACATTGTAATAATTATTTATATGTCTATGATAATTCAAATAAAATGTAATACATTTGGAGCATGTCTAAATCTTACAATATATGCCATTTAGGTATATTTTTATCCTACATGAAACTTATAGTTGTTATCCTACGATCATGCATCAAACTATCTTACGCTAAACACATAAATTCCTTTGTTAAGTTCATTATTATTCCTCAATCATTCAAAATATTAGCCAAATATAATGAAAGCTTTAAACATAAAATATAATGAATAAATTATATGTATTAAGTTTATAAACTAAGAGTCAATAAAATCTACTACATAATAAGTTCAATAGTCTAACTCTAGAAATAAAAACTTAGGTCGTAATGAAATAAAGAGTTCTAGAATTTATCAATAATAACATAATTAAAATTATAGAAAACTAGAAAGATAAATAATTGAAGATATAAAACTAATTTTTCTGCAATTTTCAATATCTAGACTTTTTTATCCTCCAAAAATTGCTTTATCTCTTTTTTTTTTTCTCTATCCTCTTGATTCCTCAAAATAGGCTTTTTGGTCTTCTATTTATAATTTTGTATCTTTAAATTATGATAAAACATCCATACAAATTAGATTATGATTTACTGTTCATGCAATACTATTCATACAGTACTATTCATACAGTGCGCGGTGCTGAATTTTGAGCGAGGGTGCTATTCATGCATTACTGTAGCAAACTATTGTAGTAGGGCACTATAACAATTTTGATGTTTTTGACTTATTTTCATTAGATTTTTATCTTTATTTACTTTTGACTATAAACCTACAAAATAATAATAAA
Organism: Ailanthus altissimus; assembly: GCA_946807835.1. Lineage (NCBI taxonomy): Eukaryota > Viridiplantae > Streptophyta > Magnoliopsida > Sapindales > Simaroubaceae > Ailanthus > Ailanthus altissimus. Next base: position 194,340 of record OX327708.1, read on the forward strand.
ATATTTAAAAAGACAAATAATCTTAATTTCAACGAACAAATATTAAGCTTGGAATATGAAAATATTAGACCTAATTAACCCTTATTATGATGCGAGTTTAAAACTTCTCTAAGATAAAAACTTAGCGCCTGACATTAGTTTCTGAATCTTTGGCGCTGAAGCGCCAATTTCCTATACCTCATCCTTAACTTTCTATCTTAAGCTTCATTTTTAATATTGCATGTGTCTTCGTACCTATGTTATATGTCTCCTTTTATTGGCTCGACTCCAAACATTTTTTAACATGATTTTTAATCACTATTCTCATAAATCCCCTCTTTAGTTCAAAACTAGAGAAATGCGTATCTAATATGTATAAGACAATGTAATTTGGAATGATAAGAGATTTATCTGCAACTTTTAATTTTTGAGTGGAAGCTAATTTAAACTATATCAATTTCAAATTAGACAATCAATAGAGTGCATTAATGATAATCAATGTAAATTAGTTGTCATCCTTCTTGACTTTTATCATCCAAGTGGTTCTCTCTTCATTTATATTGATTTATCTATGTTTTTCTATAAATAGGTGGCCTATTTATGCTAAAAACATGTAAATTGAGATCTAAATTTTAGTTTAAAATACTTGTCTTTTGTATTATCTCTTTATAGTATTATTTCTTTCATTTACTATTCTAAAGTTTATGTTATCTCTTCTTCCATCATTTTTCTTTTATTTTATTATATCCAAGTAATTTTTATTTTACAAAGGTAAAAGGGTGAAACTCTTAGTAAGGTAATAAGATATACTTCACTCTTATTCTAGAATTTTATGTTCCATTCTTAAGTTAAGCAAATTTATATATAATGTATTTTTTTTTTTTGCAATATTGATACTCTTTCTTACAAAGTGATGTATCTTAATTTATTATAGATAATATTTATAGTTAGCACAATATATTCTTAAAACCATTTACAAGATTTGGCGTAGATACTCTTTCTTGTAAAGTGAGAGTCATGATTTATTATAGAAAAATATAAAGATTGGCATAATAAATACTTGAACCCATTAACAAGATTTGGTGTATAATAATTGAAAGAAATAAATAAAAATTAATATATAAATAGTGATGAATTTTAATTGTTATATCTTTTGATTGGAATCTCTTTTGTGTGAAGATTCTAATTGAGTTATAAAAAGAGTTGAATATATTCTTATTTCATATATCAAGAGTAGACCCCCTAACATTAGCATTCATTTTATTTGATTATTTGAATTATTATTTGCAAACGTCTTATATTACTTTATTTGTCTTTACAGTATTTATAATTTATAATTTTAATTTCACTTCCCTGTGGATTGACTTCATTCTCATCTGGTTATTTATTACTTCGACAGTCTTGCACTGGGATAAACTCCTATATTCTAGACGTGTCACATGATCTTCCATTCCAAATTCTTCAAATTCCCTATAGTTGTAACATGTGTATCTTTTCTCTAAGCTCTCTATGAAGAAAAATAGTTTTCACATCCATTTACTCAAAATGCAAATTTAAGTTTACACATATGGCCATTAAAATCCTAATTGACGTGTACTTAATTATTGGTAAGAATATTTCATAAAAATTAACCCCTTTACGATGAGTGAAACTTTGTGCTATTAATGTAGCCTTAAATCTTGTAAGCTCTACACTCGGTATTCCTTTCTTAATCTTATACACCCACTTGCATCGAACTAATTTCTTATTTTGAGATCTCTTCACCAATTCCCAGAACTTATCCTTTAGGAAAGAACTAATTTCATCCTCCCTCACCTTCTGCCACTTCTAATTATTTTCACTTTTTATAGCCTCTTTATAGGTCTTAGGCTTATCAAACTCAATGGTGAATGCAGTATTAAAAGTATAGTTATTAAATCAATTCAAAACTAAGTTTAACAAATTTAACATATATAAGAATAATGTTTAAAAATTATGTTGAAGATAGTTTAGAGTCAAGCTAAAGAAAAGATACATATAACGAAGGTACGAAGACATATACAATGTTAGAAAGGAAGCTCAAGGTAGAAAGTTGAGATTGGGTGTGGGAAATCAGTGCCAAAGATTCTAGAACTAGCATAGCGATGCCAACTTTTTGTGTTGGAGAAGTTTCAAACTTACGCCATGGTGCCACAACTTAGGGAAATCAGCGTCACGACACTAATGTGAATTGTCCTCAAATTATTTGTATTTTAAGTCGTCTAAACTTCTTTCTTTTCATGTAACTCAAATTAGAGTTTACCTAGGATGTCTAAGCTATAAATAGGACCTTATTTTAGTTTGAGATACACCACCAAAAATACCAAAAATTAAGGGCATTCAATTGTAATAATTTTAGAGAGAATTATTTGTGATTCTTTTAATTTAATAAAAGAAACGTGGATTTCGATCTGCCTTAAATGTAAGCAATTTTCAAATCATGTAAATTTTTGTATACCTTCTTATTCTTGCTTTCTTTTGCCTTTTTATACTCTATTTTGTTTTGCAATCATTTTACTTATGAAGTATTTTCCGCAACAAACTAGTATAAGAGATTTGTTATACGATTATGGAATCACACAAGTATAATATAAAGAAATTCAATGATGAGAATGACTTTAATATATAGAAGGTCAAAGTTATGATTTTGCTGGTGATTCAAGGGCTTAACTCTGCCCTTAAAGAGACTACAACTTCATTCAACAAGGAGAAAAAGCCTGAGATGTCAAGACCTGAACGAGATTGTAAATCCATTTAGAAGAAGGCTTATAGCACGATAGTTCTTTCGATTGAATGACGGAATTTTAAGGGAAGTTGCTAAAGAGAAAACAACAATAGATTTTTTAATAGGAAACTTGATGACCTCTATATGACAAAATCCTTGGTAAATCATCTACTCATCAAGAAAAAGTTGTACTAGTTGACCATGACTGATATTACATCTATCAAATACCATATATATGTATTTAACAAGATTATCATTAATTTAAAGATGATTTATGTGAAGATTGAAGATGAAGACAAAACAATCATCTTGTTGAGTTCCTCACCTTAGAGATATAAGTAGTTTGTTGATACTCTTTTCTATGGTAAAGAGTCTTTGATAATAACAGACATTAAAGCTTTATTAAACTCAAAGAAATTAGGGAAGAGAGTAGAGCCTGGTAATGCAGAAAGATTAATTGCAAGATGGAGGCATGGAAATAGAGAAGGAAAGTCTAAGAGAAATTCAAGATTAAAATCTATATGCAAAGATAAAGGATAAGAAGGTAAAGGAAGAAGATGTTGCAATAACTTATGATGAAAGCTATGATAATATAGAGACCTTAGTCGCTTCATATGGGAGAAGTTCTATTGAGTGGATACTAGACTTTAGTTGTACATTCCATATGTGTTCAAATAAATCCTTATTTACTAATTATCAATCTATTAATAGAGGAAAATTGTTAATGGGAAATAACATGGCCTATCATATCATTAAAATTGGTAGTATTAGGTTAATGTTACATAATGGAAAGGTTATAAAGTTGCTAAAAGTTAGAGATATTCTTGATCTTAAAATGAATTTAGTTTCTCTTGATATGTTAAGCTAGACTGGGTGATAAATTAGAGCAGAGAGTAGGATTGAAGGTGTTAAAAGGTTCTATGGTAGTTATGAAAGGCAAAAGGTGAAATTGAGTATATATGTTAAAAGGTTCTATTGATGATGAGAATATGCATACCAAATTATAGCAAATGAGGTTAGCTCAACTAGGTGAAATGAGCCTAAAGAAGTTATATAATCAATGAGTATTTGGCAAGGATAAGTTATAGCCAATGAAATTTTGTAAGCATTATGTGCTTGGTAAAGCATATAAAGTCAAGTTCAGTACTGGAGAACACAAAACTAAATGTACTCTTGATTACATACATAGATCTTTGGGGTCTTGTACAAACTATCATATATAACAGAGCTAGATATTTTTTAACATTCATAGATGACTATTTTAGAAAGTTGTTAGTCTATGTGTTGAAGTTGTTACTCTTGATTACATACATAAATCTTTGAGGTCTTGAACAAACTATCATATATAGCAGAGCTAGATATTTTTTAACATTCATAAATGACTATTCTAAAAAGTTGTTAGTCTATGTGTTGAAGAGTAACAATAAGTATTTAAATCCTTCAAAGCATAGAAAGCTCTTACGGAGAATCAAACCAGTAAGAAGATCAAGAGGCTTAGAATAGATAATAGTCTCAAGTTTGTAATAAAAAATTTGATAGTTTTTGTTACATGTGTAAGATCGCAAGGCACAAAACAGTAAGGTCAATAAAACAATAGAACAGTCTTGTAAAAATGATGAATAAGACATTACTCGAGAGAGTAAGATGCATGACACAGAGTTTAAAATATTTTGAATTGACTTCATCATTATCAGTAAGTTGTTAAATTATTTTTTTTAAAAGATAGTGTTGGATGCTCCAACTCAACTGTCCTCTCTCTATTAAATATCCTGTATATATTTTTTTCACAAATCAGTTGAGAAGTACACACGACAAAGGATCAACAAAAAAAATGTGCAATGCACTACGAATACTTAAGGATGGGTACTTCCTAGAAATCCCTTCCTCCATTAGGCTTTTATAGGCTCTTGAGTTTTTCATCTCAACCTTTTTAGATTCAAGCTTTTTTTTTTCTAGTTAAGTTCATTTTGCAATTTCATTCCTTTTGAGTATGCTACCATCTCTTGAATTTTCAACTTGCCATTGCCTAGAATGGTTTCCATCAGCAGAACCCAAAAATTCATAACTACGAAAAGCTGTCAACAACCTTATTTGAAAGAGCTTGTATCTTGTTATGGAATTGACATCTCATTTGTCATTTTGCAATCTCGTAGGGCCAATCCATTCTTCCCATCTTCAATTCCTCGGCCATGATTCGCTCAAATGTCATTATTACCTATGGCTCTTCTTTTATACCTCTTTTTGGTTCTTGTGAAAAAATAGATGACATATAAAAAGCAAAGTTGTTTTTTTAATTTACTTTTATTTTCAAGTACTAGTACTTATAACTAAAGAGTCATCAGAACCACTCGCATATAAATACATAATGGAGGACGCCCAGGATAATCGAGAAAACTCATAAATAACACATATTGAAGTGGGATAACTACTCCCATTTGAGGTGCAATAACATACATATAAATATACATATATATATATATATGTATGTACGATCATCTTGAACTTTGATTACTAAATAAGTAATCAGAAGGTTATTAAATATGTTATATATATAATTTATCTAACATGTTAATCTTTTGAATAATTTTCAAGTTAAAATAATGGTATACCCTTTAACTGCCCTAACATGTCTTAGAAAAATGAAAGGGTCACTCGAATTGTTAAATTGTTCCAAAATAGTTAACAAATAAATTAGTCATAGATTTATAAATAGGATAAACCACTCACTAGCTCAAAATTCTTAATAAATTTTGGTCTAAATTTGATATGCAAACTTCGATTTAAAATATTGTATTATTAAAAAAAAAAATTTGGTTGAGTTCTTCGAGAAGAATTTAGATCCTATGCTAATCTGAACTTGATGATAAGTTTTTTCAACTTTTGTGATACATAACATTTTGAGTGTATGCTATGCAAGGGCTTTGCCTGTTGCTCTAATGTTCGTCGTCGAGTTACATGATAACTCAATGAATAGCACGACCTTTGATGATCGCATGGCCATCATGCCGGCATATGGATTGCTCAAGTCCAAAGATAAAATCATGAAGTGGAAGCATTATCCAATTGAAGGCTAACATTCAACACCAATGACACTCTAAAGAGGTGGGGAAATAGTTTAGAGTGTCATGGGTGTTGAATATAAGTCACACCAAGCTTTGCCTTTTTCTTTTTTCTATTACATCAAATATAAAAACCAAACTCCTCCCCACATTGGTGTGACTTGTGAGCCGAACTTGAACCCCAAATCTCTTGTTACAACCCAAAAAGTTGCACCAATTGACATACATTTGTTGCTGAATTTTATAGATGAGGTTTGAGAAAATATTAAATTTCATGTCTATCACAGGTCTTCCATCTTTCTATCACCACATTGAATCGATCGTCTCTCTTCCTAATCTGCAAAATCCAGAGTTGATTAAATTCAAGCTTGGGAGTTCAGAGCAGTGTAGTACGGTGAACAATAAAGGGAAATTTGTGCACCATTAAAATGGAATGTAGCATAGAGAAAGTTTCTAATGTGCTTAAATTCGATGCAAAGTAGAATCCATACAGGCAGATCACATATATCCCATAATTTAAAGTAAAATAGCTGCATGAAAAATTTGCTTTTAGTCTGCACTTCTTCAACTACATTTGGTTGTATAACTTATAAAAAAGTATGAAATAGACAAGATTTGTGATAGTCTGTATAAATATATAAAAAAAAATCTAAAGCTAGATATGTCTCACGCACTTAACCACTATTCGATACTTGTTGGGTGAAAGTTTTTAATCTTTTCACGGCAGAATCCATGCCTTATCAGAATTCTTATTTTATAACAACTGAAACATATTTCAAACAAATTACTTAAGAATTCAAAATCAGCCCAGAAGAGAAAATAATGAAAATTGTAAAAGAAAGGGAAGATTAAATTTTAAAAAAAAATGTCTTTAATCACAAGATATGCATCTTGATTTCAAATTAGATACTGTGGACTAGCATACTTCTGAAGAAAAGCTAAAACAGACGACTCTATCACTAATACACAAATGCTTGTGATCAAAATTTCCATGTTTTGAAACATATGGTAACTGAAAGACGAAAGTGTTACCTCAACCATTGGATTTTGTCCACAGAGCAACATATCCACACTCTTCTCCGTCTGCAGAATGAGCGCCAGCAGTATCATTGGAAAGGAAGAAGTTACCAGTTAAATAAGTAACCATATTATATTCATATTTACCATTTAACAGCAAGAAAATTTAAATTTGTTTTTTCCCATTAACCATCCAATAAAGAACAAATAATTTAGTTAATTCAACAAGTGATACCAAACCAAAGTTTCTAAATTCTTCAATCTCTTATGTAGGCCAACAATCAACAGTAACATATAATTGTCCTTCACCCTGTCCAGTCATCACTCTACACTAGATAAAATGAATACTGCTTAAGAGCTATAGTACTATTTGTTACTTTCACTGTGGAAAACCAATAAAGGAGATATACTCTACTAAATTATCGGAAAAGAAATCTGGCAGTCAATATTTTAGAACACGATAAAACATTCCATTAATTCTGACCTCAAGTGTGATAATGCAAGAGATATTATTTACGATCCTTGACATGGAGAAAAATATTTAATCTCATCACTAGAAATAATAAAGAATTATGGAGGAATACCTCATGTGTGACCCAATAATGCCTTTCTCTCATCTCTATCAGGAAATAAAATGTTGGAGGGGCTTTTCTTTCAAGAATGCTTTTTTGACACCTTCTAGCTCGGGCTTCCTCGTCTCCTCAAGTAACAGTTTCTACTCCCCCAATCTAACGGAAGAAACCAACAAATATTGAAATTTATCTCAGTATTATTCAGTATATTAAAAATTCTAAGCCTGGAAGACATTTGCTAAATCAAATTCTGATGAAATGAGTACAACTCGAAACATATTTCAACTTGTCCATGGGTTTTAACTCGACTTAGTAATGTGTCAGGGAATCATTCAGTGACATGCATAATATGCAGTAAACGAACTGTACTCAAGTTATTTATTTTAGGTTATTATCCTTCAGATATGTCAAGGTGCTAAAAAGCACCCAATTAAGTAATAATAAAAGAAAATTGGCAGAATTACATCTAGAAGAACTACATAAAGCAAGTATGTCTTAATGTTGGTAATAGACTCTAAATAGAAGGGCTAAAATATATTTGGATGATATTTTGATGCATATATTTATGTTCCTGTTGAGATACAGTAGGAAATTGGAAGTGAACATGTCTTTCCAGCAAGAGCTTCATATGTCGTTCGACATCATTTAGATTGAGTTACAATCATATTTCATAATCAGAATTCATGGATAACAATCAAAAAGTGGTCAGGAGGCTCGTTACAAGAGCACAGAGATAGAGACACATATCATCTTTGTAATCCATTCACTTGAAAGATGGAAAAGCTATTATAGAAAGTTCTTAGCAAATTCACTAAGTTTGAGTATCTAATAATTGTGTGTCAGGAAAGAAATGAAAGATTGAAAGCTATTATAACGAATTTCAAAGGCAGGGATCTCGAGAAAAATTGTTCACATGTAGAGAATTAATTTTAGAGACAAGAACACACCGGGTCAGAGAGTGTGGTGTGAAAATATTAATTAAAAATTAATAAGATATAATTATAGAATAAATTAAGTGTTAGATATGTAAAGATTAAAGACGAATACAAAAGGAGATGAAAATTAAAGAGAGACGCACCAGGCGTCAGCGCTGCAGTGCCAATCCAGCACTTGAGCGCCGCAGCGCCAGGAGATGAGCACTGTAGCGCTTAGACGGGTAAGCCAGCACTGCGGCTATGAGAGCCCAGCGCCGCGGCGCTGAAGACGGGAACAGTATCCCAAAATAAGAAAATTTTCTTATTTCGTCTTCCACTTATTTCAAGACTCTCTAATACGATTCTCACACGTATAAGGTAAACTTAGGACGTCTCAAAGTCTATATAAAGGCTATCAATTGGCTTATAAATACAATCTTTGTGATAGGTTGAGAAATTTTAGTGATCATCAACAATCTTTATGGTTTTTTGTGAGAGAAAATCCTTAAAGTAAAAGAGAGAGTTTTCTTTGTGATCTTTCTTGCAAAAAGCATAACTTTGTGAGTGCCTTGTGATTCATAATAAGAGAAGAGTGTGATCTTGATCCGCCGTGAACGTAGGCAAGTTGTCGAACCACATAATTCTTTGTGTGTTCTTCTTCTACCATTTCTCTCTTTATTCCTTAATTACTTGTTCTGCATATATTGCTTGGGTGATTTTGCTTGTTTGTGTGCTTTCGCTTCAACAAACTGGTATCAGAGCTTGGTTCTAAACAGATATGGCCACACTCAAGTACGAGGTAGAAAAATTCAACGGTACGAATGACTTCAATCTGTGGAAGATGAAGGTTAAGGCATTGTTGGTGAGCCAAAGGCTTGGTTCGGCATTAGAGTAGACTGCAGCTCCATCTAGTGATGAAGAGAAGACGCTAGAGTCATCTAAAGCTGAAGCAGAAAGAATGGACATTCAAGAAAGAGCTTATAGCACAATCATTCTGTCATTGAGGGATGAAGTACTAAGGGAAGTAGCAGGTGAGACGACGGTAATAGGTCTTCGGAAGAAGCTTGACTCTCTTTATATGAGGAAATCGTTGACCAACAGATTATATATAAAGAATAAACTGTATCAGTTATTCATGTCAGAGGGGATGTGATGAAAGTGTTAGGGTCGGTGCTTACGTGCCATCCCTAAATGTATATATACTTGTGTATTTATACAACTGTACATTCCCATTAAATCGCTAATACCCAATTATATGGTATTATGCATGTAACATTATAGATATTGTAGATATGAAGGAGTTCGGATTAGATCTAAAGAGTTTAGATAAGGGCTCATAGTCAGCCACCCTGAGACATATAATTGCTAAATGTTAGCACAGCTAAGTGTTAGCTGGTTATAATACTTAGTAGATCCAAGAATTAAAGCCTTGTCTATAATGGGACATAGACCTGGGAATATACTAGTAACTGTATAGTTGCAAGAGTTGCAATCGGGTGCCAGGAAATACATGTTGCGTAAGTATGTTCTCGAATATCAGTCCCTAATCTATTTCTACCGATGCGGGTCTATCGGTGGATACCTTTATATATAGATCAGCATATGTCGGGTATAGATGGTCGTTCCTAACCGACCATGAGCTTGGAGCTCGTATTGACATATAGGTATCCAGTTAGGACTAGATATAAGACAGACTCACGAGGGCCTTCGATAGACATTTAATGTAAGCCGTTAATTGAGGGTCCTCTCGAATTGAGTAGTATACGTGGTCCTTTGACTTGAGTGCAACGGTGGGCTTGTAAGTGATCCACCATACTTTGGTTCCACACATGTCACAGACCTTTCATGGTGTGACCGCTGGGTATGGTCCGATGCTTATGGAGTCCGGTGCGTACAGATATGAGATCTGTCAGCTTCTATATGGAGTTTGATATCCAGATGCTTTGAGACTGTATCTCAGAAAGTCTTGTGGCCACAAGCAATCATCCCGGGAAAGAGTTCCGCTAGGGTAGAACAATATGGCAAAGGAGTTTGCGCATATTGTTCATTGAGATACAAGTCTGGAGATAAGACATGGATGAGCACATGAAAATTTGACGGTGATAATCTATATCTCCGCACATCCTGGATATCATGACAGAAGGACTATACGTATGCGTTGTAACCTCAGCTTGTATGGTTCAACACATTGATTTGTATATCCGTGACGTGTGCGTGGGGCATTGCTCACGGACTCATGGAATAGTTTCATTTGATGAATTGGGCATAGAACCTAGGGAGTCCCGCGATACAGAGTATACTCGTTATGCACTAGGGCAGCATGCTGGATTAAATTGTTTAATCTAGCAATATTCATCGATTTCACGGGAATACGTGCATGTCTGTATTTAAGTGTTAAATACAATAATTAGTTAATGATTGTTATTTACTAATTGGATTATGACACATAGCGTATTGTGGACCCTCAGTTGAGTTTACCTAAGTGTGAAATTTGGTGGGACCCATTAGGGGGTAAACTTAGTAACTATTTATGAGGGGCAAAATGGTCAACTATGATTATTTAATTGTTAAATAATCATTTTCTCTCTCTCTCTCTCCTTTTTATATTTTATATAATTATAATATTATATTATATATATATTATATATATATATAAAGAAGAAAAGAAAAAAAAGAGGAGAAGCAAGAATTTCGAATTGGCCATTCGATCGAGAGAGAAAGGAAATGAGAAATGGAGAAGAAAGAAAAGAGAAGGAAAAAAAAATGAAATTGTTTCATTTTTATCTCTGCTTTCAATTTGAGTAATTATGAATTGCTCCAAGTTCTCCATTTCTTATCTTTTTGGAGAAAATGATGTAAATTCACTCCCGACCATTTTAGGGATTAAGAGTTAATCCCAGGCTGAATGTGGAGCTACTGTTCTAGCTCACCAAGCCCACTGAGTTGGTGACTAGAACTACACGCGAGTTGGTCTCCATGCGGACTCCAGAACAAATACGTGTATAACATTACACGTTTGGTGAGTTCTCTAATCTTATTAATATATTAATATGATTAATATATTTATTTATTGTGTTTATTGTAAAATTTATATTTTCGCTGCGTTAGGTAATAGACACAATTGCACATGCATACACCCACGTGCCTAGATCCTGCTGCGCCAACACAAAGATCATATAGACGCCTTCAATAAGGTCATCATTGATCTTAAGTCTATCAACATCAAGATAGAAGATGAAGATAAAACAATTATTCTGCTGAGTTCACTCCCCAAAAGTTATGAGAGTTTTGTTGATACGCTACTCTATGGCAGGGAGAGTTTAACGATGAGTGATGTGAAATCATCATTAAACTCAAAGTTATTAGAAAAGTAGACTGAGGGCAATGCAGAAAGCTTATCTGTAAGAGGAAGGCGCTCATATAGAGATGGAAAGAAAAAAGGCTTAAGGTCAAAGTCTAGGACTCTTAAGAAGTGCTATTACTGCAAGAAAAATGGACACTTCATAAAGGACTGCCCTGAGAAGAAAGAGCAAGACAAGAATAAAGTGGATGTTGCGCTTGCCTATGATGATAGCTATGACAGTGTAGAAACACTTGTTGCTACTGATGGTAAGAACTCTGAACAATGGGTTCTTGATTCTGGTTGCACTTTTCACATGTGCCCGCACAAGTCTTGGTTTACAAATTTTCAACCCATTAGTGGTGGTAAGGTCTTAATGGATAATGATGTTGCAGGTCAAATGATGAGAATTGGTAGTGTTAAGCTTAGGTTGCATGATGAGCGAGTGAGAGAGTTGACAGATGTTAGGTATGTTCTTGACTTAAAGAGAAACTTGATCTCACTAGGGACTCTAGACCAGAATGGGTGTTCCATCAAGATCGACGAAAGGATTTTAAGAGTTTTGAAGCGTTCCATAGTCGTGATGAGATGAAAGAAGCACAAAGGTGTTTATGTGCTTAAGGGTAAAGTCGTGAGTGGTTCTGCATTTTTCTCTATAAATGATGAGAGTATGCAAACCAAGTTGTGGTGTCTTAAACTGGCACACCTAGGCGAGAGAAACCTAAAGGAGTTATTCAGTCAAAAGGCTTTTAGAGAAGATAAGTTCCAGCCCTTAAAGTCTTGTGAGCATTGTGTACTTGGGAAAGCATATAGGGTAAGGTTTAGTACCGGCGAGCACAAGACTAAGGGGACTCTTGACTATATACACTCGAATCTTTGGGGACCAGCTCAGACAGCTACTCGTGGTGGTGCCAGGTATTTTCTCAGCTTGATTGATGACTATTCGAGGAAGCTGTAGGTCTATATGTTGAAGAGCAAGGATCAAGCCTTTGAAGCATTCAAGACTTGGAAGGTTCTTGTTGAGAATTAGACTGGCAAAAGGGTAAAGAGGCTCAGGACTGACAACGGCCTCGAATTTTGCAACAGAGAGTTTGATGGATTTTATGCCAAGCATGGGATTGCAAGGCTTAGAACAGTAAGATCAACACCACAGCAGAATAGCGTAGCTGAGAGGATAAACATGACCCTACTTAAAAGGGTTAGATGCATGCTTACCAATGCGAAGATGTCCAAGATATTCTAGGGAGAAGCTGTAGTGACTGCAGCTTACTTGATCAATAGAAGTCCCTCCTCAGCAATTGACTTTAAGACGCCAAAAGAGAAATTGTCTGGCAATCCTCCGAAGTATGACCATCTCATAATATTTGGTTGCTCTGCCTTTGTACATGTTAAAGAGGGGAAGTTGGATCTTAGAGCTATCAAATGGGTATTCATAGGATATCCCGAAGGAGTAAAATGATATAAGGTGTAGTGTAAAGACTTAACACTACCAAGGAGTATCATAGGCCGTGACGTGACATTCGTTGAGATAACAATGCTGAAAACCTCCTAAGAAGATAAGAAAGAAGAACTTGTGCTCAAGGAAGTCTCAACACATGAGTCAATAGAAGTTAAAGTGGAGCCTGAAAATAGATTTGATATGCCCCCAGATCAATACTTCAACGAGAAAATCCTTAAAGTTGAACCAAGAACACTGACGAGTTCCTCCAAGTTCACTCAAAGAAAGACTAGAACTCCTGAGATGAAACTTGAAGAGTACCAGTTAGCCAGAGACAGGCTAAGAAGAATGATTAAGCTATCAGTCAGGTATGCACAAGCAGATTTAGTTGCTCATGCTTTTAATTCTGCTTACACTTTTGAGTATGATGAGCTTAGGATATATGGTGAGGCTATAAAGAGTGAAAACAAGAAAGAATGACAGCAGGCCATGGAAGAAGAAATTAGTTCTTTTAGGAAGAACAATACCTGAAAGTTGGTGGAAAGACCTAAAAAGAAGCTAATCGGGTGTAAGTGGGTGTATAAGGTGAAGGAGGGGATACTATGGATTGAGCCTACAAGATTCAAGGCTAGGTTAGTAGCACAAGGATTTACTCATAGAGAGTGAGTCGATTTTCATGAGATATACTCTCTAGTTGTCAAGCACACATCTATTAGGATTTTGTTAGCCATGTGTGCAAACCTTGATTTACATATAGAGCAGATGGAAGTAAAGACAACTTTTCTACATGGAGAACTTGAAGAGACGATATACATGGCACAGCCGCAAGGGTTTGAGGAGCCCGAAAAAGAAGATCATGCTTGTTTGCTAAAGAAGTCATTATACGGGTTAAAGCAATCATATAGACAGTGGTATAGGAGATTTGATGAGTTTATGATGGCTTGTGGCTTTAGTAGGAGCAAGTATGACGGATGCGTATACTTCAAAAACATAAGTTGTGGGATGATGTATTTTCTTCTATACGTTGATGATATGTTGATTGCATGCAAGAATATGGAAGAAATACAGAAGCTCAAGAAGCAGTTAAGTGGCGAGTTTGAAGTGAAGGATTTGGGAGCAGCAAAAAGAATTTTAGGTACGGATATTGTGAGAGAAAGAAGAGATGTTATCTTCTTGTCCCAACAGCGATATATAGTCAAAATTTTGGAGAAGTTTGGTATGTCCAATGTAAAGGTTGTCTCTACTCCTTTGGCCATGCATTTCAGATTTTCAGTAGCACAGTCGCCAATATCTGAAGAAGAGAAACTGCAGATGAGCAAAGTACCGTATGCAAGCGCTGTGGGGAGTATCATGTATGCAATGGTTTGCACAAGACTAAACATAGCACAGGCTGTGAGTGTGGTGAGTAGATACATGGCAAATTCAGGTAAAGATCACTAGCTTACAGTAAAGTGGATTCTGAGATATCTCAAGGGGACATCAAATCACGGGTTGATATATAAAAGGGATGAGGACAGCAATGAAATAGTAAGAGGGTACGTAAACTCAGATTATACAGGTGATCTAGACAAGAAAATATCGTTGACGGGCTACGTATTCATAGTGTTTTGGTGTGGTGTGTGTTAAAGATCAGTTCTACAACATGTGGTTGCACTCTCTACCACAGAGACGGAGTACATAGCTACTGGTGAAGCTATCAAGGAGCGCGTGTGGTTAAAAGGTATATGTGCAGAGATATTGGCTAGTAAAGATGTGAACACCGGTGTGTATTGTGACAGCCAGAGTGCCATACACCTAAGCAAGCATCAAGTGTTTCACGAAAGGTCAAAACACATTGATGTGAGGCTCCATTACATTTGAGATATTTTTCAAAGTGGTGAAGTTAGTCTAACAAAGATAGCGTCATATAATAAGAGATCGAGTTGCTTTATGGATAATTTTGAATCAAGGAGGGAATTTGTGAGAATATTCATTAAAAATCATCGGGATATGATTTGGAGAGCAAGAAAAGTGCGTAGGGTACGCGAGGATCAAAGACGGACGCGAAAGGAAGCGAAAAACGAAGAGAGGCGCACCCGGCGCCAGCGCCACAACGACTAGGTGTGGGCACCGCGGCGCCTAATCTAGCACCTAAGCGCCGCAGCGCCCAATCCAGCACCTGAACGCTGTGGCGCCAGGAGACAAGCGTTGCAATGCTCAGACTGGTGAGCCAGCGCCGCGGCGGTAAGAGCCCAACGCGCGGCATTGAAGACGGGAACAGTATCCTAAAATAAGGAAACTTCTTTATTTCGTCTCCCACTTGTTTCAATACTCACTAATACAACTCCCACACGTATAAAGTAAACTTAGGACGTCCTAAAGCCTATATAAAGGCTATCAATTGGCTTGTAAACACAATCTTTGTGATAGGTTGAGAAATCTTTGTGATAGTTTGAAAAATCTTAGTGATCATCAACAATTTTTGTGGTTCTTTGTGAGAGGAAATTGTTAAAGTAAAAGAGAGAGTTTTCTTTGTGATCTTTCTTATAAAATGCATAACTTTGCAAGTGGCTTGTGATTCATAATAAGAGAAGAGTGTGATTTTGATCCGCCGTAAATGTAGGCGAGTTGCTGAACCACGTAATTTTTTGTGTGTTCTTCTTCTATTCTTTGTCTTTTTATTCTTTAATTATTTATTCTGCATATATTGCTTGAGTGATTTTGCTTGTTTGTGTACTTTCACTTCAACACGTGAGATTCTTTATTATATTTTCAAGCCACTCTCCATGAGCTGTACCGATAAGCATGACACCTCGCTCAACAATAGATCGACAATCAAGAGCTTAGCTCCAGTACCGATCTCATCAACAATGATCACCTCAGGTGGTTCTCCACTGCCTTAATCATGACTCTATGATGCAATGATGGCTCTCGAACCTGCATTCTTCGCGCATTTCCTATTGCTGGATGCAGAATATCCCCATCTCCTTCTATTTCATTGCTTGTATCAACAATAACCTGTACCAGATTTTATTTGTACATGCGTGTATCAAATGCAGCTAGTAATACTTAAAGAAATGGGCAAGAAAAGTAGAGATAGAGAG
Organism: Ailanthus altissimus; assembly: GCA_946807835.1. NCBI lineage: Eukaryota > Viridiplantae > Streptophyta > Magnoliopsida > Sapindales > Simaroubaceae > Ailanthus > Ailanthus altissimus. The sequence goes on from OX327708.1 coordinate 210,485, forward strand.
AGAGTGATAACAGGATATCGAAAGATGCTACCCACCACTCTTTTGTGAAATTCATCTGATAAGACATGGGCAATCTCCCACATAACAGTAGTCTTGCCAACTCCAGGCCTTGAAAGATAGAGAAAAAGACGTCATAGATAGTGCAATTAATCAAATAGTGCATAAGGGAAATTCCCTGTCCTGAATTAAAAGTGAATATTATTCTGTACTCCTCTGGATCAAAGGAAGAAGTGACTATGGCAATATTCAACACTTTTCCTGTCTGATATATTTTCAAAGAGCAAAATCCTTACATAGACACTTAACAAAAACAAAAAGAACAGAAATAACAAAAAGATTAACAAGGTGATGATGTCATTTTTTGAATTCCTGATGGTAACGATAAAAATAATGTACTCATTTTTAATCCCTTATAAACAGAATCAGACTTCTTATCTGCTAAAGATTCGATGGAACGACTACAGTTTTGTATGATTTCCCGACCCGATTTGCCTCCATTTTAGACTGTCTGACATGATTACCTCTTAGAAGCATCTTTCTGACATAATTGAAAATTTTAATTGTATAAAGATTGCCACACCTTCCAACGAACAAGATGCTTTTCCCATAATGTAGCAAACCATAAACCATGTCAATATGATCGCTAACTGCCCTGCCAACTCTACAGGTTAAACCAACTATCGCCCCTTTCTTACTCCGAATTGCAGATATTCTGTGCAAGGTACCCTCAATGCCAGCTCTGTTGTCCCCTCCGAATTCACCAACAGCACTTTGAGCATACTCTAACTCTTCCATTGATACCTAGCTAGTCAGCACAAAAGATGTGTAACTATCCCTTTCCCTTGTTTGAAAACCTTACAAGGTCAAATAGGTAGTTGTAGTTGTCAACCGAGAACATTAACAATTATCAATTACGGGTGAATCTGAATGAAGCAAATGGAGCATCAGGTGAGATGAGAAAAGGAAAAAAAAATAAAGAAAGAAAGAAAAGAACAATGCACGTCATGAACGCAAGCAAATTAAAACTTAAAAGAACTCAAAATCATGAATCTACCTTAGTACTCCTCAAGTACTTCCCACCAAATTCACCTTGATAGCGTGCTTCGGGCAACCGACCTAGGTCCAGTATAACCTACACCGAACATAGAAGTACATAAGGTGCCAAGTGATCGTTAAAAAGAAAGATTTGCAGCAGCATAATTGTCCCATAAAAAGAAGAGTTTCGAGATTTTCACCTCTAAGAGTTTTTCTCTTTTGGAATCATTTTGAAGTTTATCACGCAAATCACATGGAAGAATTTGCACAAAAGCATTAATATTGATTACATGCGCGAGCAAATTCAATCAATTCAAGAGCATAAACCAAATATCAGATAAAAATACTTTATGCATAAATGTTTTCAAGATTCAAGTCGATCGAGAGAGCTCCATACATCATTTAACTAACAAATACAAGCAGCCCCATTGAATTAAATGCAAAGCAAAGGTAAAAAACTTAGAATTCAATTAAGACAGGCTCAAGAGTAAGGACCAATGGGTCTAAACCCGACAGAGCAACAGAACCGATTCAGATGCAGGGAATCTAATCGGTTAATGATGAAACCTATTCAGCATTTGCTGACCCTAATGCCACTATGGCCGAGTAGGTACTGACTACATTTCGCAACTTCGTTATGGGAGTTTCGCGTCAATATCGAATCAGTAAGGGAGAGCCGTTCGAAATCTGACCTAAGCCCATCAAAATAAGCCTCGTTTGAACCAAAAATGTCGACGGAGACAAACTCGAGGAATACGCTTAGTACATTAGAAGTGACATCAGACATGCGGTAAGAATGGGGACAAAATTTATGGAAAGATATTCGGCGTATGTCAGGGAGAGGGGGGTATGAAGATATCTAGCATGTGTCAGAAGTACAGCAGAAAATATTCAGGGCAAGACAATAATACTGCAGAGGAAAGCCCAAAAAAGTCATTGAAATGCCATCACTATAAAAGGAAAAAGAGAGAGACATGACAGAAGATGATGAAAAAATCCTCATAAAACATAAAGAAAATAAGGTATCCCCTCCCCAAAAGAACATTTTATTCCTATTTTGTCATATTTTTTAAGAGAGAAGAACCTCCTTTTCTGACTTAAGTATTGAAGCGTCTTCGCCGAAACCCACCCTGGTAAGACCACCTTTGAGCTTGTGTACGTGTTATTATTGCAGGCCCCTCTCTACAGTTCGCGAAAAATAGGAAACCCAAGCCTATGCCTATTGATCCAATCCAGACGAAGCCTAAAGTTTGATTCCTCCTCAACAAATTTAAGGCTTGTTGATTCGAGACAATACTTCCTCAGGTCAACAGTGTTTGGCACCGTCTATGGGAATCGAACAAAAAGTTTTGTTGGGAGAAGCAACGTTCTAAAATGGCTAAATAATCATCTGCCAGCAGGAATCACATCATCGGAGAGCGAAACCTAAACCCAAACTGACATCTCCCTCGAATAGAAAGCTCTCTATACCTGTAATAAGGGCAGAGTTGAGAACCTTGAGGGAGGAAGGAGAGGAACTAAGGCAACTCATGACTGAGTTAATAAGGGACAAATAACTGAGAGCAAAAAATCATGGGAGGAAATCTCAGGAGGAGATTCAAAGACGAATGGAGCAAAGAGAATGACCGAAGACTCCGCACAATTTGACTAGGACAAAAGGGCAAGCCAGATGACCTATGAAATGGAAGAGAATGAGCCTGAAGGGCTGGAGCCATCGGCAGAGAAAGAGCTACTAACAGAGTCACGACAGTGCCAATGAGGTGAACTAAGCCTTGAGAGCAAGGTCCGCAGTTTGGAAGGAAAGTTAAAGAGCCTCTTAGAAGAAAGAAGGGAGAAGGACTAGCCTCTCGAGAAAATGATGGAAAGGGAGAGAAGGTTACCACTAACAGACGGTGTGAGAGATATGAAGCTCTCAAGTGGGTTTTGACTCCCAAATTTGCCTATCTACAAGGGGGTCACTGACCCTAATCATTATGTAGATCAAGTCACCGACCTACTATCCATAGTAGGATTGAGGTAGGACCAAATGTACCGGCTCTTCCACATGAACTTGGAATGACTAGCTTTACTCTAGTACAGGGGGCTAAAACAACACAGCATTGCCTCTTATAGTGAGCTAACCGAAAAATTCGCCCAACATTTTTTAGGCTCAGGCAAAGTAGCTAGGGATCCAGAATAGCTGAAGCAGATCAGACAGGGTCAAGAGGAGAGCCTAAGGGACTATATTCTGAGTTCCATAAGGAAGTGATAGCACTGGGAGCGTTCGACCAGCCCATCGCCCTGAACACAAGGCAAGGCTATGATTGAATTAATTTTGGTACCACTTGGCAGAAAGTGGTACCACAAGCTACGCGACAACATACAATAAAGCCCCAAAATACATGTCAATAGAGGAATGTGAGAAAGCTAAGAGATTGCTGGCTAAACCACTTTAAGGAAAGACGTGGCCATATGAGGAAGCGAGACACTGGGAAAGAGAGAGAGCCCCTCTCCCATTTTTAAAATATCAGAAGATGGATGGCGAGCACCGCCTGCCATAGGGAAGAAATTTTACGAGCTAGCGCTATGCGCCAGATAACAGAAGAAACAATGTGTTAAACAATGGACCCAGAGACTAAAGGGAATGGTCAAACCATTTCCGAATAGGTGGCCCCCCGGAGGTGCCCCAAAATCCAAAAAGCAACGAACCATCCAGTATGGAGAAAAGAGTAGCACGGGTTGAGAATTGTTTCCCTTTGGCTATGCCACTCGAAGATGTCTATGAGGCTATCCAGGATAGGGGATTGTTGTAGAGAAAGTTTAAAGGGAATAGAGCGGAACGCCGAACTGATTCTAAGAAATAGTGGGACATGCACAAGGGTCCTAGCACACTACCAGAGAATATATCGAGCTAAGAAAATAGGTCGACCACCTAATGAGGAATGGGTACCTGAAGGAATTTCGAGAAAATTAGAAGACAATAATTGCTAGTCCGATCAGTATCTCGAACCCTAACTTCATGGCAATTATTTCGGAGGGATCCACGCTGGCAGGAGACTAGAATAAACAATGAAACAACTACTCCATATACTCAATGGTGGCACATCAAGTCATTTGCAACACCCCTTTAGCCAAAAAGCAGAAGCTATCATAAGAGGTGCCAATCATGTTCACGGAGAAAGATGCTCAATGGGTCAGTTACCCCTATGACGATGCACTCGTAATTAAAGTAATGGTAACTGTAGAGAACATAAATAGGGTGTTCGTCTACCCAGGCAACTCGGTCGATATAATCTTCAAGAAAATCTTAGACGATTTAAAAATCAAGAACCTCCATATAGAGGAAACCTAAACGTCATTACAAGGATTTGGGGAAAGCTGTGTGATACCAATCGAAGTGGTGACCCTCCCCCTCACCATCGGACGAAGGCCCTATAAGAAGACAGTGATGACCAGGTTCGTGGTGGTAGACTGTACATTCCTATATAGAATCCTCCTCGGGCAACCATTCATGATGAATACTAATACAGCCTTGTCCATCTATTACCTAAAGCTAAAATTCTCCACGGGAGAAGGAATCGGAGTAGCATCGGGAGATTAGAAAACGGCAAGGAGATGTTACGCAGTCACGGCAAAACGGGCATTTTGTATTTCTGCCATTGATCTAACAAAATGAATCCTTGAATCCATAGAGTTAACGGAGTAGATATAAGAACTTCAGGTCGAGGTCGAGGAACCTAGGAAGGTGGTCAGGATGGGAACCCAGTTAGGGTCAAAAGTCGAGCAAGAGCTGGCCTGTTTGATTTTAGTGTTCTCGAACATCTTTGCCTGGTCCCACCGGGATATGCCTGAAATTGACTCGAGGCTAGTCACCCATAAGTTAACTGTCTGCCCCACGTCTCGACCAGTCAAGCAAAGAGAAGAATCTTCAATCAGAAGCGGAACGGAGCTATAGCAGAAGAAGTAAAAAAAACAGTTGGCGACCCGGTTCATCAGAGAGGTCACTACCCATAATAGTTGTCCAACGTGGTAATGGTAAAGAAGGCAAGTAAAAAGTAAATGATATGTATCGACTTCACTGATCTGAATAAGGCATGCCCTAAAGACAGCTTCCTCTTCCCCAAGATCGACCAACTAGTAGACGCAACGGCAGGGCATTAGTTACTAAGTTTTATGGATGCCTTTTTTTTGGCTATAATCAAATCCCGATATTCCCCCCCGACCAAGAAAAAATATCATTCATCACCCACCAATGGACCTATTGCTATTAGGTGATGTCATTCGAATTAAAAAACACAGGAGCCATCTATCAAAGGTTGGTAAACAAGCTTTTCAAAGAACTGAAAAGTCAGTAAAAACGACCGACCACGTGGCCGATCAAAGAAGCCTTCATAGTGCTAAGGGAGAACGGAATGAAACTGAACCCCGAGAAGTACGTCTTTGGATTAAAATCTAAAAAATGCTTAGGCTTCATGGTGAGCCAATAGGGAATAGAGGCCAATCCAAATAAAGTCCGAGCTATCTTAGAAATAAAGTCTTCAAGCACAGTGAAGAAGATCCAACGACTAACCGACAGGATCGCGATACTAAACAGAATCATCTCCAAAATCATCGACAAATGATTCACTTTTTTTCAAGCCATCAAGAAAAAGGGGAAGGATTGGTGGACCGAAGAATGCGAACAAGCCTTCTAGCAGCTGAAGACCTACCTCTCCGAACCAGTACACCTTGCAATTTCAATGCAAAGAGAACGGTTGGTAGTACACCTGAGAGTCTCGGAATTGGCGATCAGCTCAGTCCTTGCCAGAGAAGGAAGGGGGTACAACGACCAGTGTACTATACAAGCAAGGCCCTCACCGGGGTAGAAACCTGATACCTCTCACCCCTAAAAAATTGGCTTTTGCGCTAATCATAACCGAAAGGAAGCTGCGACCCTATTTTCAAGCACATACCATCGTGGTGCTAACAAACTAACCACTCAAATAAATCTTACATAAGCCCGACCTATTGGGCTGATTGGTCAAATGGTCCATGGAGTTGAGCGAATTCGACATTCATTACAGACCTTGAACTGCCATTAAAGGGCAGGCCCTAGTTGATTTTGTCACGAAAAGCACCTACGAGATAGTCACCAGTCAGGAAGTCCTCGAGATAAACTCAAAAATATGGGTACTTTACAATGACGGGGCATCCAACCTATAGGGAAGCAAGGTGTGGATCGTCCTCATCAACCCTAAGAGAGATGAGATCAGGTACGCTGTTCGCTTCGGGTTCAAAGCTTCAAACAACACGGCAGAATGCGAAGCTCTCTTAGTTGGGTTAAGAGTGGCTCAAGCATTAGCTGCTAAGGTAATGCTGGTCAAGAGCGACCCTCAGCTGGTGGTAAACCTGGTCAACAGCGATTTCGAAGCAAGAGAAGAAAGGATGGCCGCTTACCTTGTGATGGTAAGAAAGTTGACCGTATAGTTTAGAGAGATAAAAATAGAGCTAATCCTGAGGACCGAGAACCATCAAGCGAATGTCGTCGCTCGAATGGCATCTGTAGAAGACTCTAGTATCCTCAGTACGATACCCATGAAATTCTTGTCAAAATCAAGTACCCAGAAAATAGAGCAGGTCGCACAAATAGAATCAATGCTGAGCTGGATGGACCTCATCAAGGACTACATCCTGAACGGAATGGTTCCGGGTGATAAAAAAGAAGCCTGAAGAATTAAATACCAGGATGTAAGATACTTGGCGATTGAGGGAGCATTGTATCGAAGGGGTTTCTCTCACCCCTACATAAGGTGCCTGAACCCCGTAGAGGGGGAGCGAGTCTTAAGGGAAATCCACGAAGGGGTACGCAACAATCATTCGGGAAAGGAAGTTTTGGCTCATAAAGTCTTTCGAACCAGTTATTATTAGCCTATGGTCTTTCAAGATGCTAAACACCTAGTTCAGTGCTGCGACGCATGTCAGATATTTGTAGATAGGATCCAAGCACCCGTAAGAGAGCTAACCATAATGAGCGGGCCGTGGCCATTTGCCCAGTATGGGCTCGACTTGATCTAGCCACTCCCTCAAAATAAGGGGTTATGCAAGTATGTGGTCGTGGCAGTAAACTATTCACAAAATGGATCGAGGCCGAGCCACTATCAAAGATCACAGAGAAGAATATCCATGATTTTGTATGAAAAAATATGATTTATCGGTACGGCATCCCCCACACCATCATCACCAACCACCGGAAACAGTTTGATGACAACAACTTTAAGTAATTCTGTGAATAATTAAGAGTAAGACTGTCGTTCACCTCCCCCACATACCCTAAAACTGACGGCCAGGTCGAATCCTCCAACAAGTTAATCAAAATGCTACTCAAGAAGAAGCTAATGAAAAAAAGTGGAGTGTGGGTAGAAGAGCTACCATAAGTACTATAAGAACTCCAAACAACTAGCAAGATAGCCACCAGCGAGATGCTATTCTCCTTACCCTTCAGAAATGAAGCAGTCATCTCTGTAGAAATTGGAACCCCGACCCACCGAGTACTAAATTTTTCTAAAACAATCAACAACGACCTGATGAAAAAGGGGCTAGGCTCAATCAAACAGCTTCGAGACCAGGCCCAGATTCGAGCAGTAACATACAAGAAAAAAGTGACCAGATACTACAACAGAAAGATCAAGGCCCAAAGATTTGAAGAGGGAGATATAGTGCTATGAATGGTGGTACTCAACACGAAGAACCCCGCCGATGAAGTCCTAGGCCCTACCTGAGAAAGGCCATATAAGATCCTCAAGCATATAGGAGGGGCGTACGAACTCGAAGGAATAGATGGGCAAGCCTTCAGGAAATAATGGAATACCGAACTGCTAAGAAAATACTATCTTTAAGCTTTTGTTTGTAACCCTTCCCTATATAAATATCGTGCTTAAATGAAAACTCTCGTTTCTTTTCTTCTTGCTGCATGGACATTCGCAATGAGTAAATTGACCGAAAAAAAAAGAATGAGCCACTAAAGCAGGCGCCCTCGGATTATTTGACAAAATGTCTTGCATCGAACTACTCGAAATAGCATACCACACCCCATCTTAGGATCCTCACAATGCCATCATCGCAAAGACATCCTCATTTTTTGACAAGGCATCACCGTGTTTCGAGGAACACTTCACTGTCACTGGCTTAAGGTTCGCGGAGCAATTCACTGTGATCGGTTTAACTTTCGTTTTATTTTCGCTATCACTGGCTCGATGCTAGCGGAGTAATTCTCCATGATCTGTTCGACTTCTGTTCTATTTTCACCATCACTAACTCGATGCTCGCGAAGCAATTCACCGTGATCAAATTGACTTTCGTTTTATCTTTACCATCACCGGCTCGATGCTCGCGGAGCAATTTGCAGTGATCAGTTCGACTTCTGTTCTATCTTTACCATCACAGGCTTGACACTCGCGGAGCAATTACCGTGATCAGTTCAACTTTCGTTCTATTTTTACCATCACCGGCTCGACGCTCGCGGAGCAAATTACCATGATCAGTTCGACCCTCGTTCTGCAGCATCGCGTTTGGACAGCTCGGTGGAGCGAGGGCTATGGCTCTTCCACAGCATTACCGCGGGTTACACCGTGACGCCCATTGAAGATGGTTGGACCTTGGCTTTCCATGGTATCACTGTGGCCTTTCCACAGCAACCATGATAGGCTGTTCAGCGTTATCACACCGAGATAATCCCCCGAGAGTATTGAAGAATCCCCCATCCAACACGGTTTGGGCTACTAGCTTTGGACTACACTAACAACCGATGTACACCAATGGAGACCGAGCTACTCAATCGAATAGGACAACGCTACAAGACGCCCAAAATAGCTCTTACTTCAAATTACTCCTAATTGCAGTTCAAGTAAAAGTATCCACTCAACCGCGCTGATTACGAAAAGCTGTTCGGCCATGTGTTAAAAATGATTAACTACTAGTTGGTCCTGACTAAAGCTATTCGAAAAATCGATTAGCTTATTTTATTATAAGTCTGTTCTCATTCGAGAAATGTCAGTTAGAACAATAATTATCACTAACGGTTTGGTTTTGAAAGTTTATGTTTTATAAGCGGTTCAACTTTTTGAGCAAACTACGCTTTAGAGAAACGAATTTACTCCGAGTAGATAAAAGAGAACGAGCACACATTGAAAAAGAGCAAATAGTTCATTCATTGAAGATGATTACATCGGTCAATTACAAGGCAAAAAATAAGACAAACAAACAAAAAAAAAATTTTGCGCTATGAAGAAACGACTATGGGGAAACAAATTCACTCAGGCAGCAGGAGTGGAATCATGCATATTCAAGTCCATAATGAGAGCCACCTCAGAAACGTTACCGACCGAAGGAGCTGCAACAGCGGGCTGGTCGGCTGGAACATCTGTAATTCCTTATGGCTCAACGGGGGCAGTGCCGCTAGTTTGCCCCTGGTCGGCAAGAAGGGTAACTTCACTACTGCTCACAACAGCAGCACTCCCAAAAAGAGCAGGCACATCGATCAAAGGGGGCTCATCGCCACCAACGTCAGCAGGCATCAACGCGTCGTCATCATGGGCCCCGGAAGTTTTTCCTTCATGGAAAGAGCCTCTAATGGCCAAAGACCATAGCCATTAGAGGTCAATCTTTGGATAATGCTCCTAAAAAAGGACAATGAACCTCTGAAATCCATCCATCGCGCCTTGACAAAAACCCTCTTCATGACCAGCCAACCACTAGTTACGTTGCTGCTCAAGTTAAACCATCAAAGAGGACCGGCTCTTCTCAACCAACTTTCTCTCCTTTTAAGCGGCACCGAGTTGCGTTTCACGTTCTTTGTTTTGGCGCGTCAACTCACCAATTCAAACCCCCACCATCACCAAATTGTTCGTCATCGTCTGCTTGACCAACCATTTTCTGGTGCTCAAGCTCAGACAACCTGCTCTCCACCTCAGCCTTGGCGGTCATCATCTCCTCAAGTTTGGCCCCCGCCTTATCGGCCATCTTCCTCTCCCTGCTTGACGATCCTCCTCGCACGCTAAGTCTCAGTATGGGATCGAGCAAAGTCATCCTCTGCCTTTTGAGCGTGGATTCTGAAACCAAGGATCTCGACTCAAAACCGAGAAATGAGAAAAATGGATTGCAAAAAAATGCGAAGGCAAAACGAGCAAATGCACAAAATAGAAACAATTCAAATGTTAGGTAACTTACATCAAGGGCAGATCTTAGCGCGATGTTGAAACCTATGGCAGGGTCCAGGGAAGAAGCTTGACTCGTATAGGTAGGAGTCATATACTTCTCCACCTCCCTCATGACCAGAAAGAGGAAGCCTAAGTCCTCTCTAGCCTCTAGGACCAGCACGGAGGAGGACACTCAAAAGGGCCCCTCGCGGGAAGACCGTTCCTCCTGCCTCAGGGAGCTTGACAAAGATGCGGCCCATCCGACTTGTGTAGTCTGGGTTGAGGGACGAGCCGGAGGCCCTGGCCCTTGCTCGGGGTTTGGACAAAAAGAAAGTCTTGTAGCAAAGTTTTAATAAAACCCCTTTCCCGGACAGTCAGACCCCAGGAAGCCCTATGCTCACAGGCTCGATCACCAGCAGACGACGAAGATGACCTCCCCCGAGAAGGCCCCTTCTCCCGGCTCCTCCCGGAACCAAACAACATCCTAATAATATTGTTAGGGTTTAAAGGCCCCCAACCATCAGAGGAAAAACCTTCGGTTCGGCTCCTCTTCTTCCTTTCACTACCTCTTTACTCAGACATTCCTGCATTTTATACAAACATGAGAACTGAAAAAGAGGGAACGAGAGGGGAAGGTTATAGAAAAAAGATGAAAACTTACTTCGGGTTTGAGGCAGAGACGGAACGGATGGAACTAGTCTCGATTCAACAAGGCTAGACGAAGATAGCAGCTCCTGAACCAAACAGATGTATTGGAGCGCAACGTCAATCTGAGTAAGGGTCTGCTCGAAAACTTCCACGTTAGTCGCCTAGGTAACTAACAAATAAAGAAAAGTTAACAAAGCCAAGCTAATCGCTTAAGCCTAACACATTACACAATAATCAAAACTTGCATCAATAAAAAGGACATCATGGATGACCCACTCTCCATCCCTCTTGGGGACCCTTTGATCCCACTCCCTCCCGGCCAAGAACCATTCCCCTTTCTAGTCCTATACAAAGGTCGGCCGACCAAGGATCGAGTTCTAAAGGCTATGAAATAAAAGGTAACAAAAACCCCTTCTGACTTCTGTCATTACTCTTGAAATGGTACAGGTAGCATAACTCTTGAAAATTGAGGAACTGCCCTTCCTTTGACCACAAAACAAACAGGCCCGCAAGCACTCTCCATGAATTCAGACCTAGTTAGGAATGGGCTATCCTAAGGCAGGCCAACATCTTGACAAATATCGCTGTATGGGAAGCCTGAGTCCCGGCCTCAGGAACTCGACATGAATGGCCACCTCGCCATTGGGAAAGTTGCTCGGATAATCCTCCTCGAAGGGCAGCCTGAGGGTGACCGTCTCAGGAATGCCTAATAAGGGTTAAGTCATCCTCATTAAGGCAAGAGGCGCGATATCGGGTATATATTTCGTACTCCACTACCTCAACGCCCTCCCCACCACGGTGTCCTTGGATCGCTGCCTTCGCCCTCTCTGGAGCTCAGGACCTGTTTGGCCTCGTGTAGGGCTACCTTAGACGAGGGAACTCCACCTGAAAATGTGGATGCTCCCTCATTCGCTCCAACCCCCTAGCTCCTTCTAACCAATGGGAGTTCTGGGGACTATTCCCTCTCCTTAACCGCCATGTCCATAACTGGGGAGTCTGGATTAATACTGAAGGCCATCAACTAATAGAAGGCACTTCTTAAATGAGGCTATAAATTACTGGGCAAGGACAACAACAAATTGACCATGCCCTAAAATGGTAAAATAGGCGACGGTTATCAGGACCAAAAAATGCAAGAAAAGGGAGAAATCAGAGATAAGGAAAAATATAGGCAAACAAGATAGAAGCAGAGCCTGAAATGAATCTCCAGAATAAAACAAAAGAATAGAATCCAAAAAAGAGAATATGAGGACATACCAAAAAAATTTAGAGAAGCCGAAATGAAGAACGACAGGGAACGAAGTCGTCGGATTAAGAACGCACGTTCAACAAAGAAGCAAGATAACACGATAGGAGGGTAGCAAGAAATCAAAAATGCATAAGAATAGGTACAAAATGGAGAAGAATGTGACTATTTATAAGCAGTATTAAAGTGATTTAGGCCATTCAAAATAAAAGAAAATAAACGGATGAGATCGTAGGGAAAGGCTAAAAGTGTCTGGTACTAGAAACACAACGCTTCGAGTCCCTAGGTGCAATAAAGGCGTGTCTCTTCAGATGGATGCAACTCAAGCCATTGGATTCAAATAGACCGGATGGTCCGAGGGACTCCAATTAGATAACGTCACTCAGGAAAAGAGAAGGACATGACGTTTGAAGAGACCTACCATTAAATTCAAAAATCTTGGGAGAAATTGCCACTACGTGGCAACGACTTTTCAAGTCGCCATGATGACACCGCAACAATCCCACCCGCTTTAACTTTGTCAAAATCCGAACTTGATCACGAAGCTACTCAGAGCAAACAAAGTTGGTCGACTTGAATAAAAAAGACAATAATAAATAAAGTGAGGGACCCGATGAGCAATACAGACCGACCAGACCAGAATAAAATTTTTAGTCTAATAAATCAAAACTAGAAACTGCACCTCCCGAAAAATTTCCATCTTCCTGCCCTTAGACCCAATGGCCTAGAATTCAACCAAGGCAGGCCCATAAGTAAGGGCCAATGGGCCTAAACCATACAGAGCAATAGAACCGGTTCGGATGTGGAGAATCTGGTCGGCTAATGATGAAACCTGTTCTGCATATACTGACCCTAATGCGACTACGGCTGAGTAGGTACTGACTACATTCCGCAACTTCGTTATTCGAGATCTGCGCCAATATCAAACCAATAAGGGAGAGTCGTTTGAAATCTGACCCGAGCCGACCAAAATAAGCATTGCTTGAATCAAAAATACCAATGAAAACAAACTCAAGGAATACGCTTAGCACACCAGAAGTGACATCTGACATGGGGTAAGAACGGGGATAGAAAATCTGTAGAAAGATATTCGGCGTATGTCAGGAAGAGTGAGGGTATGAAGATATCTGGCGTGTGTCCAAAGTACAACAAGAAATATCCAGGATAAGACAGAAATATTGTAAAAAAAAACCTAAAAAAGTCCCTGAAAGGCCATCACTATAAAAAAAAAAAAGACATGACAAAGGATGATAAAAAAATCTCCATAGAACATAAAGAAAAGAAAGTATTCCCCCCCCCCCCCCCCCCCCCTCAAAAGAATATTTTGTTCCTATTTTATCATATTTTTTAAAAGAGAAAAATCTTATTTTTTGACTTACGCATGGGAGCATCTTCGTCGGAACTCACCCCAACAAAACCACTTTTAAGCTTATATGCATGTTATTATTGCAGACCTCTTTTCACAATTCACAAAAAACAAAAAACTCAAATTTATACCTATTAATCCAATCCAATTTAAATGAGATTTAAAATTTAATTCTCTCTCAATAAATTTAAAATTTATTAATTTAAAAAATCACTTCTCCAAAATAACAATAACTAAAATCCAATTGAAAGCAAAATGGTACTTGCAAGAAAGCATGGAGATCATCCTCCACGACCGTACAGCAACGTTGATGATGATACGTGCACTGAGATCAAGCCCCGTTTTTGAAGACATTGGTTGTTGCTTGTGGACAACAACTTGATTACATTTGATTTCAAAGTAAAAGAAAATGAGCATTTGGCTGAAAGAGTCGAGCTTGAATTTGCATTCGTGGCTTCATGTTTGTCTGCGTGTGCTTGTGCTGGTGCTTTTGCAGCTGCAAAGCAAAGTGACATGGAACAAGTTTGGAGATAAGGTTGGTTTATTTGAAAATTTTTTGAAATAACAAAAATTGATGGCATTAATTTTTTGTCTCCGTCATTTTAATTTTTTAAATTAAATAAATTATTTTAAATAAAAATATCATGTCACTATATAAACAATATCTACTATAATAAACAGTATATATTACAGTAAACAATACTTACAACAAATTTTATTTTATTTTATAATTAATTTACATATAATTTTATTTTATTTATAATTATATTTATTCAAATTCAAATTTTTATTTATTTATTAAAATTATATCTATTTTATTTGATTTTATTATTTTTTAATTATTTAATTTAATCATATTATTACGAAAATTAAATAAATATGAAGTTAAACTAAACTAAATAAATAATATAATCAATTTAAATAATTAACAAAAAAATATAATAAATATAATTTTAATATACAAACTTTTTAATAAATAATATAAATTAATTTTATAACTAATTTATTTATAATTTTATTTTACTTAAAATTATATTTATTTATATTTATTAATGAAAATTATATTTATTTTATTTAATTACGTTCTCTGACAGCAAAGCAAGGAAAACAAATCAATAGCAGTGGACGCCGAGGCTTCTCTTCTCCTTTCTTAGCTTGCCTCAATTCCCAAGAATTGATCAATTTGATTCCTTCTTGGTTCAATTCAAAATTAGTTTGAAATTGAAAAAATAAAGAAAAAAAATAGAAATAGAGCTGTGATTCTTGTTAAAGGAGTTAATTTTAATAAATTTTAACTTATATGAAATCAACCAGTTCAATTTTTTATCGGGTCGGTTGCCCACCTGAAATTACGAGTATGTTTTAAATTAAAGTGTTATGGTTTTTACTATATAACTATTATGACAGATCAAATTGATGGATTCAAAATATATAACAAAATCAAATCGCTTCAATTTAAATACGTACATTTGAAATTTGAAATCGAATTGCAGATTGAAAATATAAATACAACTTGTCAGAACTCCTCTCTGTGTTTACGGAGAATGATATAATATTTAGGATGGATGGTGGTGTGTGTGTAGATGACTATCTGAGTCAAGAGTGCAACCAAAACTTTCTTGTGTGTGGAAAATTTCAATAGAGAAAGAGCGCATACGTTCAAAGGAAACTTATGCCCAAGTTGACGACGTTATTGATGCAATCACTCTTGTTATGTAAGGTGCTTTTGGTTGCTGGAAATGTTCTTCATAAACTATGACATATAGCCTCAAACTTTCAGCTAGAAAAGGTGTGAAAGGGTTTCTTCATTTTGTCATCGCCTCAAGTTTGGATATCCTTACGTGTTTGTTATTGTCGGGCCATTTTTTAATTATTTATTTAAAATGAATTATTCATATTAATGACCTGTCTTTATATTAATATTAGATCTTCATCTATTAATTTAAATTTTTTGGCTTAATAAAAAATTAATATAATTTCAGAGTTAAAATTTTAAATTCGAACCCTCATTTTTTTGTTTTCAATTAATTTTTTAATTTTTAACCTACATGATAAAAGATTCACTTTCATTTTTTTATTTTTAGTTAATTTCTTAATTTTTAACTTACGTTATAAGAGATTCACTTTGTTCAAACTTATTTAAAATTTTTATTTTTATTGTGGTCGCCCTTAATTCTCTATGTGTGTACAAAAGAGATCATATGGATGGAGATTAAAACCATATTAGCTTAAATAGGTCATCTTACTTAGGTAAAGATTTAGTACTTATTAAAAACACTTCTTGTTAATCTTCTATTGGAACAAAGTTGCAATCAATGAACATATAGAAACTTATATAGTTATGTAGTGCATTAAAGATCTCAAAGGAAGGAAAGGTGCATTAAAGATCTCAAAGGAAGGAAAGGAGTTCTTCAAACTATCCGCAGGGATTAAGGAATAGGGGGAAGTAATAAATACTAAATGTCTAATAGAAAAAGTATTAACAAATAGAACCATTAATAAGAAAGCTTTCAAGGCTACTATATCTTAAATTTAGAAAATAATGGAACTGTTGCATATTGAAAGCTTTGGGCACAATAAATTCTTATGCCATTTTTAATCTAAAAATATAAGAGGAATATAATTGTATGGGAGCCATGGCACTTTATGTTGGAATTTGTGCTTACGTGTTATCCCATTATGTATGAATATTTGTTTAATATTTATACTAGTGTTATTATTTCAATAAATCGCTAATTATATTTATATATGGTAAGATGTTTGTAATGTTTCAGACATTGTACGATTTAAAAGAGTTCAGATCTATTCTAAATGAGTTTAGATCAGTATTAAGAATTAGTAACGTTGAGAGTTATAAATGCTAAGAGTTGACCCTGATAAGAGTTACTAGGTTATAAGAGTCAGTAATATCTAAAGAGTTAGAGCATTGCCTAAAATGGAATAAAGACCTAAGAATATATTAGTAATGACATAATTGTAAAGAATTGTAAATAGTGTTAGGAAATGTCATTATGCAAATATGTTCTCAAATATTATATTCCTGATCTATCTTCACTGATGCAGGTCTGTTAGTGAATACCTTAACAAATATATAGATTAGTGTATATCTATATCTGGATGGTCCAAATGGTTATTCTTAACAAACCATGAGTTTAGTGGAAGCTCGTATAGAGATACAAGTATTCAGTAAAGACTGAATACTGAACAGACTCACAAAGATCTCTAATAGACATCCCATAAAGCCGTCAATGGAGGATCTTTCGAGTTGATTAGTATTTGTGGTCCTTTGACCTGAGTGCTATGATGGGCTTGTGAGTGATCCACCATACTTTGGTTCCACACATATCAGAAACCTTTCATGGTCTAACCGTTGGGTGTCGCTGGGTATGGTCCGATGCTCATGGAGTCTAGTGTGCATAGATATGGGATCCATCAGCTCATTTGGGTGAGTATTATATCCTAATACTCTATAGATTGTATTTCAGAAAGTCTTATGGCCATAAGCAATAATTTTCGGGAAAAGAGTTTAACCCTAGGGATAAATAATATTACAAAAGTGTTTAAGAATATTATTTATTGAAATACAATTCAAGAGATAAGCTTTCAATCGGGCATATGGAGATTTGACGGTGTTGATCTATATCTCTGCTCTACTTAAATATAAATGATGGAGGGATTATATGAATATGTTATAACCTCAACTTGTATGGTCTAACGTGCCGCTTTGTAATATCCGTAATGTGTGTGGGGAGCATCGTTTACGGACGTATGGAGGAGTTCTATATGACAATTCGGGCGTGGACCTAGAGAGTCTCACAATATAAAGTGTACTCGTTGTGCACTGGGGCAGCATAATGGATTGAATAGTTCCATCCTAGAAATTCCAGCAAACCGAAAATATGTTTCGGGGTTCCTCGGGTTGTGCACTTGTTTAAACTTAAATGTTAAGTATATTATTTAATTAGTTGACAAGAGTTTTTAACTAATTAGATATTAACAAGTGGCACAATTTTATTGTATGAATTGTTTTACCATGAATTCAACCATTTACCATGTTAGTAAAATCAAATAAGGTAAATATTAATTATTCAAATAGTTTTTGAATAATTAAATAAATATTATTTAAATAAATAAAATATGATTTTGTTTATTTATTATTTTATTCCTAAATGGAAGACATACCTAATTTGAAAAACATAAACTAAACTTAGTGGAGCACCATTTTATGATTAATGGTTAAATTTATTAGACCATTAAAATGGCCACAAAAAATTATTTTGGTAGTTGGCCACTTAATCTAATTTTGGTGGAGCACTTGTGAAGTTGTTGTAACCACTAAAAATGGTTGAGTTTCAAGTGTGTTAACAAGAAAGTGAATGAAAATTCGTGCAAGGGTTGAGAGGAAAAAGGAGTTTGAGAGAGTTTTTCAAAGAACAAAAGCTTGTAAGAAAAATCAAAGGAGAAAGAAAAATAAATCTTTTATATTTTTCTTTCTAGTAATCAAAATCTTGTTGCTGGAGATCATATTGCTGCTATTCTAGCTTCACAATCCCACCGAATTGTTATGAACTAGAATTGAACAAGAGTGCACTTCAAGGTGAGCTCAAAGTTGGAGCAAGGATATCCAAAATTGGAAATCTTCATCGAAAGTCTTCAAATGTATGTTTTCTATTCTTAAGTTGTAAAGAATTGAACTACATGTGTATATGTTGATTACTTGATAAATTTCGCTGCCAAATTCATGTGTATGATGCATATTTTTAATTTTTTAATATATACACAATCACATACATACACCCTAAAATACGTTAACACTTTGATAGGGTATTAATTGTACTATCAGAAGTAAAAGGGATTGGAGAGATATGCAAGACTCAATTTCAGTATATATCATTTTGGCTGCAGATACACAATGTACCGGTGATATGTATAAGCCAAAAAAGTGATTAGAAAACTTGGGAGTAAGATAGGAGTAGTAAAACAAATTGATTAAGATGCACAATGGAGTTGCATATAGAAATTTGTTCAAGTTAGAGTTAGAATAGATGTAACGAAGCCTTTAAAGAGGTTCATTAAGGTTAGAGTAGAAGACACAATAAAAGAAGTCACTATGCCAATCCTGTATGAGAAGCTGCCAGATTTTTGCTACTTATGTGGCAAAATTGGGCATGGTTTTAGAGTGTGAAGAATTCAGGGCTAGAATGACAATGAAAGATGATAGGGATATAAAATCTCATATGAACTCAATAAAAGAGAATGAATTTGGTTTATGGCCATGGTAGAGAGCAGGCATGGACATTGAGCTAAACAAACAAAATGAGAAGAATGAGAAAGGCAATAATCCAAAATGGAAGGAGAACAGTGCAAATAAAAAGCAACAACTAAAACAAAGCTATGTACCGGCTCAAAAAAAGCAATCATAGTAGTAGAACAAGTGAGGACAATAACCAAAGATGATGGAGCAAAAACTAGTGGTGAAGAAGACCCAAACCAGGAGCAAAACCCGGTCTTGATCTACAAAAAAATAAATGGGTTAACAATAAACCCTCAAGTTAAGGGATAAGAACCGAGGAACATTAATGAGGCAAGAAATTGCTTTATGATGGATTTAGGTGTAGAGGAAGGGGTTATTGTGTTAGGGTCGGTGCTTACGTGCCATCCCTAAATGTACATATACTTATGTATTAATACAAGTGTACATTCTCATTAAATTGCTAATACCTATTAATATGGTATTATGCAATGTAACATTACAGACATTGTACGATTTAAAGGAATTTAGATCAAATCTAAAGAAGTTTAGATAAGGGCTCATAGTTAGCCACGCTGAGAGATATAAATGCTAAATGTTAGCACAGCTAAGTGTTAACTGATTATAATACTCAGCGAAGATCCAAGAGTTGGAGCCTTGTCTGTAATGGGACATAAACTTGGGAATATACTAGTAACTGCATAATTGCAAGAGTTGCAATTGGGTGCTAGGAAATATTAGTTGCACAATTTTGTTCTCAAATAATTATCCCTGATCTATTTCTGCCGATGCGGGTCTGTCGATGGATATCTTTTATATAGATCAGCATATGTCGTACCTATATGGAATAGATGGTCGTTCCTAGCCGACTATGAGCTTAGAGCTCGTATTGACTTATGGGTATCCAGTTAGGACTGAATGTGGGACAAACTTACGAGAGCCTCCGATAGACACCCTATGTAAGCCATCAATGGAGGGTCCTCTCGAGTTGAGTAGTATACGCAATCCTTTAACCTAAGTGCCACGGTGGGCTTGTAAGTGATCCACCATACTTTAGTTCCACGCATGTCACAGACCTTTTATAGTGTGACCGCTGGGTGTCGCTGGGTATAGTCTGATGCTTATGAAGTTCGGTGTGTACAAATATGAGATTCGTCAGCTCGCATAGGGAGTTTGATATCCAGATGCTTTGAAACTGTATCTCAAAAAATCTTGTAGTACAAGTATTAATCACGGGAAAAAGTTCCGTCAAGGTAAAATAATATGGCAAAGGAGTTTCCACATATTGTTCATTGGGATACTAGTCTGGAGATAAGACATGGATGAGTACTGGAGATTTGACGGTGATAATCTATATTCCCGTACATATAGGATATCATGACGAAAGGACTATACGTATGCGTTGTAACCTCATCTTGTATGGTTCAATGCACTGATTTGTAATATCAGTGACGTGTGCGTGGGGCATTGTTCACGGACTCATAGAATAGTTTCATTTGACAAATCAGGCGTAGGACCTAGGGAGTCCCGCAATATGGATTGTACTCGTTGTGCACTGGAGCAACATGTCAAATTAAAGTGTTTAATCCAGTAATATTCAGCAGAACCACGAGAATGCGTGCGTGTCTGTATTTAAGTGTTAAATATAATAATTAGTTATTAATTGTTATTTACTAATTGTACAATGACATATGGTGCATTGTGAACTCTCGGGTTGAGTTTACCTAAGTGTGAAATTTAATGGGATCCACTTGAAGTAGACTTGATAACTATTTATGAGGGGTAAAATAGTTATTTTATATTTTGATTATTTAATAGTTAAATAATTAAAATACCTCTTATTATAATATTATATTATATGATATTATATTTATTATAATATTATATTTTTAGGTGCCAAATAGTTGGCACCCATTATTAATATTATATTATTATATAATATATTAATATTATATATATATGTAAAAAGAGAGAGATAAGAATGTGAAAGTGTGTGTTTTTGAATTTGGGTGAGAGATGAGAAAGGAAATGAAGAAAAGAGAAAGAAGGAAAAAAAATAGTAAAATAAAATTGTTTTAATTTTTTTATAGTTTTAATTGGAGTAATTGTGAATTGTTTTAAATTATTTATTTTTTATTCTTTTGGAGAAAATGATAAAAAAACACACACAAGCCATTTTTTGGTTTAAGAGTTAAACCTAGTGCTGGATATAGAGTTGTTGTTTTAGTTCACCAAACCCACCGTATTGGTGATTAGAATTGCCTGCGAGTTGATCTCTATACGGACTCCAAAAAAATACGTGTATAACCTTACACGTTAAAATGAGTTCTCAAACTTTACTAATATATTAATATAATTAATATATTTATTTATTATATTTATTATAATTTATACGATTTCGCTGTATTTAAATATATATGTGATATATATTTAAAGTAGTAGATATAATAACACATACATACACTTATATGTATTAGATCTCCGCGACACATTGCACTGACAGTCAATCAACAAGGGAAAAGAAGAGAGCTAAAAGAAGAAAATAGATAGATAAGAGTGGCAGGAAAATTAAAAGAGAGGAAATAATAGTGGGCGAATTTGAGAAAGCCTTTTTGGTTGTAAAGCTCTCTTTCAGAAAAAGTTTCTTTTGAAACAAAAAGTAATTTAGGCGTAGAATAAAAAGGCCGATTAAGAGAAAGAAAAGGCTCGTTTTGTGAGTAAGGGTAGAAAGGATAAAAAGTAGAAACAAAAGGTCAAAAGGGGACAACATGGGTTAAATGCAAATTTAAGAAAGAGGAAAGAGAGAAAAACAGAAGGGGAAAGCCCAGGTGCTAAAAGAGGGAAAACAAAAGAGGTGCAACGGCTAGTTTACCATAATGAAAAAAAAAAAGTGATAGAAAATTTTAAAGAACAGAGGAAGAAAATATATCGGCGGTGGCTGGAACCCAGCCCCACCTAGATCCATGAAGCTACTCAGCTAGAACGTCTGAGGTTTGGGGAATCCTCCAATGTTTGGAGCCATAAATAAAATCGTAAAGGAGACCAAGCCAGAGATAATTTTATGTGTGAGACAAAGCTGATGGTAAACCAAATGAGGCAAGTTGCTAAGCGGTTGGATTATGAAAACTACTTAACAATGAGTAGGAGAGGTTTGACTGGTGGTGTTGCTCTGATGTGGAAAGTTGAAGTTAATTTGCAAGTTATGTCATTTAGCAATAGTCATGTGGATTCAGTTATTTAAGAAAATGATTTAGCTATGTGGAGATTTTCTGGTGTGTACATGATGCTAGAAACATAATAGAAAAAGCATATTTGGGAACTATTACAAAGACTATCTCATATGAATGATCTCCTATGGATGTGTGGATGGGATTTTAATAAGATATTATCTGTAAAGAAAAAATTAGGAGGAAATTCTAGATGTACAGAAGCAATAGAAGATTTTAAGAATGCTCTTAGAGACTGTGAGCTAGAGGATATGGGCTGGTGTGGGTTCCCATACATATCGTCTAACCAAAGATTTGGTTCCGAATTTGGTTGAAGAAAGACTAGATCAATTTTTATTAAACAAGAAATAGATTAACAGCCTTAGAAGAGCTAGAGTATCTCACATGTCTGCAATAGGATCGAATAATTATCCAATTATGGCCGAGATATGGGCTCATTTTGGTAGGAAGCAGAATAGTAGAAAACTATTTTCTAGGTTCTATTACGAGAAAGCCTGGAACATATATAAAGAGTGTAAAAAAATTGTAACTGAAAAATAAGGAGAAAGAAATGAATAGGACTAAGATGCAGT
This sequence comes from Ailanthus altissimus, assembly GCA_946807835.1. NCBI lineage: Eukaryota > Viridiplantae > Streptophyta > Magnoliopsida > Sapindales > Simaroubaceae > Ailanthus > Ailanthus altissimus. The sequence goes on from OX327708.1 coordinate 232,982, forward strand.
TGGAGCTTTCCTTAAGAAGCTGAGAAAAACAAAAGAGGCATTACAAAAGTAAGGGAAGAGAGTGTTAGGTGGAAGAAAAAGAAAGATAAAGATGCTAGCAAAAGAATTGGATCAGTGTTATGTGTTTAACTATCAATATGAACAAAAAAATATTATTAAGGAGCAGGAAGACAAGATGTACAAATTGCTCCTTAAAGAAGAGTTATACTGGAGGTAGAGATCAATAGTTTCTTGGCTCAAGGAAAGGGACAAAAATACCAAGTATTTCCATTCTAAAGCCAGTAATAGGAGAAGGAAAAATAGGATAAAAGGCTTGCTAGATGAGGAAGGCAATTGGGCAGAGCAGAAAAAGAAAGTAGAGCACATTCTAAGTAGGCATTTTAAGCATATCTTTAGTTCTTCAAAACCCTATAGAGAGCAAAGGGATGTAACCCTTGTAGACTTGACTCCAAGAATAACAGAAGGAATGAATAAAGAATTGTCCAAAAGCTTTACCAAAGAAGAAGTCACTGCTGCTATGTGGCAGACCAGCCCTTCAAAGGCTTTAAGACCTGATGGCATATTAGCTAGCTTATACCACAGAAACTGGCACACAAGTGGGAGAGGACATAATCAAATCTTGTCTTTAGGTGCTCAACCACAAAGGTAACCTGTCTAATTTGAACTACGCACTAATAGCTTTAATTTCAAAGGTTAAAAATCCTCAAACACCTGCTGATTGTAGGCCTATTAGCCTATGTAATATTGTGTATCATTTTGTTGATAAGACTTGATGCGATATTTCTATATCATAAATTAAGTACAAGTATACACTATCGTATGCAAGTAATAAAGAGACTAATTAGTCGGATGTCGAACCCACAGGGATAGTTTCTTCTTTTTAAACTAATTACTAAAATTATATCTTCCTAATAATTATTCAGAAAAATAAAAATCTAAGACTGAATGTAAGAAATATAAAACAAAAACACAATGTAAAGAAAATTAGGTGATAGCAATGTAGAGAAAACCTAGGATTAATACTATCCCTCAATATTCTTTCTAATGATTAACCTTATAATATTTAACTCCCTTAGTCTTTATTATTGATCAAGACACTAATGTATTCACAAGCCTCTTCCAAGGTCATGCAAGTATACCTTAATTTATCAAATACCTATATTCCTATGATACTTGTAATAAACTAAGGTTCATTAAGATTAGGTCTTATTGATCATACATGCCAATTAGGTATATTTCTATCCTAAATTGAAACTTGCATATGCAACATTGAATGTTACTCTACAATCATGCATCAAATTACCTAGGTCTAAATATTATGATTCCTTTTCCGAGTTTATCAATAATATTACCAACTCATTCACCATATATTGGCCAGATATATTGAAGCATTAAACACAAGTAATTTAAATAATAAAAGACTAAGTTTATTATATATTCAAAGATATGGCAATTAAGCACACATATTGAGTTCAAGTATTAACCCTAGAAAACAAGTTTAGCTCATGGCTACAAGAGAACAGGAGTAAAAATAATTATAAATCATGATACAATTATTAGCAAACCGATATAGACGTCGAATTGCTCTTAATTGCGCTGCCTAGGAACTCTTGATGCCGAAGAACGTCTTGTATCTCTCTCTAAAGTTGCTTCAATTAAGCTCCTATTGCTCTCCAAGACTTGTGCTCTATATTCTTGGTGCTCTTGGGTCGTCTTGGATTAATCCCTGAAGGCTGGGAACGAGTGGCTTTTTATAGGGATTGATTTGAGCTTGAAAATCTCAATTCTCGTCGGATTAGGACTCGTGATACCGCTGGGGCGATATGCTTCTGTCGCTAGGGCGACGCGTGAAAAAGCTATTACCGCTGGAGCGGTGGGATTTTAGCGCTGGGGCGCTAGACGCGACTTAAGTAGGTCGTTTTTCTTATTTCGATCACTATTTCAGCGCTGGGGCGAAAATCCTTGTGGCGCTGGGGCGTTGGACACATACTTTGAAAACTTTGCATTTTAGTCCCTATTTTCGCTCCTTTTGCGTTCTTTCTTTAAATTTCGTTCAAGTCCCTATAAATAACAATAATGCACATAAATAGCCATCTATTCTCATAAAATCATAAAATATCAATAATAAAAACATGAGAAAATATATGACAAATTTGCCCTTATCAAGACTATTGCAAACAGAATGAAAAAGGTGTTACCTTGCATCATATCATCAAACCAAAGTGCATTCATTCCATGGAGGTTAATCAGTGACAACATAATAATAGGATACAAGTGCTTTCATAAAATTAGAAATATGAAACAGGGGAAAACAGGTTATACAGCCCTAAAATTAGACATAAGCAAAGCTTATGATAGGGTGGATTGAGAATTCTTGAGGGAAGTAATAATCAGAATTGGTTTCAAAGAGGATTGGGTTGAGCTGATACAAAAGAATATAAAGATTGTTTCTTTCTTGATCCTAGTTAATAGAGTAGTAGAAGAAAGCTTTGAAGCCAGTAAAAGGTTAAGACAAGGCTGCCCCCTGTCTCCCAATTTTTTCATTGTCTGTATTGAAGCCTTGTCTTCAATGCTGCAAAAAGCTCAGCAAAACAAATAGATAAAAAAGGTTAAGTTCAGTGACTTACTAACCATTTCACACCTGTTGTTTGCCGATGATAGCTTGGTGCTTATTAGGGTAGAAGAACATGATTGTAAGGCTCTTAAAGATATATTTAAATGCTATAGTGATGCATCTGGACATGTCTTTTTTTAGAAGTCTTTAATCTTCTTCAGTCCTAATGTATTAAGGAGTTAAGCATGCACCATCAAAGATATTTTCCAATTGGAGAAGGTCTTTATGCATGAGAAATATCTCGATCTCCCATCTACGGTAGGCAAAAATAAAAAGCTCATATTCAATGAAATTAAGCTCAGAATTTCCAACAACGTAAGTGGTTGACAAGATAATTTTTTTTAAGTGGAGGACAAGAAATCTTAATCAAGGCAATATGACAAGCAGTGCCTACTGTCACGACCCGATTTCTCACAACCGTGCGGCCTTAGACACTTGCTAGTGCTAAACAGCCTACAAGACCCCAATAACCAAAGAAAGAAATGAAGAAGAAGCACACCAAGTGTTTGTGAGAATGCTCTCGTATTTTATTACTAAAGAGAGATTACAAAGCTATACACTTACAAGCTAAGAGTATTTCTACAATTTGGATGATGGATTCTCAAATGAGAACTCTACATATTTATAGCTAAAGCTATATACAATGGACGGCTAGGATTAACTCTAATCCAATGGTCCAAATCTAAAGAGGAGAATATGCTAAGGAATATTCCAAAAGATGCCAACTACCAAAAGTATATCCAAAGGAATATGCCTTTTCTAGATTATTCTCCCACCTACCACATTAATGTGGCCTCAACCCAACTCCAATGGGCCTTCTAGAAGTTCTAGCCCATTTAACCAAAAATGGACTAAGACACCCCCTTGGTGGTCTTGTCGCGCGCCAAATACTCGAGTAATTGCTTGAGAATATTTGGGGCGTGACATTCTCCCCCACCAAATTCACGCGACGCCCTCGTCGCGTCTTCGCTGGAACTTGCGCACCCCGTTCTGCAAACTCTAGCTGTGCGCTCTCGTGTCCCAAGCGTGCTCTCCCATCCGGCAAACCTTTCCACTCGACAAAGTACTCAAGACTCGTCCTAAGATGCTCCTCTTTGTCATGGTGTGTGGAAATCCCCAAAGGTTCCCGGTTGTGTGGCTCAAATTCTGCATCTCCCGTACCTCCACGGTACTGCTTCCAACAGCTTGCGGAATGCACCTGATGTCGCCACTGCCGCTGTCTCAAAGGTAACTCCACCTTATGCGAGACGTTGCCAACTCTCTTGGCAATCAACCTTGGCCCCTCGTCCCCACGATCAAGGCCCTTGTGAAGTGGGCGTGCTGACTTGCGTTGTGGTGGAAGTATTGTCTCCATCACCAAGTCCCCCGCACTATGCTTGACACGTCGCTGCTTGTCTTCAACCCACTCCTTGTGCTAAAACTGCACATCATGTGACACCTTGGACTTTTGGATGACACCCGCATCCAACAACTCCTCGAGCTGCCCCTGCAACTCTCCCATCTCCGATGGAGGCGTCAACCCCATAGTTGGAAGCGTAATCTCAAGCTCCAACTTGCCCTCAATTACATCTCTTGAAGGCAGTTCTTCTGGTATGGCAGTAGGCTTGACCCCATTGTGCTCCCCGAGCACTTTTGCAACAACCTTTGGTATTTCATCCTTGCCCCCATTTGCTGCATCATCCACCCCTGTTGTTGAGGCTGAATGTAACCCTCCTTTGCGCCCAGCATCTACCCTTAGTTGCATTGCAGAAAGGACCTTGGCGTTTGGCTTGGGTCGCCCACCCTTGGGCATGTCTACCATCGGTATCATTCGAGGCCCTCCTTCCAAAATACACATATAGTTGCGTTGAGGAAGTAACACCACATTGTACTGCTGTAAGAACTCCATTCCTAGCACCACATCAAAATCATCGAGAGGTGCTACCGAGAAATTTACCTCACCGTGCCATTTGCCAAGGTGGATTTCAGCTCCACGAACTACCCCATCCAGTAGCTTGGCTCTTGCATTCACGGACTTGAGGTATCCCTCTCCCTTCTCCACATAAAGGCCCAAGCGTTCCGCTTCCGCACGCTTAATGAAGTTGTGCGTAGCCCCCGTATCAACCAACACTTGAGTCTTGATGCAATTGACATAGGCTTTAATGTACATGAGTGCCGTCCCCGTTGGCGCGTCTGCACGCCGCTTGGCTTTGAGGGAATTGAACAGCTGCATACAACCCATATAGCTCTGTTCGCCCCCATATTGTGCCTCATACATTGCATTGAAAGCCTTCTTTTTCGAACAGTCCTTCACCCAATGATCCCCATCGCAGAGAAAATAGTTAGACTTCGGACCATTACCTCTATGGCCGTTGCGTTTCTGTTCCTTCCACTTGGGCAGTTTGCCTTTCTCCTCCTTGCTCTCCGGAGGCTGAAACTCCTTGACTTCGCCACCCTTGCTGTGATTGGGTTTAGAATTCTTGGACTTTCCCGAATCCCCCTTGCGGTAATCCATGAGCGTCTCCGCCATTGTAAGGGCGTCGGATATATTCTGCACTCCATGCCGCTTCAACTCATTGGCTGCCCAGGATTGTAAACCGTCCAGGAAATTGAACAACAAGTCCTCATCGGTCATGTTGCGGATTTGCAGCATCAACAAAGAGTACTCCTCTACGTACTCCCCAATGGACTTCGTTTGTTTCAACTCCTTCAACCGCTTGCGAGCATCATGTGCCACAACTTCTGGATAGAATTGGCGTTTTAACTCCCGTTGCAATTCATCCCATGTGTCTATGGTGCAGGTACCCTTGCGAATCTCCTAGCTTTTCCTACGCCACCACAGAATTGCATGATCGGAAAGGTATAAAGTTGCGGTACTTACCTTGTGTTCGTCCCGCACGCCCATAGCACCGAAATACCTCTCCATTTGCCAAAAGAAGTTGTCAAGCTCCTTGGCATCCCGTCTGCCGCTAAACTCCTTTGGTTTAGGGGCCTCGACCCTTGGTACAGCCACCGCAGTTTGAGTGGCTACGCCATTAGCGACCGCTCGCTTGCACAACACCACATCCTCATTGACATCTTCAAACCCCTTTCGTAGCTCTTCTACTTGGGCTTGAACCTTGTCAATGGTGTTGTAAACCTTCTCCTGAAAAGCCTTGATCCAGTCCCGTTGCTTGTCAGCATGCTCGTCAATGGAGCTTTCGATGAGGGAGCGCAGCTCATCCCCTTGAGTATCGAGGCCTACCTCGACATTCTGGACTTGCTCCTCCAACTCCCCAAGACGGTCCGTCGCCTTGCTCACAGCACCACCGAGCTTCATAACCATGTCCCCTAGATCATGATTCAGATCAACGAAATTTTCTGGCGAAATACTCCCATGTCTCCTAGCTTTGGGGTCTCTACCCTTCCCTTGAGTAATCCCCAATGTTCCAGCAACTTCCTTCACCATCTTCTTTGAACCGGCTTTGATACCACTTGTCACGACCCGATTTCTCGAAACCGTGCGGCCTTTAGACACTTGCTAGTGCTAAGTAGCCTACAAGACCCCAATAACCAAAGAAATAGATGAAGAAGAAGCACACCAAGTGTTTGAGAGAATGCTCTCGAATATTATTACTAAAGAGAGATTACAAAGCTATAGAACTACAAGCTATGAGTATTTCTACAATTTTGGAGGATCGATTCTCAAATGAGAACTCCACCTATTTACAGCTAAAGCTATATACAATGAACGGCTAAAATTAACTCTAATCCAATGGTCCAAATCTAAAGAGGAGAATATGCTAAGGAATATTCCAAAAGATGCCAACTACCAAAAGTATATCCAAAGGAATATGCCTTTTCTAGATTATTCTCCCACCTACCACATTAATGTGGCCTCAACCCAACTCCAATGGGCCTTCTAGAAGTTCTAGCCCATTTAACCAAAAATAGACTAAGACACCCCCTTGGTGGTCTTGTCGCGTGCCAAATACTCGAGTAATTGCTTGAGAATATTTGGGGCGTGACACTACATATGCCATAGGAGTATTCAAGTTTCCAATAGGCTTGTGTGAGGACATCCAGAAAGTATTTATAAGATATTGGTGGGGATCTGAAGAGGGAAAAATGAAAATCCACTAAGAAAGTTGGAAAATTCTTTGCTAGAGAAAATGGAATGAAGGAATGGGGTTTAAAGTATTCAGCTGCTTCAACCAAGCTTTACTGAAAAAAGCAAGGATAGAGATTATTGCAAATGCCAGACTCTTTAGAAGCCAAAGTACTTAGAGCTAGATAATTCCACAAAGACCACTTCCTTGAGGCAAAACTAGGAAGTAACCCCTCCTATATATGGAGAAGTCTTCTATGAGGTAGACAGTTGCTCAAAAATAGCCTCAAATAGCTGGTTGGAAGGGGAACAAAGTGGAAATCTACAATAGCCATTGGCTCCCTAAAGCTTCAACCTTTAAGCCAATCTCTCCCAAATAGTTTCCTATTGATAGCAAGGTAGAAATTTTGATAAATGAGGGAAACAAATGAAAAAAGAGCTAATAGAAATAATTTTTTGGGAAGAGGATGCTCAGACAATTCTTAAAATACAGCTCCCATTAAGTAAAGTGAAAGATGAAATTTGCTGGCATTATGACAAAAAGGGGATGTACATTGATGAACACTTGAAATTACACATTTAATAAGAGTTTTACATGATTGTTTTGTATTACTAGTGTATTTAATTTTCTTAACTTAAGTATGTTTACAATATTGTACTTAATTATCTTATAACTGTTTTGTGGCAGGTTCGGTAAAATGAGCATAACTTTCTACCTAAAGATCCAATTGAGGTGATTCTTAATCCTGTGCAGAACTGACTTAATGGGATAATATATTGTATTTCACAAAGCATTGGAAATTCGAGTGTTTAGAGGGTGAAAATTGGCCTAGAACAGAATTGATCTGCAGTATAGGCCCAGTTTGAACAGTTATCAGTATTTGGCCCATAACTATAGAAATACGTATCTAATACGTATGAGATCACTCAATTTGGAAAGATAAGAGACTTATCTACAACTTTTATGTTTTGAGTGACAGCTAATTCGGATTACATCAATTCCAAATTTGATAATCAAGTGGGTGCCCAAGTGATAATGAATGCAAATTATTTTGCCACCATTCTTGACTTTCATCAACCAAGTGGTTCCCTCCAAATTTGTCTCGATTTATCCATGTTTTTCTATAAATAGGTGGCTTGTTTATGCCTAAAGAATGTAATTAGAAAGTTAGAATTTAGTTCAAAATACTTTTCCTTTGTATCCATTTCCTTGTACTATTATTTCTCTTGTTTACTATTAAGTCATGTTATTTCTTCTTCCATTTCTTTTCTTTTCATTTAGTTTTATTATGTCCAAATAATTTTGTTTAAGCTAAGGTGAAAGGGTGAAGCTCTTGGCAAGGTAATAAAATATGTTTAATATTTATTCATGAATTTAATGCTTCATTTTTAAGTTATGCAAATTTATATATGATGTATTTATTTTGTTTGTAGAATTAATACCCTTTCTTCTAAAGTGGTGATTCTTGATTTATTATTGACAAACTTAATACTTGGCACAATAAATTCTTGAAACCATTTATAAGATTTGGTTTATATAACCTTTCTTGTGAAGTGGGAGTCTTGATTTATTGTAGACAAATATAAAGATTGGCATAATAAATACTTGAACCCATTTATAAGATTTGGTGTATAATAATTGAAAGAAATAAATACTAATCAATATATAAATGATAATGAACTTTAATTCCTATATTTTTCGGTTGGAACCTCCTTTGTGTGAGGATTTCAATTGAGTTATAAAAAAATAAAAAGTTAAATATATTCTTATTTCTTATGCCAAGAGTGAATCTCCATAACCTTAGCTTTTTATTTGAATTGGTTAATTGAAATAATATTTGCAAACATCTTATACTGCATTAATTATCTTTAAAGTGTTTATAATTTGTAATTTTAATTCTACTTCCCTGTGGATCGACCCCGTTCTCATCGGGTTATTTATTACTTCGACAATCCTGCACTTGGGAATAACTTCTATATTCTGGACGTGTCAAGTTTTTGGCGCCGTTGTTGGGGAGGTAACGTTAATATTTTGTTTTGTTATTGTTTGTTTGTTTATTTTATTTTCATGGAAGGCTGAGCCTCCTACTCGTTATTTATTATTCGTTTTTTTTTTTTTTTTTTTATGGAAGGCCGAGCCTCCTAACGTACTTTATTATTATTCTGTTTTTATTTTCGCGGAAGGCTGAGCCTCCTACTCTTTATTTCATTTATTTATTATTTTTTACTTTTTATTTTAGTTTTTTTTAATTTTCATGGAAGGCCGAGCCTCTTAACGTACTTTACTTTATTTATTATTCGTCTTTTATTTTCGCTTTTTATTTTAATGGAAGGCTAAGCCTCCTACTATTTATTTATTAACTTTTTATTATATAATCTAACATCACTAATCTAACTTCTAATTATTTATCTTTATTTTGCTTTTAGTTTTACATATTTTATTTACTTGTGTGTAATATTTTATTTTATTTACCTGTGTTTAATATTTTATTTGTATTATTGTTATTGTATTTTGTTTTGTTTCTTTTTATGAGCGGTTGGTTTCGAGATCCTAATTCTCATCGTTTAGTAAAAGGTAATTTCAAAACTTCCTTTGATAATTTGTTAGATTCTCCTTCATCTTCTCATTCTTCACCAAGTAACACCATGAGCGAAAATCAAATTGAGGGACTCATAGACCCAGGGGACAATCAGTCCCAACATAATGACCATAACCGACCTAGGACACTTAGAGACTATATGAACCCTACACGAACCGGTGCACCATCTTGCTTAATTTTTCCACCGGATGCAACGCGTTTTAATTTTAAGTCAGGCATTATCCAACTTTTACCCACTTTTCATGGCTTAGATGCAGAGAACCCTTATCTACATCTAAGAGAATTTGAAGAAGTGTGTAACACGTATAATGATCAAAATTGTAGCATGAACACAATTCGACTTAAGCTTTTCCCTTTTTCTTTAAAAGATAAAGCTAAAACATGGTTACAAAACCTTAGGCCAGGATCCATTTCTTTATGGGACGAGATGCAACAACAATTCCTGAAAAAGTTTTTTCCCTCCCATAGAACAAATTCTTTCAAAAGACAAATCACCACTTTTGCCCAAAAACCAGGAGAGACCCTTTACCAATGTTGGGAAAGATATAAAGAATTACTTAATACCTGTCCCCATCATGGTTTTGAAACATGGAGAGTAGTCTCAAATTTCTATGAGGGCTTAACACCCCAAGTTAGGCAAATGGTAGAAATGATGTGTAATGGAACATTTGAGGAAAAAGACCCAGAAGAGGCAATGAACTATCTTGACTTACTAGCAGAAAATGCTCAAAATTGGGACACTGCTGGTACCTGTGAGGCACCTAGCAAAAATCAAACCACTACATCTAGTGGGGGTATTTATCATCTTAAGGAAGACCATGACCTTCAAGCCAAATTAGCATCCCTTGCCAGAAAAGTCGAAACCTTAGAAATGAAAAAGAGTGGTCAAATAAAATCTGTTCAAGAAATTGTGTGTCACATTTGTGAAACCCATGATCACCCTACCAATGATTGCCCAACTTTGCCTGCATTTAGGGAATGTCTCCATGAACAAGTCAATGTTTTAAACACGTTCAAACGGTCAAACAATAACCCATATTCACAAAACTATAATCCTGGATGGCGAAATCACCCAAATTTTAGTTTAAGGAATGACACTCAAGCACAGGCTTCACAACCACCTTTCCAACCACACCAAAACTTTCAAAATCATCAAGGTTATGCACCATATGTCCCACCTCCTAGGAAAAATCTTGAAGAAACCTTGCATACATTCATTGAAAAACAAGAGTATGTTAATTCTCAAAATGCTCAAACATTTGCTGATTTGAAAGATACTCTTGCTAAATTTGCATCTGCACTGAACATTCATGAGAAAGGAAAATTTCCTTCTCAACCACAGCCAAACCCCAAAGGACAACATAACTCAAATGCATGTAGTTCAGGAAGCCAACACATGGATCAAGTTAAAGCAGTTATCACTCTTCGGAGTCGTAAAATTGTTGAAAAAGAAATTCCTGAACCTCATGAGAGCGATGAATCAATCTCTAAGGGCAAGGAAAGTGTTGAACCTACACTTAATGAAGAAAACACCAAACCTTCACCTCCACCCCCATTTCCTCATGCATTACGTAATACTAAGAAGATGAATCACAATCCTGAAATTTTTGAAATCTTCAAACAGGTAAAAGTTAATATTCCTTTACTGGATGCTATTAAACAGGTTCCATCTTATGCAAAATTTTTGAAAGACTTATGCACAGTAAAAAGAAAACTGAATGTGAAAAAGAAAGCATTTTTAGCTGAACAAGTAAGTGCCATTCTTCAGAACAATAATTCTTTGAAATATAAAGACCCTGGTTATCCTACAATTTCATGTATTATTGGAAGTCATAAAATTGAACAAGCCTTACTTGATCTTGGTGCTAGTGTGAATTTATTGCCGTATTCAGTTTATCAGCAGCTCAATCTCGGGGAGTTAAAATCAACATCTATAACTCTTTTACTTGCTGATAGATCAATAAAAGTACCAAGAGGGACAGTGGAGGATGTCTTAGTTCAAGTTGATAAATTCATATATCCTGTGGATTTTATCGTCTTGGACACAGAACCAGTCAAAGGATGTAATCCGATACCTGTTATTTTAGGTCGTCCATTTTTAGCAACTTCTAACGCTTTGATTAATTGCAGGAATGGAGTAATGAAGCTTTCATTTGGAAACATGACACTTAAACTCAATGTTTTTAATATGTGTAAGCAACCATATGAAGAGGAGGATGAAAGTGAAGAAGGTGACATGATTGAAACGATTGTGGAGGATCATATTCAAAAAGGGAGTTCTACCGATCCCTTAGAAATGTGTTTAATAAATTCATTTGAGTCAAATATACAATTAGATCCTGAAATCTCTGACATATGTTCTTTACTTGACTGTGCACAGGTGATTGAAAATAAAAGATGGAAACTAAAGTTTGAAGAATTGAGAGAAAATGAGGATAAAAAGAACGAAATTTCAAAGTTGGAGTTAAAACCTCTGCCTGAAGGACTAAAATATGCATTTCTTGGAGAGAAACAAACTTACCCGGTGGTAATCGCTTCTACACTTACAAGTGAACAAGAAGATAAGTTGATTGAATTATTGAAAATGCATAAAAATGCAATTGGGTGGACTTTAAAAGACATAAATGGTATTAATCCTTTGATTTGCACACATAGAATACACCTAGAGGATAATGCCAAAACTTCCCAACAACCTCAAAGGAGATTAAATCCACATATGAAAGAGGTAGTGAGAGCCGAAGTTCTCAAATTACTTGAAGTATGAATTATCTATCCGATCTCAGATAGTAAGTGGGTAAGTCCTACTCAGGTAGTACCAAAAAAATCTGGAATCACAGTCATTGAAAATGAAAAAGGTGAGTTAATACCAACTCGAGTCTCATCTAGTTGGAGGATGTGCATAGATTATAGAAAATTGAACTTGGCCACTAGAAAAGACCATTTTCCTTTACCATTCCTTAATCAGATTATAGAAAGAGTAGCAGAACATCCCTACTATTGCTTTCTAGATGGTTACTCTGGCTATTATCAAATTCCTATAGCACTAGAAGACCAAGAAAAGACTACATTCACATGTCCTTTTGGAATCTTTGCTTTTAGAAGAATGCCCTTTGGACTTTGTAATGCCCCAGCAACATTTCAGAGATGTATGTTAAGCATTTTTAGTGACATGATTGAGCATTATTTAGAAGTTTTCATGGATGATTTAACTGTGTTTGGAAATTCTTTTGATAATTGTCTTGAAAACTTAGAAAAGGTCTTAAAAAGATGTGAAGAAAAGAGTCTTGTATTGAACTGGGAAAAATGTCACTACATGGTTACTTCTGGAATTGTTTTGGGACATATAGTATCTTCTAAAGGAATTGAAGTGGATAAGGCAAAAGTCGAACTCATTACACATTTGCCTCCACAAAAAACAGTCAGAGAAGTCCGATCCTTTTTAGGACATGCTGGATTCTATAGGAGGTTCATAAAAAACTTTAGTGCTATATCTAAACCTCTTTGTAACCTCTTAGCAAAAGATGTATCATTTAAGTTGACTCAAGAGTGTCAAAATTCATTTGAAAAATTAATTGGCCTCTTAACATCTGCTCCTATCATACAATCTCCTGACTGGTCTTTACCTTTTGAGCTCATGTGTGATGCTAGTGACTACGCTGTTGGTGCTGTATTAGGACAAAGAAAGGAAGGTAAATCCTATGTAATTTATTACGCGAGTAGAACTTTAAACAGTGCACAAATGAATTACACAACAACTGAAAAAGAACTACTTGCTGTAATATTTGCATTAGACAAATTTCATTCTTACTTAATTGGTTCTTCAACTATTGTATATACTGACCATGCTGCTGTAAGGTACTTAATGTCAAAACAGGATGCAAAACCAAGACTGATTCGATGGATTCTATTGCTTCAAGAATTTATTATCACTATCAAGGATAAGAAAGGAGCTGAAAATGTTGTTGCAGATCACTTATCAAGACTCACACCAGATTCATCAACAAAAATAACACCTATTAATGATTCTTTTCCCGATGAATTTTTATTTTCTACTGTTACAATGCCCTGGTATGCTAATATTGTTAATTTTCTTGTAACAGGAGAAATGCCACCTCAATGGAATGCTCAAGACAAAAGAAAATTTTTAACGGAGGTGAAAAAGTTTTATTGGGATGATCCTTATCTCTTTAAATATTGTCGTGATCAAATATTTCGAAGATGCATACCCGACAATGAGGTAAATAAAGTTATTGAATTTTGTCATTCTGAAGCATGTGGGGGACATTTCTCATCAAAGAAAACAGCTGCAAAAATCTTGCAGTGTGGATTTTATTGGCCCACTTTATTTAAAGATACACATGCATTTTGTATAACTTGTGAAAATTGTCAAAAGTTGGGATCAATTTCAAAACGAAACATGATGCCTTTGAACCCCATTCTTGTTATTGAAATCTTTGATTGTTGGGGGATAGATTTTATGGGACCATTTTCGTTATCATTTGGATTTACGTATATCTTAGTTGCAGTAGATTATGTCTCAAAATGGATTGAGGCTATTCCATGTCGACATAATGACCATAAAACAGTCATGAAATTTTTGAAAGAAAATATCTTAAGTCGATTTGGAATCCCTCGAGCCATTATAAGTGATGGGGGTAAGCATTTTTGTAATAGACCATTTGAAACATTAGTAAAAAAATATGGTATTACTCATAAACTTGCCACCCCTTATCATCCTCAGACAAGTGGACAAGTTGAATTAGCAAATAGGGAGATAAAACAAATTTTAGAAAAAACTGTAAACCCAAATCGCAAAGATTGGTCTTTAAGACTAATTGATGCACTGTGGGCTTATAGAACTGCTTTTAAAACTTCATTGGGTATGTCTCCCTATAGGATAGTTTATGGAAAACCTTGTCACTTACCTGTGGAACTTGAGCATAAAGCCTACTGGGCTATTAAAACTTTCAATGAAAATATTGATTCTGCTGGACACATACGTAAATTACAAATAAATGAACTTGAAGAATTGAGAAATGATGCATATGAGAATTCAAAAATTCATAAAGCTAAAATTAAAGCCTTTCATGATAAAAAAATTCAGAGAAAAACATTTGACACTGGTCATAAGGTTTTGCTTTATAATTCTCGACTTCATATATTCCCTGGAAAATTAAGATCAAGATGGAGTGGCCCTTTTATTGTGAAACATGTGTACCCTTATGGAACAATTGACATTGAAAATCCTAGAAATGGGAATGTGTTTAAGGTAAATGGGCAAAGACTTAAGCCGTTTCTAGAAAACCAAGCTTTTCATGAAGAATTTACATTCCTGTCGGATCCTTGTTACGAGACCAATTAATCTTTGTTTTATATATTTACATATTTATATATATTTATTCTTCTTCTAACATTTTTTTTTACTTGCAGGTTAATTTAGTAGTTTTGTTAAAGTTTTGTTTTGCACCCCGGTTATGCGGCAGATAACGGTACTTCGTGATATTTCAAATCGGTTTTGTCAGTTTCCCATAATTACTGATATCTTCTCTTCTTCCCCCTTTTCTTAAAAAAAAAAATGGATGACATTCTAAAAAATTTGAAAAAGCGTTTTCCCTCATTGCCTCAAAATTCCTTGAAGAAAATTTACCAAGCAAGATGTGAAAGATTAAGGTTATTAATGATTATGAATATACCTGTTGATTTACGTTGGTTAATTGAAGCCAAAGTTAGATTGACAGGTGAATTTTCAGACTCATTAATTTCCTACATGCCTGGCTTAGGTAAAAGCTCTTTTTCAAAAAAATGAAGAGCAAAACGATTAAATGTTTGTTACAAGTGTGCACGCACGACTTGCAACACACGTTGCCGCACTTTAGGAATGGTGTCTGTAAATCGTGAAGATAAAATTAGGTTCATTAAGGATGGCTTGAGTAAGGAGTCTTTAGATAATATCTTATCGACTCTTGAGACGCATCCTAGTGGATATGTGCATATTGCAATTCATGAATTATGGGATATATTCCTAAAAGAACATGAGCGGTACAGTCTCGGGAATCTGACTTTAAAAGACCCTGTTTGCCAATTTATAAGAAAATTGGATGGGAAGCCTATCCCCGACCCATAGAGGGCATTTAAGCCGTTACTGGACGTAAAATCAGAGGAAGATGTGAGCCACAATCACAACTACTTGTATATATTTACTATAGCTGTTATTTTTAAATGTTTCATTTCAAACTCAAATGTCTTTTCAATAATCAACCACCTATAATCCTTTTTGAAAATTTTGCATTTTAAGCCGACAACCCATGTGACTTTTCCAGCTAACAAATTGAAAATTGGTAAAAGGTGTTGAATCTTGTATTTCAAGCCAATAGCCATGTGATTTAACTTTGCAATACCTTTTGGCTCTATAAATACATTGCATTATTTCTGCATCTTTGTACAAACTCAAAATCATTCAGGAGAGAGGGTGAGTGTAATCATGGAAGGATCATCAACTCGTAAATTCACAAAAATTTGTGTCTTTTGTGGATCCAGCCCTGGAAAAACTAGTGAGTTTATAGAAGCAGCAGAAACCCTTGGTAAGATGTTAGCTGAGCGCAATATTCATTTAGTATATGTGGGAGGTAGTCTTGGATTAATGGGACGTATGGCAACCGCTGCACAAAATAATGGCAGTCGAGTTTTGGGTATCATACCAAAAGCTCTAGCTGTTGGAGACATTGTAGGAAAAACAATTGGGGATGAGTTACAGGTATCATCAATGCATGAACGAATTTCTTTTATGCTTCGTAATGCTGATGCCTTCATAGCTCTACCTGGAGGTTTCGGAACATTGGAGGAAATTTTTCAAATTGTCTCATGGGCACAATTGCAAATCCATAAAAAATCCATTGGTTTGTTAAACGTTGATGGTTTTTATAATGGGTTGTTATCTTTTCTTGACTATGCGGTGGAAAAACAATTCGTCTCATCTGCAGCACGACAGATCCTCATTTCTGCTTCAACTGTTGATCAGTTACTCGATGAACTACAAGCTTTTACACCTCTATCTGATCCAACAATGAGTCAGATAGATTGGTATACTGATAACAGTGAAAAGAAACGCAGGATAGATTTGACGCTTCGTCTGTAGCCTATCTATTTCTATGTATTTTAAAGCTTTTTTGTGTGGCTTGTTTTATTTTTTTTTGTAGCTTGTTTTATTTTGTTGCAGGTTTAATTTTCAATAAAAGATGTTTCAGGTGATATCTTCTATATTTTACTCTTTCTATATTTTGACATTGAGGACAATGTCTCAATCTGATTGGGGGGAGAATAGTTGATATATAATGTTAGTGTTAATTATTTTATTTTGTTGTTGTTATCACTTTGTTATGTAAAAAAAAAAAATTATCATGAATGGCGTGAGTAAAATGTTCATTTATGTATTCTTGAGACGCATTCTAGTTCTAGAATGGCAGAGTAAAGAGTACATTATAAAATTTTGAAACACATTCTAATTGGTTTATTTTTAATGCATTTTATGTATAATTGTTTGTTGCTTAAGTTTTTGGTAACTCTTGCGTAAATAAATTTGCTTTACTATCGATGTATGATTTCAAAATTGTTTAGTTTAAATCACTTTCTCTATTTAGGTTATTAAAGAATAACTTCTGAAATTATTTCTTGAGAACAATACTAAGCCTTGTGGTAAGATGGATGATTCAATATATATAGCCAAGAGAATTTTCATGTTTAAGTATACATATTATTTTCTAAACTCACATATCTTTTGTAAGTGAGTGGAGAGGTTTGAGATAACAGCTTACGAACTTTCATTGATCCTTTGAAATGGTTAATTTTTATTTGGAATGACATTATTTGGGATGATGAATGATTTGGTTGCTTAGCTGAAGGATAAAAAAAAAATTGGAAAAGTATTATGGTGATAAATTGCTCTTATGTTGTAATGATTCCTTATGTCTTTAAAAAAAAAAGAGTAAAAAAAATAAATAAAAAAAGAAAGAAAAGAAGTCAATTCAGTTCAATAAAGTATTCATTCAATTTTAGAAGACTAAAGTCATTAGGAAGCAAACTTATCACCGAATTCTATATTCGTAAGATTCGCATTAAATAATTAAAGTCTTGAAGCTGGCATTTGACAATAATGGTTTGACTTTAAATATTTAATTTTCCTATCTTTGGATCAATGTTAGTTTGTTTGTCTGTCCTTAAATGTAACTTTTTCTTGAGCGATTATCTGTTTTCCAACTCCATGAGTGAAATCCTAAGTCATTAAACAAGTTATTCACCTGTAAGGATATGGAGTTGAGGCTTTTACTTGGAACATTTTTAAGGCTATATATGTTGTGGTTTGTGGTAAGAAGGCTTTGGCTTAATTCACACACACACAAAAATATTTTTGGAAGTTATGATTGAAATAACCTTTATAGCGATTATGATTTTAAAACTGACGTTTTGTTTGAAATACTTAGGTAGTGTTCAAATTTTATTTATGCTCGAATTGCTAGGGACTAGCAATAAGCCAGTTGGGGGGTGTGATGAACACTTGAAATTACACATTTAATAAGAGTTTTACATGATTGTTTTGTATTACTAGTGTATTTAATTTTCTTAACTTAAGTATGTTTACAATATTGTACTTAATTATCTTATAACTGTTTTGTGGCAGGTTCGGTAAACTGAGCATAACTTTCTACCTAAAGATCCAATTGAGGTGATTCTTAATCCTGTGCAGAGCTGACTCAATGGGCTAACATATTGTATTTCACAAAGCATTGGAAATTCGAGTGTTTAGAGGGTGAAAATTGGCCTAGAACAGAATTGATCTGCAGTACAGGCCCAGTTTGAACAGTTATCAGTATTTGGCCCATAACTATAGGAATACGTATCTAATACGTATGAGATCACTCAATTTGGAAATATAAGAGACTTATCTACAACTTTTATGTTTTGAGTGACAGCTAATTAGGATCACATCAATTCCAAATTGGATAATCAAGTGGGTGCCCAAGTGATAATGAATGCAAATTATTTTGCCACCATTCTTGACTTTCATCAACCAAGTGGTTCCCTCCAAATTTGTCTCGATTTATCCATGTTTTTCTATAAATAGGTGGCTTGTTTATGCCTAAAGAATGTAATTAGAAAGTTAAAATTTAGTTCAAAATACTTTTCCTTTGTATCCATTTCCTTGTACTATTATTTCTCTTGTTTACTATTAAGTCATGTTATTTCTTCTTCCATTTCTTTTCTTTTCATTTAGTTTTATTATATCCAAATAATTTTGTTTAAGCTAAGGTGAAAGGGTGAAGCTCTTGGCAAGGTAATAAAATATGTTTAATATTTATTTATGAATTTAATGCTTCATTTTTAAGTTATGCAAATTTATATATGATGTATTTATTTTGTTTGTAGAATTAATACCTTTTCTTCTAAAGTGGTGATTCTTGATTTATTATTGACAAACTTAATACTTGGCACAATAAATTCTTGAAACCATTTACAAGATTTGGTTTATATAACCTTTTTTGTAAAGTGGGAGTCTTGATTTATTGTAGACAAATATAAAGATTGGCATAATAAATACTTGAACCCATTTATAAGATTTGGTGTATAATAATTGAAAGAAATAAATACTAATCAATATATAAATGATGATGAACTTTAATTCCTATATTTTCCGATTGGAACCTCCTTTGTGTGAGGATTCCAATTGAGTTATAAAAAAATAAAAAGTTAAATATATTCTTATTTCTTATGCCAAGAGTGAATCTCCATAACCTTAACTTTTTATTTGAATTGGTTAATTGAAATAATATTTTCAAATATCTTATACTGCATTAATTATCTTTAAAGTGTTTATAATTTGTAATTTTAATTCTACTTCCCTGTGGATCGACCCCGTTCTCATCGGGTTATTTATTACTTCGACAATCCTGCACTTGGGAATAACTTCTATATTCTGGACGTGTCATACATAGTGAAAACTTGGTAGTTTGTGGCTTTGGAAGCAAAAGCCCTCATGGATCCTACAAGTTCATCATTAGCTCAGGGGAAAAATTGAAAGCTCATTTAGACTTTGGCAATTCCCCAATAATTTAAAATATTTATGTGGAGAGCTTTATCCAATTTGCTCCCAATAGCTTCAGCTCTAGTAAAGAAGAAGATAACAACACATTCAACTTGTCCCAGATGCTTCAAGGAGGAGGAGACTTATTTTTATGCTATAGTTAACTGTAAAGCTAATAAGCCAATCTGGAACTGTTCTTATTTTGCTGGCTTAATAAAGGGCATTAAAAGGATGGATTTTTGGTGTTTCATTAACTATGCAGCTTTCATAATTTGAAAGGTTAACAATGGTCCTATGGTCAACTTGACAAGCAAGGAACAACTTTGTTATAAAAGGAAAGCTAGCAAATTCACAAAAATTAGTGGCAAAAGTAGAAACCTATCTGAAGTTTTCATATAGCAGGGATAAGACCAAAATTGATAGCAAAGGGGTAGTAAATAGTGACATAGTAATCAAGTAAGCTATGAAGAAAATAGTCTTATTGAGGGATACAAAATCTATATGGATGCTGCCACAGGCAGAGTTAAAGGAATAACAGGCTTGGGAGTTCATATTAGAGATACTAGATGAGCAATTGTGGTAATGGCAACAAATACTTGCTGGTTTAGGGGAGATGTGGAAATGGTAGAAGTTAAAGCTATGGTGTTTGGTCTTCAGATAGCTACTGAGGTTGGTGTTTCTCTTGTGTGCATCAATTTAGATGCTAAGAATGTAATACAACTTGTTGAAAGGGCACTGAAGTTTGAAATAAATCAGATGGTTAATTGCTAACATTCAGGCAACTCTAAAAGCTAATACTCGAAATTGTGTTATGCATATATCCTTGTAAGAACCTTTGGCTAGAACACTTTCCAGTTTTATTGGAGTAATGAAAGGTATTCTTGTTTTCAGAAAAAAAAAACCTACTTGGATCTTGATTTTCAAGAAATTAAAGATTCACTTAATTTAGACCTATTTGAATCTTGATTTTTAGCCTACGAGATGGGAGATTCACTTAGTTCAGATTTACTCACGAGATGAGAGATTTACTTGGTTCAGACCTACTCGAATCTTAATTTTCACGAGATATGGGATTTACTCAATTTAGACCTACTCATATCTTAATTTTACATGAGAGATACTGTTAAAAATTTGTCTTTAATACTAATATTAAGCTTTTACCTATCAGATCAAACTTTTAGATTACGACGGAGGATTTATTTGGTTTAGACCTACTCAAATCTTGATTTTTAGCTTATGAGATGAGGGATTCACTTAATTCTAACCTACTCGAATCTACATTTTACGTGAGAAAAACTATTAAAAGCTTGTCTTAAATATTAATATTGGACTTTTACTTATTAATTTAAGCATTTGGTTTGAGTTGTAAATTAATAAATCATTTTTTTTTATAAACTAATAAGACATTTTCTTTTAGAGAGAACATGGGAAGGTGGAGGCTACACCAGAAGTTGCCAAATTGTTTTCTGCACTAATATATAAATGTCACGCATGCAACATGCAGCAACAATGCTTTTGATGTAATTCCAAAAGTGGTTTTGTTTTCAAAATAATGAAAACTAGTAACTACCAATGTTTTGCAATATCAGGCACAAATCAACCATGGATAGTTTCGATGTACATGGTTACATTAGCGCATTTTCAGTTAGAGAATTGACTGCTGCATAATCCCATACACCACCAATGCCATGTTAGAAGGTTCTCAAACAAAGGGAATAAAAGGAATTATTACCATAAAAGCAATCTATTTAACTAAAACAGATTGATTCGGTGTGCCGTGATCTCCCTATTATGCCATGTATAAAGTAGAATTATATACACTTTGATGCCCTGTATAGTATAGTATTAGGTTACTTGTATCATATTGCATTGCATTGTATTTATTAGTTTATTATTTAATTTAAAAACTTAAATTAATAGATGAAGGTTTAATATTAATATTAAATATTATTCTTTAATAACCCTCTCTCATGTGAAACGTCTAAATCCTATTTAAAGTGAAACATTCAATATTAGTATTAAAGATGAGTCTTTAATAATTTCTCTCACGTGAAACGTAATAAAAATCAAGAAATTACTGTAAATTCAAGTATGTTTAAATTAAGTGAATCCTTTGTCTCATAAGTTGAAAATAAAAAATTAATTGAAAATAAAAGTATAAGGGTTCGAACTTAAAAGCTTGGTTATGATAATATATTAGTTTATTACTCAACCAAAAAACTTAAACTAACAAGTAAAATCTCAATATTAATATTAAAGACAATTTTTTAACAATATTGTATTATTTTGTACTAAACAAATGACATAATGCACTTGATAAAAATAAGTTATACCATATTTGTTATTTGATTATATTGTATTGTATTGTACAGATTATCATAAAATTTTAATATTTTTTATTATATTATATAAGAGATAATTTTAATAAAAATATATAGAATTTTTAATTATACCATCGGGACTCGACATTTTATTATGATTAAATATTATGGACAAATATTATTAAAGCTGGCACCACACGATGCTAGCAAACAATATTAAAAAATAATTGGTGGACAGCCTTTTTAAGGTCGTCCACGCACTAAACTCTCCCCATAAAAGGGAGAGTTTAGCAATTCATTTTGTATTCCATTTTTAGAGAGAGTTTTAAAATTTTGTGTATATTTATTGAGTGATTTGAGAGAATTGAGTGTATTGAGATTTTAGTTTGGTAAGGCTAAAACACTACAATACTAGTATTTTCCATTTATAATAATAAAAGATTCTTCTGTCTTCGCTCGTGAACATGGGCTAAAAGTCAAATCACGTAAACTCTTATATTTTGTTTTATTTTTATTATTTTTACTCAATTTCGCTTTAACTGCGACCTTGCATCACCCATTAATTTTTTAATAGTGGTATCAGAGCTTCTAGTTAAAGGAAGTCACTGTTCATGTATACAATACTATTTACATATACGTGTACTATTTTTACGTATGATTACTATTTACGTAAAACAGTGGGAGCTGATCTTAGAAGAAAGTAGTCAGTGGTGAAAAGCAATGGCGGCAAAATACAAAGTTGAGAAGTTTAATGGAGGTAATTTCACATTGTGAAAAATAAAAATAAAGGCGATTTTAAGGAAAAACAAGTTCTTAGAAGCAATTAATAAAAGGCCCACGAGTATCACTGATGATATCAAGTAGAATGAGATTGACAATAATGTAGTTGTTAATCTACATCTGGCACTTGCTGATAATGTACTATCCAATGTGGCAAAAAAAAGACAGCAAAAGAGATATGAGATACTCTCATAAAATTGTATGAGGCCAAATTTCTGCACAACAAGATCTTCTTAAAAAGGAGATTGTACACCCTTTAAATAGCAGAATTTACTTTAGTGACAGAGCACATCAACACATTAAATACTCTATTTTCTCAACTCACTTCCTTGCAGCATAAAATAGAGGCAGTTGAACGTACGAAGATTTTACTTCAAAGCTTATCTAATTCGTATGATCAACTCATCATCAACTTGACGAATAACATCCTAACGGACTTCTTAGTCTTTGATAATGTTACAGCTATTGTCCTAGGAGAATAACAAAGATGAAAAAATAAAGAAGACGAAAAAATGAACTTGGTTTGCAGGTTGAACAAATTTTTGTACGGTCTCAAACAGGCGCTGAGGTGTTGGTACAAGAGGTTTGATTCCTATATCATCAGTCTTGGATACAACAGACTTAGTTCAGACCATTGTACATACTACAAAAGGTTTGAAGATGATAATAATTTCATTATTTTGCTATTGTACGTAGATGACATATTGGTGGCAGGCCTTAACAAAGATCGAATCCAAGAATTGAAGGCACAGTTGGCTATGGAATTTGATATGAAGAACTTGGGACTAGCAAACAAGATTTTAGGGATGCAAATTCACTGAGACAGAAATAATAAGAAGATTTGGCTTTCTCAGAAGTACTACTTAAAGAAAATTTTGTGGCACTTCAACATGCAAGATTGTAAGCCAATTAGTATCCCACTCTCTGTTAATTTCAAGTTATCTTCTAAGATGTGTCCTAGCAAAGAAGATGAGAGGAAGGAGATGTCTCGAGTACCGTATACATCAGCAGTGAGAAGTTTAATATTCGCTATGATTTGTACCAAACCAGACATTGCACAAGCAGTGAGAGCAGTTAGTAGATACATGACGAATTCTAGTAGAAAGTATTGGGGTTGTGTCAGGAGGATCCTTAGATATATTAAGGGTACTTTTATGTTACGGAGGATCAAATTTTATTGTTAAGGGTTATGTGGATTCAAATTTTGTAGGAGATCTTGATAAAAGAAAATTTACTACTGATTATGTGTTTAAACTTGCAGGAAGAGCTGTAAGCTAGGTTTCGAAACTGCAAATCATTATGGCATTATCTACTACGGAAGCATAATACATGATAGCTACACAAGCTTGCAAGGAAGCAAATTGGATACAAAGATTACTGGAGGAGCTCGAGCACAAGTAAGAAAAAGTTCAATTATTTTGTGACAATCAGAGTGTCTTGCATATTGCAAGGAATCAAGTTTTTCATTCAAGAACGAAGCACATAGGTATTCAATATCACTTTCTTCAAGAAATGGTAGAAGATGGAAGTGTGGATATGAAAAAAATTCATACAGATGATAACCTAACAAATGTGTTGACCAAACTTATCAATACCAACAAGTTTGTATGGTGTAGATCCTTGCATGACCTAGCAGACATGTATGCAACATGACTTTGGCGAATAAGAAAGAATAGTGTGGAGACTTGATTGATTCTCAATCAAATCTTCAAGTGGGAGAATTGTTAGCAGCTGGTATTGTGTGCTAGATGCTAACAATTTGCTGGCACACGGTGCTAGCAAAATTAAAGTTGGCACCACACGATGCCAGCAAACAATATTAAAAAAATAATGGTGGACAGCCTTAAAAAGGCTGTTTACGCACTAAACTCTTCCTATAAAATGGAAAACTTAACAATTCATTTTGTATCCCAATTTTAGATAAGAGTTTTAAAGCTTTGTATATATTTCTTGAGTGATTTGAGAGAATTGAGTATATTAGAGTTTTGAGTTGTAAGACTAAAATACTATAATACTTATATTCTTAATTTTTAATAGAAAAAAATTCTTTATCTTTGCTGTGGACGTAGGCTAAAAGTCAAACCATGTAAATTTTTGTGTTTTATCTTATTTTATTTTTATTATTTTTACTGAATTTCACTTTAACTGCAACCCTGTATCACCCCCAATTTCTTAACACTCTTATTATGCCGTATGAAAATAATAGATAAGTGAAAATAAAAAATAGATTAGGTTAGTAATAAAGAGACGATGAGGAATACTATTATGATGAGAAATCAATTTATATCAAAATAATTTTATTGATATTGTTATGCTTTCATAGGGATATAGATTAAAAGTTTAGTTTGAATCTAACTAATACGACGTCACTTTATTTTTATTAATGTTTTATAATTATTATATTAATAAAATTTAAAAAATTCAACAACTACATAATC
This sequence comes from Ailanthus altissimus, assembly GCA_946807835.1. Taxonomy (NCBI): domain Eukaryota; kingdom Viridiplantae; phylum Streptophyta; class Magnoliopsida; order Sapindales; family Simaroubaceae; genus Ailanthus; species Ailanthus altissimus. The sequence goes on from OX327708.1 coordinate 257,876, forward strand.
CTTGATTGATGATACATTTATAAATCTAATATTACTCATAATTTATAAGTGTTTATATTTATAGTGCTACTCATAATTTAGTTCAATCATTTTAAAAAATCAACATAAATTATTAATAATTATAATATAATTTTATCTTATCCTATCTTATTAATTCAATAAAATTCAATTGACAATATCAAAACAACCCTAAATAATAAGACTTACTTCATTTTATATAGAAGGAATAATTTTTTTTTAAAAGAATTACAAACATACATTTAATTATAATTTTATTGATTGTAAAACATAAATTCCTTAATTTAAATATGATATCATAAAATACATTGAAAATAAATCATTATCATTTAAAAAATGTTTTGAATTAATTATTAGAATTATGCATGAAAAATACATTTAATTAAAGCATATGTATGCTACAAATATCTTTATATTAATTTCATAAAGAAATTGTATTCATTGTAAATTAAACAAAATCTTTCTCTATCTTCACATAATGATTATATTAACCCTTTATAAATTATAATAAAGATATTTAAAATTGGTAAACTTAAGATACCAATAGTTTTTGTGCCAACGAGTTAAACAATATAATAATCCGTTTCAATTTTTTTCTCCTTTTTTCTTAATTTTGTTAAAAAAAATATAAAAATTAATATAAATTAAAGTCTTACTCGTGCATACACACGTGTTGGCTAGTAACATGATAAAAATATTTAGAATATAATATACAATTATAATTTCACATGTTCATTAAGTTATAATAACTTCAAATCTATAGATCTATATTTTTATTTGTTTATCTTCACAATTAACCTCTTTTGATAATGTGTGAGAATTAGAAAATGAGCTCCTTTATCAAATTTAGTACAGCGACTTATTTCTTTAGTGACTTTAATATTTGTTTATTCATGTGTTATTTTAATATATTATCAATTGTTTTAATTTGGCATTTATTTTAATTTTTTTTATATTGTTTCATTCGGATTTAAATTTGAAATGAATGTTTTATTAATTTTAGTTATTTTTAAAATTGTTATTTTTATTTTAAGACATGTGTCTATTCTATAATAAGAGAGAATAATTCCACATAAAATTTATTATATTATAATAATTAATTATTTATGTTATAATTCTTTATAATTCACCTAATGTAATTTTGATAAAAAAAAATTAATTATTAAAGCATATAATTAAAAGGAGCGAAAAACGTCAAATGTTGAAATAAATAATTAGAAAAAAATTAAAAGATAAAATGTTCAATGTATATTCATGTATATAAATAATATTTTTTACGTGAATTCTCGTACATAGAAATTTTTATTATCAGCTAGTAATGCATTAGTAAGATTAAGTTGGTATATTTAATTATAATAAATATAAATAATTATAATTAAAAATACATCAGATTTTATAATAATTTATTTTATTTATAAATTTTTTTAATAAAAAATATTTAAAGGAAATCAGCATGATTTTTTTAATAATAAAAGTAGTAAAACAAAATTCAAAATTTAGAATTAGATGAGGACGCATTTGAAATACAACATGTCAACATCAAAGTCAAAACAAAACAAAAATCCCTTTGTTTGCCTCCGTTAGATTCGATACTCAATAGAAGAGAGAGTACTTTGTGAACAAAGAATACGAAAGACTGTGAGTGAGAGAGAGAGAGAGAGATGAACGGCAACGGCAGACGAGATGATGACGAAAGGGGTTTCATCTGGAAGCTTCCGGAACTCAAATTCAAGGATTTTGGGAAAGTGGGTCCCGCTTTCGGCACTGGCATTGGCTGCGGCGTGGGCGTGGGCGTTGGTCTCGTCGGAGGTATAAAAAAAAATTGTTTCAAAAGCAAAAAAAACCTTGTTGGATTCGGTTGGTTCCGTTTTATAAGCTTTGTTGATGTTGTTAATTGTTGATTGTTATTGATGAAGAATCTTATTCGAGACAACTGCTTGATGGGTTGGGTCTATTTTGGGAGATGGTTTCGTATTTTCATAAAGTTTTGATTTTTCTCACCGGTGATTTGAAGATGAAGTGAGAAAATTTTGATGAAGCTTGAATGCTTTCACATCATAGAGGCACTGGGTTGTGTGTGTTTTTTTTTTAATTAATAAGAAAAAGGAGAGAAAATAAAAAGTGAACTTTGGTGATTTGAAATTTGAGAAGGGCTGAACTGGTAAGATGAATTGGATGAAACTATTTTGCACAGTATATGACAATTATTATATATTACTTCTGATACAAAAATACGAGTTCTCTTTTTGGAAAAAAAAAATGATGTTTATAAGACATTACTGTGGTGTGTTTAATGCAAATATGAATTGAGAATGGGGAGATCAAATACTTTTTTCATTTCCTACTTTAAAAGAAACTAAAAATTCCCATTACCGTAATAGGTTTTAAAGTAAATTTGAATTTGTTGGGAAATTAAATTTGAAAATTTAATTTCTGTGCTACATGTTGTGGATAGTATTACTTGTTTTCATTGAAATTTTGATATTTCGTTGTTGGTCTAGTGGTTCTAAGATATCCATGTGTCTATATTCAATTGATGTTGGTGTGATGATAAAGAATTTTTTTATTTAAGGATCCTTGACAGTGAGTTATGGTGCAAAAGAATTTAGCAAAGTATGAGAAGTTAGGTCCAGGAATGTGGGGATTCCTAATAACTATGGAATGGCATGGATAGTTCTCCTCATTTCTGAAGCACTTATAATAAAATAACAATAGTGAATTGTTAACTATATTAAGTTTCTAACCAATATCAGTCATATCATATGTTGCTCATAGATGTCACTAGAATAAAAATCAGTGGATTGATCCCCTGTTTCTTTGTTATACTACTGTGGGCTTAAAACTTTCAAATTTTTGATATAATGATTTGTGTGCCTTATGGCTATGTAATTGCTTTCTACTATCAAGTAAATATTAAATGCTTTCCTTCAGGTATAGGCATTGGTCCTGGATTTCCTGGTCTGCAGTTTGGGGTTGGGTTTGGTGCAGGATGTGGGGTTGGTATGGGATTTGGTTATGGTGTCGGCAAGGGTATTGCTTATGATGAGCAACAGAGATACTCTAATGTTGGGAAGCTATTTCAGGGTCGAGGAGATCGTCCTTCTCAGTAAGTTTATCTTCTCACTATGTTTTTTTTTTTTCCTTGTCTTTCTATGTATAACCTTTACCGATCTCATTAATTCATTTGTGCTTCAATTTATAAACTTGCTCATGCTTTTAGTGTTTCCAAATGTTCATTATATAACTAATTTGTATTTTTTTCATGACTAATTGTTAATCATTTTTTTGTTTCAATTCTAAAATTCTCAAGTGGCTTGGGTATTTACAATTTATGCGAGTATGGCATTTCAAATTTTATACATAACCAAACTTAGTCTACCAAGCTGTTAAATTTGGTAACTTTGTTTGATGAAAGAAAGTATTAAATTTGAGATAGATGAAATTCTAATGCTATTCTCTGGCATAATTTTATGTTTGGATTAATGCATTTTCTAATATAATTTTTTCTTGTTGCTATCAGAGATATGTTCGTTGAGCTCATTGATGAGCTTTTCCTTAATACCAAGAAGCTAGTCAGGTTGACTTCAAAAGAAATTGAGAAGTGGAGAAGATGAGCTAAGTTTGATGGATTTCTTAGTCTTCCATTTGCAATACATAGGAACTTCCAGTTACACAGTAACCTAGCTGGATTCTATATATGAATTAAAGAAACTGGTTTGTAATGCAAATTGGGCATGTATTGATCATATAGGGTTTCTTATCTTTTGATTGCTATTTTATCTTTTGGGATTCTATAATTATAGCTACCATTTCCTGCTCTGTTGCTAAGCACAAGCCTAAATGTGTGAGTCGCTGCGAAAGTGCCACCTGCTTGGTTGCTGTGAGCAAGTTCTGCGCAATCAGGTAGGAATTGTCCATGTATTTAATAAGGCGCAAGGTTCATCTTTTCAGTATTTGCTACTATATGTCAGTGAGCATAGACTCTTTTTAACTTTTGTGGTGGTGATATTTCTTATCCATTACGATTATCTAGGCCTAGTAAATTTATCTTACAGATTATATATTTGCATTATCGAAGGCTTATCCAGCTGTAGGGTTTCTGTGATGGGGCTTGTTTTGGCTCTGTTTTTGCTACTACTCTTTAGGTATCGGCCATGCATTTTTCACCAAAGGCTTTAAGATTCTATAATGAATATCAACGTTCATTCTTCTTTTCCCAGTTATGGTACAGGGAAAATATCTCTTTTGCTTGATGATTGTGGGTCACATGAAAACTCCCTAAAAGTTCATTTATTCTATGAAAAATCATATAGCTGAAGCATATTATCAATGCCCTGTGAGTGATTCAAAACTTAGGTCATTGTCCATCTTTTTTCATATTGGAAACCAGCATGGGGTATTGTTAGCCTAGACCAAGCTTAACAAAAGCTGAACATGCATTAGGCAAACATCAGGATCAACTTGGTTGTTGCAGCTGTGACATGAACTTCTCAAATCACGGTGGAATCATTTCAACTTGGTTGTTGTGAGATTACTAAAGTTGTACAAATCATGTAGGGCGATTCTTCCAGTTTGGTTGGTTTTTATGGAATGGTGTTCATTGAGTGGATATTACATGACAGTTGCAACTTGGTCTTGTTGGTTATAAGACGTTTGTAATAAGAGTGATATTTTTATTTTATTTTAAATAGTATTCAATATTTTTATTTTAAGTGATGTGGCAAATAATCATCGAAATAAAATGATACAACTTATTTGTCATGAAAAAAATATTAAAATATTATTTGAAAATTGTATTACTTTTATTACTGTTATTATCAATGTATAGTTATACAAATTACCATTTATAATAAAAAGAAAGGTAATTTTACGTTTAAAAATTAAAATTGATATTCCAACAAACTGAATATACACGTTCCCTTACAAATTATCATGTGGAAATGGTTTAAATAAAATTATGAAGTAACCACTTTATAATTATGTTATGTCATATGATACATCAATTTGTATTCTAATTTTTGTAATTAAGTTATCATTGTTGATTATTTTTTTACAATTTTAGCATTGTATTTTACTGCACGGGCAATCAAAAGGCTGTCCACTTGGACACCACAAAATAACCACATTAAAGAAGAATGGATGAGTTGGAGATGCAAATGTGAAAGATGGGAAATTGGATAGTACATGCTTGTTATCCAAAACCTAACCAAAATCCACATAAGTTTATGAGCATATTCCACATCAGCACCATGATCTGCCATGTCAACAATTCTGCCCTATCAAATCTAAGCATCAGATTACACATCCTTCACAACCAACCAATCCCAACCCCAAATGGCATGTCCACATCCATTAGTTCAAGCATATAGTTACACTCATCTCCCTCCCTTTCTTTCATCCTCATCAACTTTATTGAACATTCATCAGTTTTTCAATTCCCTAACAAACCAAAGCAGCAGCATCAGCAGCAACAGTCTGAAGATGGCATCATTGGCAGCATCAACTGCTGCTGCCTCCATTGGAGTTAAGGAAATGCTTGGAAACCCTCTCAATGTCGGCAGTGCTGTTAGGTCTTCAGCTCCTAACGCATCTTCAAACCCTGCTACTTTCAAGACTGTTGCTCTCTTCTCCAAGAAGAAGGCTGCTCCTCCTCCCAAGTCTAAGACCGCCACCGCTGCCCCTATCGACGATGAGCTCGCCAAGTGGTACGGTGAGTATATATACAACTACTTTTCTTCAACTTGCATGGAGCTAGATTAAGGATTTACGCCATATTGTTGTACCTATGCTTGACTTTAGAAGTAGAAGTGCAACCTTTAAAGTGTTTATTGAACAAAAATTGTTTAGAATTTGTAAAACACACATTTTAACTTGATAGTTAGTGCTTTTACTCTACAACGACTGCCGTTTCAAAGTATATATACAACTACTTTAAAAGCCTTTGTGGGTCGAACGGTTTAAGTTTAACTAGCATGTTATCAGAGTTAAAATCCTATGTTGAAACTTTCTTGTTATCACTTTGTTTCCATTACAATTTCAATATGGAAGCCTATTAATTTACTTGGCACGGTGGTTTTCCAGGTCCTGACAGAAGAATTTTCTTGCCGGAGGGGCTCTTGGACAGATCTGAGATCCCTGAGTACTTGACTGGAGAAGTTCCCGGAGAGTAAGATTGTCATTTCCTCTTCCAGGGCCTCAGATAGTTGTTCAACCAACATTGTTTAAATGAATGCTTTCGCAAAACTTAATAATTAATTATCAATTTTTTGTTCCTTCATGCAGCTATGGTTACGATCCTTTTGGGCTCAGCAAGAAGCCAGAAGACTTCAGCAAGTATGTTAGAACAATATATTTATGTAGTATCTGTTGATGAGATTTTATCAGAACAAACAGTTCCATTAATTATTGCTTAAGAAGTATAATGTGGGGTTAATTAATTTCATATGCAGATACCAGGCATATGAGTTGATTCATGCCAGATGGGCCATGCTTGGTGCTGCTGGGTTCATCATCCCTGAAGCCTTCAACAAATTTGGTGCTAACTGTGGCCCTGAAGCAGTCTGGTTCAAGGTTTTGCACTAAATCATTTCATTATTATTTATCCTTAAATTGCGTATTACATAGTATAAAAGTCGGAGATTGTTGATAATTTTGCTTATAATTATGGTTTGTTGATTTTACATGATTGTAGACTGGAGCTCTTCTCCTTGATGGAAACACATTAAATTACTTTGGAAAGAACATCCCCATCAATCTTGTTGTTGCTGTCGTAGCTGAGGTTATTCTTGTTGGTGGTGCTGAATATTACAGAATCATCAATGGCTTGGTATGCTGTGTTCTTCTGCTTAAAATCTTTTTCCTACTATCAGTTCCCTGTAAAAAAGTTTGCACATAATCCACATTAATTTGAAAATTATAACCTACCAAGGTTAAAAGCATTAAAGCAATCGTCAATGATAGACTGTTATATATGTTACTGCATTTAGTCACTTAGAGTCTGTTTGGTATAGAGATGTTGTGGCTTGTGGAGGGAAGCATTATTATGAAAAGAAAGAAATGATTGTTTAGTGAACAACTAATTGTGGAGCAAATGGACCTTTAAGCTGCATATTGTGAATGAGGATTCAAATGGCTGAGAAGGAGTCCTTAGACAAGCTTAGGAATAACTTTCAGTTTCAATACAGTATCCAATGCGAAGAGCATCACTAGCATATATGTGGACAAAAATATTTTCATATATCGAATCAAAGAATTTTACTAATTATAGGTGTTGTGTGCTCTTTCCATGGCAGGATTTGGAGGACAAGCTTCACCCGGGTGGTCCATTTGATCCATTGGGGCTTGCAAAGGATCCTGATCAGGCTGCATTGCTAAAGGTGAAGGAGATCAAGAATGGAAGACTCGCAATGTTTGCCATGCTTGGTTTCTACTTCCAAGCCTATGTCACAGGTGAAGGTCCAGTTGAGAACCTTGCCAAACATCTCAGTGATCCTTTCGGCAACAACTTGCTTACCGTGATCGGCGGCAATGCTGACAGAGCTCCCACCCTGTGATTTCAGTTGTTCTAATCTTGCTCTTCTTTTACTCAAACCTAAATGCATTGTACATCTCATCAAAACATTTTCAAGGTGTTTTAACCTTAATTGATCCTGGACTTGATATCCCAAAGTACTCTTTTTGAGTCATTAGAGCTTTAATGTCTATTCACCTATAATTTTATCATCCTACCACATGTTCTCTAAATATGGCATGACCATCATACATCCAAATGTATGGTACAACCCTCTCATTTTCCGTTGTATGTACAACATTTTTCCGTTATATTGTTAAAAATTTATAAAACTTGGAGCATATAACAAAAAAATAAAAACATATAACCGAAAAATGCGAACATGTAATGGATAAATTGGGGAGTTGTATATATAATATAACAACTATATAAAAGATTGACTTAAACAAATGTTGTCAAGCCAAATTGAATCTTGGTCATATGATTGTGCCAGAAAAGAAGCAAAGAACATAAAGAGAAAATATGAACTGAGACCAAAGAAAGAATGGTCATATGATTGAATATGAGTTACTTCAACAACAAGCAATATGAGTCTTACATAATAACCATACAAGCTTTAAAAGACTAGATGTCTCACAAACTTATGTTCTAGACTCTCATAAGTTATAGATAAATTAATTATTGAAGCAAGCTAAACATAATTAACATTAATAAACTCAGAGTTTTGGTCTAGAAAAATAGACAAATGAAATAATTATACTGATACCAAATGTTTTGCAGTAGCCCCTCAACATTGTAGAATACTAACATATTAAATTTAATTTGTTTACACCAAAGCACTTCTTTCTTTTTTCTTCTCAGGTGTAGAATTATGAAATTTATATGTATATTTTATAATATTTATAATGTAGCAGAATAAAAAATAAAAATTCTTTAATCTTTATTTTCATCTAATAAAAATTCTTTTTATCTTGATCTTTTAAATATATGAATTTGTTGTATTAAAAAAATAAGAATAAAAGAATATATCTTAAATCCACTCTTAATTTTTTATTTATTTATTAAATGATTCTAAGTTAAGCCTCTAATATAACAATAAATGAAAGAATGGGCTTTTAATTTTCAATCAAACGAATATGTAAAGTGTTTTTTTGTATTGTCTCACTTGTGTCTCCTCTCTTTGCCTTTCTCTTCCTTTTATAATATTACAATTAAAATAAAATCTTTTTATTTTAATTGAATAATTTTATTTATAATATTTATTAATTTAAAAATTAAATAAATATCTCTCTAATTTTAAGGTGACAAAATGTTAACAAAAGAGAGACATTCTCTCTTTGGTTTAATGTGTAACACCCTAAATTTGAGTGTTACACAACTTCCTAATTTATTTAATTTTCAAAAATTAAAAATTAAAAATAATCTTTTATAAAAGAAAATCTAAAAGAGATAATCTCTTCTCTTTATTATAAGAGATTGAAGGAGAGAAAAAATTTCTTTAATGATTTCAAAAATTATCATTGAGATTTTATATATTTAATTTTTAAAATCAAATATTTTATTTTTAGATAACATATTATCTCTAAAATTAATTAATTTATAATAAAGACACAATTATTGTATAATTACAATTTTTTTATTGTTTATTGTAATAACTCAAGATATAGTATTGGAGACTTATGGACCTTAGGATGGCAAAAGTATCCGTAAATTCGCAAATTCGCTAAAACTCACCCGTATTAGAAAAGATTTGGTAGGGTTTGAAGTGGGTTTGAAATACAAAATTAAAACCCACAACGAATTTAGGATGAGTATAGGTTTGATAAAAAATTTGCAGATACTCGCTAGATATTACATTTTTATTCTTAATTTTTTTAGAAAAAAGTAATACGTTGCACATTGCATACCTAACGTGCTTAGCATGTGTGATAGAAGTGCACATTATGCGCTTAGCATGTGTACTAAGCACTAGGTGTGCAACGTTGCTTAGAATACACTCCTAATATGCGTGTTAAGCGTTAAATACAAGTGTTGCATGCTCAGTGTGTGCTCCTAACACGCGTGTTAAGCGCGTTAGGCGTACAATGTTGCGTGCTTTTAGCATTCGCTTTTAGCATGTGTGGTAAGCGCTAATGTGCACTTCTAGCAAGTTTGTTAAGTGTTAGGCGCACAACATTGTGTGCTTAGCGTGCACTCCTAACACACGTACTTTTAGCATTTGTTCGCTCCTAGCCCACGTGCTAAAAGTTATATATTCATTACTAAACCCGTTTAAACTCTGTAGAACCCATAATGAATTTGGTATTTCATTTTTAAAGTGAAAGTAAATGTGTATTTAGGGGTATCCATTTTAAACCCGGTCCGCTGTTATTTGGACCTATAATTTTAAGCTCCAATAAATTTTAGATAATTAATTAAGCTATTTAATTAATTAATCTAATTTATTAATTCTAGTATTATTACACTAAAAATCTGAAATTGCAAATATATTTTACTCATAAGACTTAGAGCAATTTATTAATATAATCATTTCATACAATTTAATTCTTTATAGATGATTCATAATTAGAGTTAAGGTTTATAATATAATATATAATCATTCTCAAGAAAAGTAGCGTTTATCGATACAATCACTTTCTTTTCTTGAAAATAAAACAAACCTCTTATTATTCCTTTAGATTAGCCTACAAACAAACAAACTTTTGTTCGCGATTCTAACTTTTCAGTTTTTTCTTTCAGCACATGTGCCGGACACCTTCATATACGAAAATGATGTAAACTAGGTTTACTATCATTCCACATCTTTAAGGGTGTATTTTGGAAGGTACTACATTCAAAATGTAGACCGTGATCTGTGGTTAAATTATCGTTTACCTTTTTAATACTTATTTATTTTTAAGTACTATTAATTCACTAGTAAATAGTTAATTTGTAACTCTGTTACAAATTGAGCACTTTAACCGTTCAGTCATAGAATTAATATTTAAGGGAATCTTTTTTCTAAGTTTCGTTAGGAAGGAATAGATTCTATATCTGCAAATCACATTCCTAGCCGCTTATCTCAATACATCACTAAAATACAAGTTTTTAATATGTTCTTCAAACAAATTGTAACGAGTATTTCAAATGAGAAGTGATACAAACAGAAGTTTATGATCACTCATGATTAAGGTTGATCTACATATGATCATCGGTTGATGTTTTTTGAATTCTTAATTAACAACGGTAATTTACATAAGAATTTAAATTACGTCTGGTCCAATCTTATATAATCATATCATATTAAGTGCCTTCACCATAATGTCACTATATTAGTGATCCGGATAAAATCACCACATTTTTAATGTCCGTGGACCGCATTAATAATATTTAATTAAAGATCTCAATCTTTAATTAATTTATTATGGACTTTTTCTATTTATTATCTATAATTTTAATTCTCATGTATATAACAATTATATACTAAAGTTATGATCACAAATAAACCCAAGATTTTATAATATTTACATTATATCATTATGAACACTTTAAGTATAAAATTGTAATTCTTATTTATTTAATAAAACTAGTACAATTACATACTTTTAGGCTACTATATTTAACAATCTCTCACTTGCCCTAAAATAGGTGAGGCATGTCTTTTAAGCCTATGTCCTCCGTATGACCCTCAAACACCCTTGATGGCAATGTCTTGGTGAACGGGTCTATAAGGTTGTTCTCAAACACTATCTTTTTAACTCACATCACATTTATGTAAGATTTTCCTAATCAGGCGATACTTCCTCTATATATGCTTTCCTCTCTAGTAACTCCTAGGTTCCTTCAAATTTGTCACTATCTCATTATTATTACAGTAAATGGTCAATGGTTTATTAATGTCTAAAACTACTTCTAGATCAATGAAAAACATTTTGAACTACACTGCTTCTTTAGCTGCTTCGCAAGCTACTATGTATTCAACTACTATGGTTGAATCAATAGTACTAGATTATGTTATACTTCTCTAGACTATGACTCTGCCACTAAGAGTAAATATTGACCCTGATGTCGACTTTCGACTATTTTTGTTTGATTAAAAAATGCAATCAGTGTAACTAGTAGGGTTCAGGTCTCTACCTAAATATACATGCATATAGTTTCTCAATCTCCGAAGATACTTGAGAATATGTTTCACTGCAATTTAGTGAGTCAATCATGGGTTAGATTAATAACGACTGATTATTTCTACTGCATAGTAAATAAAAGGTCTCATACACAACATAGTGTTTATGAGGTTGCTAACTACTAAGGCATAAAAAGCCCATCTTTTTCATCTTGAGGTATCTTAAGATAATACTTTTTAGAAAGAACAATTTCATATCGAGTTGGTAATTGACCATTGTTGGAATTCTGTATCGAAAATCGCATAAGCACCTAATCAATATACGATGCCTGAAACAGTGTTAATAGTCTGTTCTTGCAATCTCGAATAATTTAGATCTCAATTACATAACTTGGCTCTCCCAAATATTTCATTTGAAATTGCTTGGCCAGCCACTTCTTTATGTTAAATAGTATTTTTACATCATTTCTAATGAGTAGAATGTCATACACATAAAGTATTAAAAAAATCATCTTTTTGTTCTTAATGTACTTGTATACATAAGGTTTATTAATATTTTGCTCGAAACTATATGATTTAATTGTCTCATCAAATCTTATGTTTCAAGACCTCGAAGTTTGCTTAAGTCCATAAATGGACTTGAGCAACTTGCAGTCTTTTTGCTCTTGTTGCTCTTGACCTTTTGTTATGAACCCCTCTAGCTGTACCATGTAGATGCTCTCTTCAAGATCAAAAAGGTTGTCTTAACATCAATTTGTCATATTTTATAATTGAGGTATATTGAAATGTACAAAAAAATGTGAATAAATTTAAGCATGACTAGCTTTATTTCTTTTATTAAAAAAAAGTAAAGAAAGGATCCAAATCTTTAGGTCTAGGCTTATATGCATCCTCTTTACTAGTTCCGTTAAAGGCTGACAGAGTCCATGGTGGTGAAAGCCATCTCTTCAAAACATTCACAGCAGCTTCCGCCGGGCCCATTGGCCTTGCCGATCATCGGCCACCTCTACCTCCTCGGCCCCTTCATGCACTAATCTTTTCACAAACTCTCATCTCGTTATGGCCCCTTGTTCTCCATCTCCATAGGCTCCATCCTATCTGTTGTTGCTTCCTCTCCTGGGTTTGCCAAAGAGCTTCTCAAAACAAACAAGCTCACTTTCTCCTCCCGCAAGCACAGCGCCGCCATTGACCACCCACGTACACCTCTTCTTTCGCCTTTGCTCCCTATGGCCCGTACTGGAAATTCATCAAGAAACTGAGTACGGTCGAGCTCTTGGGCAGCCGTACCCTTGACCAGTTTCTTCCCATTCAGACGCAAGAGATTCACCGTCTCGTCAAGTTTATGCTTGATAAGTCCGGAGCTAGTGAAAGCGTTAACATCAGAGAGGAAGTGCTGAAATTAACGAAAACTGTGATATCTCAAATGATGTTGAGCATTCGATGTTCAGGGACGGACGGCCAGGCTGAGGAGGCCAGAACCCTAGTTCCTGAAGTGACTAAGATGTTTGGAGAGTTCAGTATCTCTGACACTATTTGGCTTTTCAAGAACATTGATTTGCAGGGATTCCGGAAGAGATTCAAGGACATTCATCGGCGGTCTGATTCGTTGCTGGAGAAGATTATTTCAAATTGTGAAAAAATGAGGAAGGAGAAGAAGAGGAATGGAAGAAGAAGAAGTAATGGTGAGGAGATGAAGGATTTTCCAGAAATAATGCTTGATGTTCTGGAGAATGAAAATTCAAAGATGCAGTTGACAAGAGACCATATCAAAGCCCTAACTTTGGTATGTCCAGCCTCCCTTTTGTTTCTGTAATTAATTAAATTTATACACACGTAGAGTCCTCTTGTAATGTGGGTCAATTCAGAGCTAAAGTTGAAGTTATCGAGGTCAAAATATCGAAATTGAAACCTTGTAAATGGATGTGAGGGCCGCTGGTGGCCAACATGTCAAAATTGAAAATTTTTGGACGACACCACTGTAACTCTAACTGGAGAAAGTGTATCATATGAACGAGTATCATCTCGTAATCTCATCTCGTAATCTCATCTTCACTATACAAAGCTAATACGGAATGCTTGTCAATTTTTTTTTAAAGATTAAATTAGAAGAATTTTAATTCGCACTATGAATCAAGATATCACGCCACACATTTATAAAATATAAATATTCAAAAAAAAATTATAAATTTTTGTACAAATTAATAATTTTAGTTTAATCCGATATTTCACTGCAAATTAAACCCTGTTCATTATTTTATCCAGGATTTCCTTACAGCTGCTACAGATACTACAGCCATGTAAATCGAGTGGGCATTGGCAGGGCTCATCAACCATCCAACAGTGCTTCAGAAAGAGCTCGATGTAGTTGTAGGAACAAGCAGGCTGGTGCAAGAATTCGATGGTCAGAATCTTCCCTATCTTCAAGCTATTGTCAAAGAAAAATTTCGGCTTCACCCAGGAATACCAATGCTCACAAGAAAATCAATCCAGGACTGAAAGATCGTGTGAAAGATGTGTGGTTCCCAAAGTGAAATGTAACAGCTTTTTAGATTTCGCTGTTAGTTTACCCTAATAACTAAACGTTGTTGTTTTGTCTTGTATATATATTTGTGTTATTCTTTAGTTTTACACATCTTATCATTTTCGAGAGTCTTCTTTCTTGAGCGGCTATGTTTTCTCTCTGCAAGATTAGAGCTCTTCATCTCAAAATTTTCTTCAGTGTTGAAATCAAAGCTTATAATAGTGATTGTGTTCTTAGTTTAGGGTTATAAACACTCTTTGATTTAGTGCGGTGGGACTTTTATTGTTGAGCCTGAGTGGATATAAGCTACGATTTAGTAGCTAAACCACTATATATTTTTCTTATCTTGTGTTGCATCTAGTTTTTGATTCTTGAGTCTTGCGTTGTTAATTTTACAATAGTGGTATTAAAGCCTAGTTAGGGTTTCAATTTTTTTTTTTATCGAAGACTCGATTTGTGTTTAGGATTCAAGAAACAAATAAAAGGTTATGAGTACTACTCAATTTATGATGGAAAAATTTGATAGAAATGATGATTTTGGGTTATGGAAAAAGAAGATGCGACCTCTTCTTGTGAAACAGAAGGTCTCGAAGGCCTCAAGTGATCCTAAAAATCTTTCATCAACAAGGACTTCGAAACAAAAAAGTGAGATGGACGAAACAACTTTCAATACAATCATCTTTCAACTTACAGACAACGTTTTGAGACAAGTAAACAAAGAGATTATGACTGCCGGTCTTTGAGGTAAACTCAAATATCTTTATATTTCTAGTATTACTACAAAAATGGTCTTTACTGATGCTAAGTTAGCATTAGTGAAAAGTTTCACTAACACAATTTCACAACATCAATATTGCTCAAATTAAAAAATTATTAATATCATTTACGGTGTCAGTGAATCGTTGATACCATAATATCAATAAATCTCTAACACTACAGGATCAGAGAATCATTGACACCATGGTATCAAAAATTCTTGTTACCATAGTATTATGAATCTCTGACACTACGGTATCAATAAATTTTTGACACTATAGTATCAGTAAATTATTAACACTATAGTATCAAAGAATTTTGATTTTATTTAAAACATATTTTTAATGATTTAGAATTTGAATTATTAGGACCAAAATGTTGAATTTGTTTATAAACTACATATCAATACATAAATACCACATTTAAATAAATATCAAATTATTTATTTATTTAAATAAATAAAATTACAATTGTCAAATCGTTCAAACTAAATTTCATAACTAACCAAAGTTTTTCAAATTAAATCTTAAAAAACTATAATAGTTCTGAGTACATCTGCTATGATCATTGAGCTTGAATAAATGGCTACCATTGTGCATGAAAGTAGCAAGGGCATAGTGTCTAAGTAGCAAAATGAACTTCTCTATCTCTCTTAGGTGACTTTCTTAAATTCCTTATAATAGATGTAGCTGCATCACTGCATAGATGCAAACAAAATCAGTTTTAACTAAATCAAGATGACAGATGACTGCATTGAAGCTTATATGGCGAGCTTTTCCTTTAGCAAACTTTAAGTAATCTCAGTAAGCAACTAAATAATAGAAATGGAAACAACATACCTTTGGATAGAATTTGAGTGTATCTTTCGTTTGTTGAAAAGGAAGTTCCTAGCCTGTACAGTTCTCTGTAGACTGACCAAAGAACTAGATCAGAAGCACATAGAATAAAAATTAGCTTATTTCAATGATTATTTGTCTTGATCATTGCAGGCACATTTTAAAACAACACTATAGACAATCTTAACATAATCTTATATAGATTATTATTCTTAAGTTTATATTTCATACTTAAAGAAACAATACTAGTGCATTTTAACAGAACTAAACAATTCCATTATTAATATCTTTCACATAAACAAATAAGACAAAGCAACAACATCGTGAAGTAATAAAAATCACATTGCTAGAAAATATAGAGTTAAAAACATTTAGGATAACAAATATTGTAATTATCAGTCAATAACACACACTCAAAACAATTTAGATATATATATATATATTTAAAAAAATAATGTCACATAACAAAATTACTTTGTGATAAAAAGTGTAATTATGTTAAATTAATCTGGATGTTGGCACCCATTCAAAGCTATGTTAACAACATCATACTTTTCTAGAGTCAAGGCTGATAATTCAATAAGTTTCTCTGTGCTCTACATAATCAACCAAAAACAGTTCTGTTATAAGGTCACACATTGAACATTTAAATACAGAAAAAGTTATTCCTAGAAACTATAATGGTCATGAATCCCCCAATGAAACTAACACAATTAATGACACTTTGGACATACCATCAATATGAAAAAAGTAATGTTTAATACATAACATTCTGCAAAAGTCCAACATTGTGGATAAGGATTAAAGAAAATGGAAGCCTATATCAAAGTATAACAATGTATTAACAAACGTCGTGATGGCTCTATTTTCTTTGATAGCTATTCTAACTAACACCAACTATATCTTTAATTACCAAGTGTTTGCTAAGTAATAAATTCAAGCTAAAACGTAATGAGATCAAACATCAAAGTATAATATTGTCTTTACAAAACATAATCAACAAACCAACCCAAAAAATAGAAGAAAGAAAAAAATAATTGTCAAAGCTATATCTTAAATAATTAAACTAACATAAAATAAATTCAATCCATCTGTACAGTAAACAACTCTTGAAAGCATGTAACTTGGATAAACAAACACTATATACCAAGTTTTAATAAAACAACCAACAATAACAAAACTAGAATAAACGAAAAGAGTTGTAAATCAAAAACTAATCGTGTTTTTATAATGATCAATACATTATATTAGGAATAATGAATTCATTTTCTTTATATACGTTAAGTCAGGCTTGCCCTGAAATATAAAGTAAAGTTTCTCATTTTAAGCATATCATCAAACACATGGTGGACTAATAAGAATAATCTCATTTTAAGAAATCCCACTTACTGAAATATACCAGGTCCTATCTTCTTAATCCAAGTCACAATCACATTTTTAAATTTCATTAAGTGAGAAATCCAAACTTAAACTTACAACAAAATGTGCATAGAATTTTAAGACCACAGACCAAATATGCCATATTTGGGCTAAATGTGACTGACTACACGGGATCCCTGATAATTTCATAAGCAGACGGTTGTGAGAAAGAGCCACAATCATCATTTATAGCATTTACAAATGAAACCAGTAGATAGGGTTGTATGTAAAGTATTTTGGGTAGGGTTGTGTATAGAACTGATTGGGGGTTCACCTAGAAGTAACCATAGGAACTAAAGCTTTTCATCCAATATCAAAACAGAAAAGGAAAAAGCACATACCTGTAGTCCATTCAAGCTATTAGATAAGTTTCCCTAATCCTATATCCCATAGCTTTACTGTAAAGTCAAATAATGCACCGCATAGAAACATACAATGTAAGAAATAATACAATTAATGAAAAGTTTAACAGAGGTGGAATGTTATAAATCTAGTAATATATGTAAACATGTCTGCACATATTTCATATAAAAGAAAGGTAGAATGATATAAACCTTGTTGTCTTGACAATGGAACAACTCATTTCACCCTAAGGCATAAAACAACATTTTATAGAGAAATATGTAAAGGGAAAAAGAAGCAATTGCAACACACACAAGCAAAAGGATCTCCATATCACAAAATGGATAACTTTTAAATACATATCTTTGCTCAGCTAACACAAAAAGATAGTACATTCTGTTAATATGAAATTCACAAAAGGTAGTACACACATTAGAAGCCCCACTACATAATCAGACTAATTTATGAAAAATTGACACGAACAATACGTGAAAAAAAAAATTATGATTAATCTACAGTTCCATATCAACAACTTTAACAATTCAAAAACCACAAAACTTAATAGACTATTGTTTAAAGCTTTTAATTCACATAAAGTACCAGATTCATTAAGTATAAAGTGTTTAATTAAGTTAAAACTAGATATTTTAGGCAGAGAAGTAAATCAAAAGTTTTAAAAATTTTGTATGAAAGTAAATACACTCAAGCCTCTTTTTTTTCTTCTTTAGCCAAAAACAAAAAATCTGCTCATGGTCATAAAGCATCAACATTTATTGGCTGAAACATAATTAGCCTCTTAAAGCAAAAATAATAAAAAAAAGATAATTATCCTCTTAAAGCAATAAAGCTAAAGGTAGCTTCAGAATGTGCAGTGACTCTGACCTTTTCAAAGCTACATCCAAGTCATGCTCCTCTTTGTAGTTGAAAGCATCATCAAATTCGAATTTGTTCTACTAACATATAAGTTTCTAGCTCTGTATGAAAATAAACCCTCACTTGAAAATTTGAAATCATAAACCAAGAAAAAAAAAATTCTCAATATTTGTTGATAAAGGAAGGTCCATTTAGCTTAATTAGCTAGTTACAAGTTTTGAATGCACAAATATTAGATTGGATATGGCAAATAATTGAAGAATGGAATCATTCAATTATAAGAGATTAACCTTTCTTTAGTTCCACAACTTCCAACAACATAGCAACTCATCAACTTTGCTATCTCACAAAGTCATAATCTGTCCAAACTGAAAACAAAACTACAGTAGACACAATACACAAAGTTCCAAACATAAAATAAGGACCAAACCACTTAAAGAATAACCTTCTTTAATTCTTATCTTAATAAACACCTAAGAAACTTAATAGTCTCCAGAAACATCTATGCAGGCGACTGCTAAAACTAATAATTACCATGTAACCACGGAAAAGCTTGTCGTTGTAAAAATGAATGAGGTATTTTTAGCATTTTTGTCAAATTAAAGATACTTTGAGTTGAAAAAATAAAATTAAAAGTTCATCTGAAGAGCTCAACAAATTTTTATATCCTTCAATTTTCTTTCTACTATGAATAATAGTTAGTATCATGCAAAATAATCCTCAATAAGAGTTGTTTAAATCTTAAGGATAACAGTAATATGAATTAATTGATTTTAATTCATAATTCTCTACTCAGCCCTTTGTATTTCAACAAATTTTGGCATAAAAAATCTATCTTCAAGAAGCAATTGTAACATTAACATCTCAAAGATAGCAAAATTAAAATTGAAAAAAAAAATAAAAAAACTTACACTGAAAAGTCTAAAAGGATTAAACTTAGGTTTTCCCTTACAACTATATTACAGAAGCTGAGCACTTTTCTCGAAAGAAATTATTGCCCGAAAAAAGACAAAAAATGTGGAAAAAAATTGACAAGCAAATGAGTAAAATGTAGAAATAAAGAAGAAAAATAAGTCTAAATAATTTTAAAAAATTAAGAAAAAAATGACCTGTCAATATCATGCTCGGCATTCTCGTAGCTAACAAGATTTTCTATTGCATTTGAAAGATTCACCAAAATGCCAATTCCCTCTTCGATCCCTCATAAACCCTCCGTTCATCCTATAAACAGCTCACTGTTTGTTCTTTTTCCGCCATTTGATTCCACCATCAACAACATTGACAGTCCGTGTGGCCGGCGAAATCTGGGGCAGCGTTTGGAGCAAGGAAGAAATCGAGCAACGGTGGCTAGAAGAAATCAGGCGGCAGTGACTGAATAAAATTAGACGACGGTAGACAAGAGAAAAGAGAGTTTGAGAAAGATGAATTCGGGTGTTTAGGGATTTCCATTGTAAGTTAAAGTTGAATGGTGTTTAAGGTACTACAAAATAAAAGCAAATTTACAAATTAAATTGTTTCTTTAATTAAAAATGTAGCTATAATTTAAATCTTAATTTCACTAAGAGTTGTAATAATAATGATAATAATAATAATAATAATAATAATAATTTCAATTGTAATTACACAATTTTAATTTTTCTTATATTTTTAAATATTATATTTTTAATTCAAATTTCAACATCTAATTATTATTTTTTTAAATATAATTTTAATTTAAATTCTAGATTATTCAATTCTAATTATTACGTACATTTCCAACTACAATTAGAATTCAATTCTATTTTAGTTATATTTACATTAAAAGTTTATAATTGTAATTCCAATTCAATTTAAATTAAATTTTATAATTTCAATTTCAATCCAATTTGCATTAAATTTTAAATTTTCAAATACAATTCTAATTACATTAAATGTTATAATTATAATTTCTATTTCTATTAAATTTTATAATTTCAAATCTAATTTCAATTCCATTAAAGTATATAATTGTAATTCTAATTTAATTTATATTAAAATTTATAATTTTAATTCAATTTACATTAAAATTTAAATAAATCATTGTATTTAATATAAAATTAATACTTTATGTTTCTGATACTATAATATCAACAATTCACTGATACTCATATTTCTAATACTATAGTATCGGTAATTCACTGACTCTTTATGTTTCTGATACTATAGTATCAAAAATTCACTAATACTATTTTAAAAAGTGTCAATAGTGTAGTGTTAATGAAACCCTTTTTTTGTAGTAATGTAGATACCTTTCTAACAAGATTTTAATTAAAGAAAAATTATTTGACAAATTACCCAACTTTCAAATTATAAAGTAATGTGATGAAAAGATTCGTATTAAGCTAATATCAATAGTACCAAGTTTTAATTAGCAATGTCTAGCTTATGGAATTAAAAACGAGAAAAATTACGGGAAATTATCAATATAGTATTTAAAGTTTTGTTGAATTACTCCATTAGTTTATTGAGGGAAAAATTAGGTTTAACACTAATGTTTCCTTAAAATTAACCTTTCACCCAAATTCCCTTTTGCTGCAGAAGCATATAATCACAAGTAAATATAAGAGCAAAATGTAACATAGTAATCTACTCGTGCAGTGGGTGTATGGGTTAGCCCATGGTGCGGTCAGCTATGATATACTCAACTTCTTCTTTAGTAGGTTCATCTACAACATTTAGTGGTGCCCTTGTGGGCACGTTCCTCTCTAGGTCGGTCTAGTATAATCAAAGTCAACTGACTCACATGGAATACGGGGTGTTTGCGGTGTTGAGGCTTCTGTCTCTGGCACCGTAATGCTTACGTCTAGAGATTGTTTTCTCATATTTTTGTACCTTTCTTGCTTTCAACTCTCTATCTTGCTCCTTCCCTCATATGACCTTTGTGTACTTGATTTCTTGAAAACTCTCCATTGATATCTATATCAATTTAGGCCTATACATGATTGTTAAATCACCACTTCCAACAAACCCTTCACTAATTCAAAATCTCTCGATAAAAGCCTTCTGAATCCATCCACGCCAATACTCTATCACTTAGAGCTAATTCAAGTTAAGTCTTCATCTAGACTTAACTTATCATGTGCTCGTGACTTTAGTCTCCAAAAGTATGAATGCTACTTGCAAGGGTATATATGCGACGCATTCCCTTTTAACCCTCATCACTTTGGTAAGTTTGTTTTAGATGTTTTCTCGTAGTCTACATTACCTTAATACTCCACGTTGGGCCATTTTTGGCCATTTCTTTAAACACTTAGAGCCTCTCCTCGTGCTTCTCACCTACCATTTTTATAAATCATTTTACTACCCTCAGTTTTTCTTTTCTTTTTTGTTATAACTGAATACCCCTCTTCATCTAACTTCCATATAGGGATATCAAGTTTCTCCTAAGTTTAAGAACATGCTTTACATCTTATAAGTCTCTAAGTTTTCCACCTTGCATCCTTAGCCTTATGTCATCAACCCTCACAACCTCATAAGCCATGTCATTCTCCATCAGTAATTTCTCTTATTCGTTTTATAGTTGGTGAACAATAATCTGTCAGAATACATATAGACACTACATCTACAATCTAGTATCCATTTACCAGTATACTTACCCTCAGAGGCTATTAAGGAATCTAAAACTTTAATGTCACCCTCACGACTTATTATTGCAGTGTCTTCATCCCCTTCTTTTGCTTTAGGATAATCCTTCACAAAATATCCTTCTTTTTTACATAATAAACCTTTCTTGGATTTCCTCCTAGGTTAGTTGTTATTCTTCCTTTTTGTAATAAAACCTATTGCACTATCGGTCAAATCTCTTCCTTAATTTTTTGAATTCAATGATGCCTTGATATCGTTAATTGTAAAAGTCTCCCTATCATACATGAACATATCCACAAAATGCTCATAACTTGATGGTAGCAAACTTAACAAGATAATGACATTGTCTTTATCATCAATCTTAATTTTTAGAGTCTCAAGATTTATGATGATCTTATTGAAAGCGTAATCTCTTATTAAAGACCTCTCAAACATAGACAGCTGATACAAATACTTTTTCATATGTAAACGATTCGCCAAGGACTTTATTATGTCTAAGGTGTTGTGCTTTTTCTATAGATTTAATGTCATCTTCTCTCTAACCACCTTTCTTAATACTTCATCATTCAACGCTAACACTATGGTGTTCTGGGCTCTTTTCTGAATAGTGTCCTAATTTATATCCCATAGTTTCATAGGTTTTTTCTCTTCTCTAGCAATTCTTTGGGTTTCCTCTAAGGTTGAGTATAATCCTTCCTTCACTAGTAGAGCCATGACATTTACCTTTTACAGATTTAAGTCATTCATTCCATTAAATTTTTCTATATCTTACTGCTTAACACTTTCTATTATTTAAATACCACCTAAGTGTATTACCTAATCTTAGCTCTAATATCAAATTGTTGAGGAAAAATTTAGGTTTAGAATTAATCTCTCCTTGAAATTAGATTTTCGCCATAATACCCCTTTTGTAACAGAAGCGTATAATCACAAGCAAATATAAGAGCAAGAATTAAGAATCAGATCAAATCAAGAGACACACGCACAACCAATTTACATGGTTTTGCAAAAGTCTAAATCCATGGTAGATCAAGAGATTATAACCTCTTTTATTAACTCTTCTAGAGATTGCAAGGAAAGAACAAAATGAAAAACTCTCAAAGAATGTATTTGGCATATCTTTAGTTAACACAAGAACAATAAATGTCCAACAATACCTTTACCCTAATGCACACAAGTACTTTGTATTTGCTTAACTATTTAATCTCTCTTGGAGTGTCTCTTTTAATGCTTGATGAATTCTAAATGGATTTACAATGATTTTTATAGTGATTACAAAGTCTTTAGAAACTTTAAACCTAGTTGGAATAAGAATCTATACGTGTAGGAATTTGAAACCTCCTTAAAGAAGTCAAATCCAAATGAAAAATGAATTTTTTTGAAATTGCACCGCTGCAGCGAAATATGTCTACAACTACAATGTTGGTGCGGCACGAACCAACGCTGAGGCTTTTGTCTCTTGCGCTGTGGCACTGAATAGTTAGTGTTGCGACACTCACACCTAGAGCTTGTCTTTTTGTATTTTTTTCACCCTTCTTTACTTTTAACTCTTTGTCTTGCTCTTTCACTCGTACAACCTCTATGTACTAAACTTCTTGATGACTCTTAATTAGTATTCTCTCAATTTATGTTCATATATGATTGTTGAATCACTACTTCTAACATAATCTTTATATTTTTTTAAATATCTTAGTTAATCTTTGTTGTTGAAAAAAAATGATATCTAAAATACACTTTTAAAAATTAACAAAATAAATTAATATGTTTAATTATGATAAATTGTCTCATATTTAATCAATTATACTTATCTGTCTTAAAAAAATTGCACTTTAATCTTTATTATTTTTCAATAGCAGAGCCAAAGACTAATTATACTATTTTAAAAAGTATAAAAACTAACTAAATAATTCAACTAAATTTAAAAAATATAATAAACTTCGTTTATTTCTAACACATCGAGACTCGTAATAATCTCAACCCAATCCAACAACCAATCGGAGAAAACATTGCAATACATTGACCGTCGAAAGTAAACAAAACTTAATTCATTATAAAGCTTTTAATTCCAACTAATTACAAGCTCTTATAGACTGCCACAATTGTATTGAGTATGGCCAAAAGGGTGTCTAAATAGAACAGCCAGGAGGCCAATCATAATGATTTTCACAAGCTTTGAAAAAGAGTCCTAAAGTGAACCAATTACATAAGCTTGTGTTGTCAATCCCACCAGCCTCATTCTCCTCTCCTTCACATACTCTTCCAATGCTTCTGTTAAAGAATGATTAAGGAATAAAGAGTCGATCAACATAAAGTTAGGGATATTTCCTTCAATTAATCTAGTCAATAATCATGTATATGCTTTATTTTGGGATTTAAATTGATCCTTGTATTGTGTATATAAGGCCATTCTCTTTCTCAATGAAAACACAATAGAGAAATTCATTGTTTTTAGCTTCTCAAAATTTCATTCGTATAATTCCCATTTCCTTTCAAAGTCATTATTGGCATGCAGGGACGTAATCAGGAATTTATTTTTAGCAGGTATGTTTCTTGCCAAGCATCTAGCTAGAACAACTGCATCTTCGATCACGGCCGAGCCTCCTTGGCCGAGGAACGGAGCCATGACATGCATGGTGTCGCCAGACAAAGTGTTGGCAGTGCTTATTCGGAGAATTTCGTGGGGAAGTCCATGGCCATTTGGGTAATTCGTAAATCCTCTCGCAGCACATAATGCAAAAACCTTCTTTAGCTTCAGCTTCAGCTTCATAAAATCTGCTACTACGGAGTTAACTCCATCACAT
Organism: Ailanthus altissimus; assembly: GCA_946807835.1. Lineage (NCBI taxonomy): Eukaryota > Viridiplantae > Streptophyta > Magnoliopsida > Sapindales > Simaroubaceae > Ailanthus > Ailanthus altissimus. The sequence goes on from OX327708.1 coordinate 282,657, forward strand.
CCATTCAACACCTGTGAATGATATTTTGGACTTTCGTTAATTTGGTGTTGAAAAATGAAATTTGCTTATCATTGAAGAAGAGTGGTAGGGCCTTTGGAGTGCACCTCCTCCTCTTAAGTTTGAAAGAGGGGGAATTGTAAATATGTAAAATCACTAGAGGTAATTTAGTAATATTTTATTTTATTATTTTTCTTTTTTAAAAACGATTAATAACCCTTTTAAAAGAGAGATACGGATACTTATTGAATAATAAATAAAAAATAATAATTTTAAAAATCGATTGATTGGATTTAATTTTGTGAAAAGAGTCGATTCTAATCAATTCTAATATGTATAGAATTAATCAATTCAGTTTCAAATCAATTAATCTTACTAATTAATTAAGAAGAGTTCAGAAGAAACACCAAATTAGCTTTCATTAATAAACGTACTATAATAGTTCATCTTGTTTCCCGCCCAGCAATTGATCCCGTATCCTGTGAACAACAAATTAATGCTATTTCTCTTGAAATATGTATATTCAGAAATGATTTAACGCGGCATTTAGACGTGGCAAAACTTGCAAAATCTGTATACCTCTTTACCTAGCTCAGGGCTTTAAATTTAACAAAGTTTAAGACAATTTTAGTTTTTAGCTCATGATAATTTTAATCCTTTTAATTATTTAGAAAGATTTTTTAATTAAATATATTATCATTAATTGATATTTAAATTGTAATATTATAATTATTTAAAAATTAAAATTTGAGATGTAATACTCATATAAAAAAATGGTCTAACAAATTATATAATTTACTATAAGATGATGAGCATTTAAACACATGTCAAGATTATGTAGGATATCATAAATTGCATTGAAGTTATAGATTAACCAAATATAATCACATGATAGTGCGAGTTGTATTATTATAATTATTTAAGAGTTAGAATTTTGATATATAATACTTATATAAAAAAAATAATATAATGAATTACATAATTCATTATACGGTGAGTATTTGGACATGTGTCAACATTTTATAATATATTATAAATTGTATTGAAATTAATAATTAATTAAATAGTATTATATAACAATGTTACTCATTATATAATGAATTATGTAACCCATTAAATTATTTATATATATATATATATCAATTCATTAAATTATTAAATAAATAGTGAAAGTCTAATATAAATATAAAAGATTAATTTTAATAGACATCTTCACGTTTCACGTTGATTTAATTTTAAAATTTAAGGTCAATTTTTTTTTTGAATAGATAAAAAAAAAAGTTAAATTAATAATTAAAGACAAATTTTAATGGGCATTTACACGTTTTACGTAAATTTGATTTTAAAGTTCAACATATAATTGATTTTAACAAAGAAAAAGAAATTATAAATTAAAAAACACAAATTGAGAAATTAATTAAAAATAGAGACATAGGGCACAAACACAGAAGTTTAACTTTGATTCTATATGAAAAAACCGTTTAGATCCAAAAGCTTAAAAAAACAGTTAATTATCAAACATGAACATTTTTTCTTTAGATGTCAGTTTAAATACATGATTAGTTTAGTGTAATTTTTTTAAAGGATGTAGTTATTATATATATCAAATTTTAATATTATAATTTATTAGAATTGATAATTTAAAAATATGTTTAAACATAATTTTGAAATAGAAATAAATGAATAATCAATACAAAGTTGAGCACACGACAGACGTAAGCGAAAGGTGATGGCCTTACGATTGAGTTCAAGTTTAGAAACAACTCTTGAAAAGAGTCGTTGATAAAAAAGCTTGCATCATCTAGATTCAATTCAAGTTGAAAAAGTCATTTAAGCTAAACATAAAAGAATTGACAAAAATATTAAAGCCTAAAAGTGCAGTGGTATTAACTGCAAGAGAAATAGCTAAGAATAAAGATGAAAGAATAAGAGCAATTAATATTAAATGGCGGATTCAAAAAAATGTCTAGGGCACTTGGTAAGAGATTGTTTAAATAAAAAAACTACAATAAAAGAAAAAAAATGTGATGTTGTAATAATCTAGGAATTAGACTTAGAAGTTGCTGAAACCTTGATAGCTTCTGCAAGAATATATGTCTAGTGATGAATACTTAATTCTAGAGAGTAGCTTTCATATGAGTCTTGAAAAATTATTATTTACTAATTATAGATTCATTAACGGTTGTAAAAGTACTAATGGGTAGAGATATGACTTTTGTAATTATAGAAAATTGGTAGAATAAGATTAAAACTAATGGTGAAAAAGTAAGAGAGTTTCTAAGTCTGCAATTTATTCCTAATCTCATGAAAACTTAGTATTCTTAGAAGTGCTAGATCAAATGGAATATTCATTTAAGGTAAAAAAAATAAAAGGAATACTAAAGGAGTTAAAAATGATCTATGGGGGAGAAGCACCGTGGAGGTTATGTGTTTGAAGAGAGTGTTATGTATAGCTCAACATGGATTGTTGAGAGAATGAAGACCAAGGGCAACATTAGATATTATCTCACTGATGTGACATGAGTCGAAAGAGAATATATGAGAATAGTGGTAATGACAGGGATAAGATCTTGTTATAAGAATATTATGATAGTGTTGAATGATGCTGAAAATCATAATATGAAGACTACCTAAAAATACATTCATATCTTTAAAGACTGAAGTCACAAGCCTTAGAAAAATTAAGTATAAGCATAAAACTTAACAAGATTCAATGTTAGAGTAATTGAGCATTGGTCGAATAAATGATGATCCTGAATAGCTTTTTGAGAGAGATTTTAAATCAAGGAGAGGTTTGTTAAAATTGTTGATTAAAAATTATGTTTAAGCATGATTTTGAGTTGAAAATCAATGAAAAATTAACACGAAGTTGAATACGTGATAGACATACGAAGAATGAGCAAAATGAAGGGTTAAAAGCAAGGAGGGGGTGAAGAATATGGAGGAACCACCTCCAAGTGCAACGCCATGGCACAAACTCTAAAAACATTGACACTATGGTGTCAGCCTTGCAACATCGCAATGCTGCGATGAGGTTACTAAGCTAAAAATAGAATTTTTCTCAACTAAGCTAAAAATAGAAAACTTAGCTGCCTAAACCCTAAATTCTATTTTTAGCTTAAATTGACTTATTTGAGTTTGATTTAGACTCCTACATGCATAGACTCTTATTCAATTAGGTTTAGGATTTTTAAAAATATTTTGTACACTATATAAACCTTTGTAATCTCTTAAAATTAATAAAGTATCAAAGATGTAAATAGAAGAGATGATAGAGAGTTTAGGCAGCTCTAGGGCGTTGAGTGCGCTAGAAAGAATGCCATGTACTAAGTGTGCAAGAGAATGATGATAGATCTATTGAGGAAGAGTTTTAACTATTCATTTTATTCTTTAATTAATCTCTTATCATAAAAATCTAAGTGATTTGGGATATATTAGTGATTTATGAGATTTGAATAATCTAGGAGATCTTAATGATCTGGGAGATTTAAAAGATATGAAAATTCTTTGTGAATTGTCATTCTTTTTGAACAGTTCATAAAAGAAGTTGGACCATTGACTCGCTATGGACATAGGCGTTTGTCATTAAACTATGTATAACTTGTGTATCTTGTATGGTGATTGTTTCTTTTATATTTATGGTTACTTGTGGGTGAAATCTTCTGTAAAACGTATAAGGTTCTTAAAGTACATGCTAAAAATTCCAACAACAAATTTAGTGCAAAGGTTAGTTCCTAAGTTGAATTAATGCTAAGGATAATTTTTTGTAATAAACTGGTATCAAAGTTAAAGTTGAGTTGATGTCTAAGTAGTGTTGAACTGGCAAGTATAGCCCGATACCTTAACAATAATGTTATAAATCAAAACAATACTAATCCTTCATAATTAGAGGAAAATAAACAACTCTCCAAAATAATTGAAGAGATTTTGTCTCAACTAAAACTCAGCACCTCAACAATCGAAATACTAATTCCAACCACCAAGCCACAAATGTGATTGGCAATTAATTAAGTGTATTAGTTAATGCCACTATCAATATTCTATATAGAGATAGGAAAATTTAGATCCAGATCCAATTTTTTTTTATGAACCCAAAATTCAAATTTTATTCGAATTGTTTTGGACCGAGCTTAATTCAGGTTTACTAAGATTTGGGTTTAAACTCAATTTTTTTTAATTTTTTAGGTTAAGTTTAAATTTTTAGGGTATTTATATTATAAAGCAAGTTAGATTCATATATATATATTAAAGATTAAAATTTTTAAAAATTTATTTAGAACTTTTTTTAAAAAAGACAAAATTTGAATCTAAGTCGAGTTTTCAAGTTCCGTCAAAAACTTGAATTTAGATTTGAAATTTTTTTTTTGAATTTTTTAAATCTAAACCCAAACAAGTTTTCAAATTATTTTAAATTTGGACTAAATTTAAATCCCTAATTCTACAATATTCTTTTTGTCCTGAGCCAACTTAATTAATTATTTTACTTTTTAGGATGTAAAAAAGTGTCCTTATCCCTTCAATTTGCAGCAGATATTATTTATTTATTGATTAATAATTGATAAGTAGATAATTTTTAAAACTGCTTTTGGTCTGTATCCTCTCAATAATTTATATTGAATTATACATAATATATTTTTAAACACATAACCTCTATTATGTTTTTCTTCTCATTTTCAATTTTTTATATTCTTCCTTTTATCTTAAATGAATATTTCACTTGATCTAACATTTTTAAGAATACTAAGTATTTATGAGATAAGAACAATGCTCAATTACTAATAATAATAATAATAATAAGATTAAAATTACCCATACAGGAGAAAGGCAGTTTGTCTGAGCTTATCGGCAACACCAAGCTGATCTAAAGCACGCCAACCATTAGAAAGAATGGTTATTCCACTTCCTGTTGCTCGCAGTGTCTCTGATCTTTCCAATACCACACTTTTAATCCCCTTCCTATATATACATATAAATTTATCATGCTTTCTTAATATTTAATTAATTAATTTAATTTGCTTCCGAAACTACTACGAGAATTCATCGGTTATTCTCCTGTAATTTTGCATTTTTATTATTATTATTTTCTTAATTTAAAAAAAAATACTATAATATGAAAAAGAATAATTAATCACTTTTAAAGGAGAAAACAGTACCAAAAAACGAAGATATATTGATACTTATTAACAGAAAGTACTAAAAATTGAAAACTATAAGAAAATAATTAGCAGTTTTTCAACTATTATTAATCAAGCAAGAGAAGGATGCTAGCTAAAGTGCGTGTGTGTGTGATTGTGTGTAAGAAGGAGGAAGGAGGAAGGAGGAAGAGGAGGAGATACCTATGAAGAGCAGGGGAAGTGGAGAGGCCGCAAATGCCAGCACCAACTATTATAAAATCTATCTCTTCACTAACATTCATATCTTAATTAGATGTTGCTGGCTTTTTGGGGGTCTTAATTATTTATATATGAGGTGCAGTGCAAGTTAATTGTGTCGTCATTTCTTACGTAATTCCTTCAGCATCAAGCGCGCGTGTGTGTGTATATATATATATATATCTCCAAATTATAGCTTGTAGACTTCCATCTCTTTGATTTTAGTTCATATGTTCAGACTTCACATATATGGGGACTGGCTGGGAATGGATCATCCTCAGTGCAACAAGGGAAATTCTCTCGTGCATAGCCTTTTTTATTAATCGATTTTGCCATCTCCCGAGGAGATGATCTCACTGGGGCGTCCTCTCTCTGATCTTGTGGGCTCATTATCTCTATCCCACTTCGAACTCGATTTGTTAAGCAAAGTGATGCCTTAAACCATAAAGTGCAAAAGAGTCTCAGATGATTGAACTAGGCAAGATAGCATATCCGTAATAGGAGGACATGTGACAGTCACGTGCTATTATCTTATAGTGAAAGCATCTCACTCACAAGTTTGACTTCTTACTTTGAATCTTATTAAGTCTTCCTCGTACGCAACGCATGCGCATGCGCATGCATATCCTCTCTTTTCTTCATCGCACGTGTTTTCGATGACTCAACTCAACCCTGTCGTCTCACCATAATTGGTCTTGTTACATAATCATACATATGCATGCATAGCTTAAAAAAATTAATAATAATTTTATATGAATCTATAACCACATGGTAAAGTCGCAATTGTTTTTTTAATAGATATTATACCGTTGATTAAAATTAAGATATTATATCTTAAGACTTACTCATATATAATTAAAAGATTATTAAGAATATAATACATTTACTTATTCATATGTAAAAGAAGAAAAAAGCCTCAAACCAATCACTTGGGTCCCCTTAAATAACAAAAAAAAAAAAAAAAATAGGCATAAAAATTTTGAACTGTGTTATGACAGAATGAATGTATACATGGCATAACATGGAGTTCTGATAATAGTTTTCTGGTCTCTTTTCACTTGTCTAACATTTCGATAAACCAAAAGGGACCAGCCTTATGCAAGCCTAACCAGTCTTTTTCCATTGGAAGCAAGAGAGGCTTGTCCGTGCCTTGATAGTTTTGCAAGCTAAAACTTGTGAGCCCTTCAAAATGTGCAATAATCTCTCAAGAGCTGCCTAGCAAGATCAACCGCTCCACTTTTTTTGTAGATTAAGTGCAAATTGTAAGCAGCCTCTCTTTGAAGATCACAGTAACCCAATTCCCCACTTTTCACAGGGTCGGGATTTCTATTGGAATATTTCGGGATCGGGTAATCCTTCTCTTTTGTGGTGAGCACCTTTTCATAATATGAAGCTGCCAATGACAAAAGACCAACGTGATGACATGCCCGAGCAATGTTGTACAGAGCCTCCTGAACGACATTTATCGAGCAGAAACAGGTTAGATGGTTGCAATGAATCCAGGCTATGTTTAGCAAAATGGGAGAAGTAAGATGTAAAATCTAAGGATACATGAGAAGACAAGCGAGATCTAATGTGCCAAGAATCTAACAAAATCACTTGCATATAATTAAGCTAAAGTGAAATACAGTTTAATATTTGTTAGAAAGTAGGATTGTTCAGGAAAAAATGTAAGAAAATTTATGCTGCTCATGCCAATAGCACAATGCAGCAATACTTTGCATATTTCATCATTTTGAGAATTCATTTGAGCCTGTGACGAATGTGTTTGTGTCGATAATCTATAGATTAATTATTGGAATAACTGATATAAAAATACAAGAACAGAAGCAAACCTGGCTGCTTTCACAAAGCTTCAAATTATTGTAGAGGAAAGCTAAGCCTTGTGCAAGACATTGATGCTTGTTTTGGAGTCGAAAGCCAAGGGCTAAGTTAATCAAGGCAGTTCCTGCAGGGAAAAATATAGATATACAACCCAATAGATTTAAGTGATTGTATAAAGATGCAATCATTAAAAACTAGGGTAAGGAGGAACATACCAACACATAGGTTAATCAATGGATTTTCGGGCAACAATTTATAAGCTTCAAGGTAATCTCTTGCAGCATCCTGGTGATGACTAGCTATGGTAAACTGATGCCCAGAAATGATGATGGGTGGCACACAATCCTTATGTTTGGCTCGCATATCACGTAGAAACTTGGAATGCTTGCTTTTTCCCATTCTATAGTATTAATGGTAATCCATCAATTAACTATAACAACAGAAGTTTCAAAAATCAACACACTTCTACTCAATTTTGAAGATGCTAACTGGACAAAGAAAATAAAAATAACGGCACCTAAGATGCTCATGTTCATCATGACATCCCACCTTGAAGTGCCATTACTGTGTAACTAGTCACTTTAAAAAATGATTAAATCACAAGGAAAACTGGACATGACTGTCATATATATTGATGAAACATTCAAGAATGTAAAAACAATCAAACTGTGGGAGCAAAGCAGCAAGCAGTTTCAGGACAATGTATTCCAATATTGTATACCTGGAGATTACTTTATAATAGCAATTCCAGGCAGCAAGACTGTATGGATGCTGATGTACAATGTATCTTGCACAGTCAAATCCATGCTTAGGATCAGTGCTGTCATATGCCATTTCTGTCAAATCATAGAAAGAGAAATAAATAGCAACCAGGAAGTTCCTCAATTCTTGTTCTTCAATTAATATAGTGAACAAGCAAAATAGAACCATATTTCAAGAAGAAAGCAGGAACATTGAGTTAGTGTAAGCAAATTCAAAAATTTGAAGATCTGTAAATTACTAGCGCCAAGTGACCGAAGCTCCTCCTTCTTTTCAAGAGACAGTGCATTGTAGGCCAATCTCATGGAGAGGTTAATGATCTCTGATGCTTCCTCGTACCTTTGCATAGATGCCAGTGCCTTGCATAGCTATTCAACAGACAATTAAAGATTCAGATGAACCAAATAGTAAATAAAAAATACTTTAGTAGTAGTAGATAAGCGAACAGAAATTGAAGCATTCAATAATAAAATGAGACTATCATTAGATCAAAGAAGCACTTGGATAAATACAAATAACTGAAAGAAGGGAAGAAAGAGAACTAACATCTATGATGAGACATTGGTGCTCTTCATTTTTCAAGAGATTAGGCAGGGGTGACTCTCTGAGTAATTCTTCCTAAAGACATCCCAAAAAATTTATAATTTGCCAGTCAGGTACTGAAGTTGCAGAATGTGAAAAATTGAGTGCTTGTGCAAGGAACAGTGTAATCAGTAATAGTTTACCGGAGATTCATCATCTGTATCATCATCATACCACTCCACCCCTGCAGCCCTTGCCTCAGCTTTCTCTTTTTCCTCTAATTCTTCCTTCTTCTGAAGCCGCTTTTTTAATCTTTTCGCTTGTAACCTTACTCAAAGAAGCAAACTATGAATCAGTTAGTCTGCTGCAATATAACAAAAAACAAAAAAAAAAGAAGAAGAAACCAGGAAGCACACACATTTCACATTTATGGATCCATGATCACATAACTATGGTAGTTAACAGCAAAGACCTAATGCTTCAAAATGAAACTCAAGAAACAAATATGGAAGTCATAAGATGATAAATGCCAAATATCATGCATAGATTTTAAGTTGTTTCTTTGTCTCCTTTATCACCTTATCATTACATCACTATCATCTTTTACTATATCATGACTAATAAATGTCTAAAAACATAAAGTACCTACGAGGATAAAGTTCTATTAATCAAACCAGTCATAAAAGGAGAAGCACGGGTAAGGCTCAAAAGAGATAGTAATGAAGTTATTCCAACAACTAATGACTAAGAAATAAATAAAAGGAATACTCAATTTCTCCAACTATCATGTATAAAACAATATAACTTGTCTAATAGAATTCTAATGAAAATAATTAATAGCCGACCAAGCCCTCAGTAAAATATACTAATGAAGTTCGTATTCATGCCAAGAAGAATAACCATAACGGTTCACATATGCAAATATATATTTCAGAAACAACATAGATGATTCTTAAGAAGGAAAGAGCAGAACCATTTTACAAAATCATCAACCATTCATTTTCAAGGTTGATCCTAATATTAGCAACTAGATTAAGAAATTTAATAAAGTTTTAGAAGTCATAATCATCCAAATAACTCAATGCTAAAGGATTTAGATTTAAGAAACCATCTAATAAAAGATACTAACTCACAGATGTGATTTAGGAGCTGCAGGTCTAATTCCACGAAGTAGGTTATCACTTTGATCTTCATCATATTTTTTGGCTTGTTCGCGGAGAACACTTCTTGATTGCCTCCTTTTCACCTTAACCTAATTTAAGAACAATCATCAGAGAGAAGAAAGAGCAATATTCAAAAGTATCAAGCTTGGGAATCAAAGAAAAAAGCTGCTTGTGCTCAGATAAATCAAGTGCAGTGTAAACCATAAATACTGAGCTTACAATGTGTACAAGACCAGTGCAGCATAAACCGTAATTACTGAACTCAAAATAGCATACAAGACTAATTATTATGGTTCACCTTAAGAGCCTCACTAACCTTTTGCCGAACAGCTTCCACACAAAGTGATTCACAAACCAAGGGAAAAATTGCATCAACAAAGTCCTCGGGCATCCCTTTAGCTCTATAAATGTGGCAAAGCTTCATTATTATTTGTTCATTAAGCCACCATGGATCAGATATATCAGAATTCGTATCAAGAGAATCCAGATCTGTAGGCCACAAGACAAAATAAAAAGAAAAAAATATATGTAAGTGTATCTGTATCTAATTCACTATAAGATTGAAATATATATATATATATATATATAAGGATACCTGAACTTTTTGAAGGTGATAGCAAAGCAATCGCTTCATCTTCTCTAGCTTCTTCAAGCAGGAGGGTTGACAAAGTTAATCTAGCATCAATGTTATCCTCAAGTGTACCCAGTGCTGTTGAATGTCCAATCAACCATAAAAGAGAATATCACTAAAGTTAATGAACCAAGTACAAATAAATTACAAGCAAAAACAGTCCCCATATCTAAATCTCCTAGTGATAGCCTCCAGTTTGATTGAATAAAAAAAGAAGCCAATGTCCATAAGGGACCTCTACAGACAACATCAGAAGAATACTAGTCTTTAAAGATGAACTGGTCTGTATGAGGATCTCTCTCCACTTCTTATTGTTTGATCAAATGAAAGTGCAACATATAAAGGGCATAAATATAAAATCTGAAAACAAGTGGAGAATCCATGTAGAAACTGTAAGAATTCATATCTAATATTACAGAATTATGTAAAGGTGTATGTATCAAATTTAAAATGGCAAAGAACATGAATATTCTCAAGCTTGAGGAGAGATGCCAATACCATAATTCAAAGATATTTATGACTCAATTTGGCAAGGTAATAGGATCTTCATCTAAGAACACCAAATAAAATTACAGGTTTCTCAAACTAACTTTGTTGGCTTGGAAATGTTAACGATTCTGCTGCTGCGTCAAAGTGCCATATTGAAAAATAATAATAGTTATAATAACATGAAATAAAACAAATTAATGAATTATACTAGTTAAAAACACTGATCTGAGAAACAACTTCATCACATTAAAATTGTTAAGATAAGAAAATGTAATAGAGGGGATATAACCAGAAGAAAAGCATCAAAAATAGTATTTACTTTTATTAAAAACTAATTCTTTCCAAAGTGGGTGGCAATAGACGTCGAAGGCGGTGTCTTTTTATTACAACAAATTCGTGGACTTAAGGGCATGTATAACAATTGATAATGACCATAACAATAATAACAAAAATAATGGTCAAACAGGAACAATTTGAAGTATGCAAACAGCCATGGCTTAAATACAGTGGGTAAGACATGTTCACCATAGAAAATGGAGATTCCTACATCAATACCATTCAAAAGCATAGTTCCATCATGATAACACCCAAGTATTAATTGCAAAACTGTTAGAATTCAGTATTGGATCCTTAAAATGGCTTTGATTTCAGTGAGTTATTGGACTCATGAAATTTATCTTGACAACAGTTTTCAAGAAAACAAAGAACTATAATCAAAATAGAAGCAAGATAACAGTAAATAAGTTTGACAAAATCAAGGGAAACTGCTTAATGGTTGAAAAGATAAAAGATATAACATGCCATAGACTCGTATGACAAAAACAAATCCATTACAAAAGCTCCTAGCAAGGACCAATACATAGCAGTTACTGTCAATTTGGAGATGACCCTCGATGATTAGGATCTCAAACCCATTAAAAAAACAAGTATATAATCATTCCTAGTACTTCTAGTGGATGAGGTGATCCTACCTAATAATCAAAGAAAGATATTCATATTTATTAGAAAGCCTTTTGTTTTCCTTAGTTCATAGAGAAAATCACATGGCCAAATCATAGAAACCTCTTCACTTTTTTCATTTACGAATATTCATGCCTTCTAAGAAGAATAATATGATGCCACAAACAATGGTAATATCTTCTATTTGTGTCAGTTGCAAAAATGTGCATCAATTAATTTCATTTGCACTATAGATCTCAGGGTTTGAAATTCACCTTTGTAGAAGAAGACAATAGCTTGTGCTCTTTCTTTCAAGGATAAGTAACACTCAGCAATTTTGAGATATAAATAACCCTGTTAAGAGAAAAATGCTACATATTTCAACAATTAATCGTTAAACCAGTGATTATGTTTGTGTACAGCAAGCAAAAACACATCGGGAGAAGACAAATTAGCAAGAAAACAAAATCATTAGAGAGAATCGTTCTACAGCCTAGTTACTGTCCCGTGGAAGGAACTTTTAATGATATAGTTAATTTAACTTTTCATGAACAAATATGTATTTCAAGAAGAAACAAAAGTCCCAACTGTCACATCAAAACTGAATACTCCACAACAAATCGATTTGTGGAATTGCTTGAGAACAACCACTTTTTACAACACCCAGAAGAGCATGATGATTATATATTGTATATAAATGGACTTCTTATCCAAACAATAGTGAGAACATTCCAAGGGCATCCTCACTCCAACTGGAATCACCCACAACAACGCTAAGAAAACAAACTTCCACAACATTTTGGCTACCCTTCCTTTACCAAAAGAAAACAAATTCGCCATAAGAAAACATTCACAAGATCTTGGAATAGCCTAAAAATCTTGGCTTCCTTCAGAAAATAGTTTTCTAGGCTTCCTTACAAAAAATAGCCCACAAGGAAGATACAAAATGGGCTACGATGTATCCAGTTTTGATAATATCAACTAAAACCTCCTTTAATTATAATAATTACTGCACATTGGAGAATAAATAGGTCAAAAACAAAAATAAAGGTTTTATTGTAACGCCTAGGCCCGATAGTCAAGTAGAAATTATTTGCTTTGACTTTATGCACGTCCTTCACCCTCAAGTATTTGCTTAATGTCGTTCACCCAAAACGTGTCAATTTAGTTAGAGGAACCCAAGGCTTACAAGCTATCACAATCTCATCCTTACGAACAATGCGGAATGTGAGACCTCGCGTCTGTATTAGGATCAATAAATTTGTACACCCAATAGCAAGCTTACTCTAATATTAATTGTAATACTCAAGCTCAACAATTAAGTAGATGTTGTCTACATTGGTCTCACACACACACATACGTTATTCTCACAAATTTGCTTTTGTATTTCACATAAGTGTCCTTCACGAAAAACATGTCTATATACTTAGCAAGACTTAAGCCTTATAAATTAGCCCAAACTCATCTTCACAAATGATGTGAGATGTGACAATCTTCTATTCTTTAGGACCTTATATCCTCATAAGCCTTAGTCAGTTTACACACCAGATGGCGAGTTCACTCTAACACCAATTGTACAACCTGACCTTAACAACCAAGTTAATATATATCCCCTTTGGGTTCAGATATACATCTTTCACTCCCACTAATTGCTTTTGGGCTTCTCACATGTGTCCTTCACTCAAAATGCATCTACCTAGTTGGAGGAACCAAGCTTTATAAACTAATCAAGGCTCGTCTTTGCAAGCAATGGCAATATAAAAAATTGTGGACCATTTTTCGATTTGTGGGTGTTGTTCCTTGGGTAGGGGCCATGCTAATTTTCTTTGTATTTTTGTTTCAATTTTATTGGATGTTTATATTCTTTTTACCTCTAAATCAGTTTGATTTCTATAACTTATATATCACTAAAAATATAATTCAATAGATAACACAATCCACATTAGTCAAAACATAGCACAACAAACTAGGCTAACAAGTGGCCTTCATGATGTTGGAGCACAAGGTTCAATCATTGGATAATGTAGTCTATCACAAAGTCCAACATCACTATTCCAAACAAAAAACATAATAAGACATGATAGGATAAGGAGCATATATTTTCTCTTTTTTCCTTTCTACATTTAAGAAATAGAATTCAATGATAACATTGCAATTCCCTTACACTGTCAACTCCATCCTTTGCCTCCAACATATAATAGTACTTCAATGCCGAGCTATAATGCTTAAGACTCATAAATGAGTCAGCGACTTCAGTAATCAGAGCGGCATGATCACATGCATTCTCCCTTTGAAAAGCAGCGAAGAGGATCTAGAAATCATGTGAGAGATGTGAGAGTATATACAGTAGCAAGTATGGTTAATCTAAATTGAGCCAAAAAAAAAAAACAAATAGATTTTTAATGCATATCTAGCAGTGATCTTTAATTAAAAAAAAATTAAAGATATTTACAAATTGAGAACACATAGAAGATTAACAACATTCCCTTTCCACGGACACGCATGAATGGAGAAACTCCCAACAAGAAAACAAAAGATAAATTCACAACATCACATGAATCATCAATAACATGATAAGCTATGTGGCTTAACAATTAGAAGTTTAGAGGTGACAATTCAATAACATAACATAACTATAAGCATCAAGAATGATTATTTTACATCATATGTGGCTTTAAAAGAGAAAAGAGTATGGTAGCACTTGCCTTTTTACCTGAAATCGAAGTAGATTGAATTCTACTGAAATTTGAATAGTTCGGAATTTACAAATTTGAACAATATCCTTGTTTTCCTGTCTTTAATTTATACATCTAATTGTCAAATCTGTTTGTTCTGCTAGTGATAATACATTAAAATAACAATTTTTGACCTTCCATTCAAATAATATTACTAAGGTAAGTAGTGTGTGATAAGGTAAAAAAGATGGTTTATTATAGAAATAAGTATTTTTATTCTTAAGCTGATCTATTAGACCTTTTCTCATTAAGATAAAGTCTGCTAACATGACTTTTTTTTAGTTCAGGTAAGAATGTCTTAAAATAAAGCAACGACAAAATCTGACCTAGCAGTAGAAACAAATCAAATTAAGAGAGTAAGTCAATGACAAAATCTGACCTTCTAGCATAAACAAATCAGAAAAAGGTCAAATCCAAACCTTCAGTAAAGCAAGGAGTTTAACACTAACTTCTCTCATTACATAGGGCATTGAAAGGCTACTTCAGCGTGAGAAACAGAGAAGATGATTGCAAGAATTTCCCATTTATATAGTACCACTATTACTCATCAAAATACCATTAGACAGAATGACAAGCCAGGTCATGAATAAATTTTGTAAACAAACAGCAAGGTATGCCTAAAGACAAATTAGAATTTGCAGTTAAATCAATTAAAAAATCTATGATTTGTCCTTTAAGAAGCCACCATAATCCTCATGCTCTGTAGCAAACATATGAAACACATTGAAAGACCTTCATCATACTATTAGGTAATTAAAGATATTCTTTAGCCTTTAAAGAGTTTGCAAATGCATAAGTTACTTTGTTTTGTAATATTTCTCCTTTCTTTCCTCCCTCTTGATGATTAAAAAATATAACATGGTAAGAGAAATGAGGTCAAAGACATGGTAATTCATAATACAAGCTCTCTTCTTCAGGGGTTAAGGCTGTCTGAACAATTAGCAATTAACATGAACAAGACAAACCTCAGCCTTCTCTATATTTCCAAGGTGAAGGTGGCAGATTCCTGCTTTAACTTTCAAATTCAAAGGTAGCTCTTTTCCAGGAAAACAGACCATTTGCGCATGCTCAATATGTTGCAGAGCTTTGTCATATTCATTTTTTTCCATGAGTATTGCAAGTAGCAGCTCAATCACACTCAAATCAATTCCAGATGCATGACCCTTAATATATTCCTCCAAAATGCCAATAGAACGTCCCGTCTGACCGCATTTTAGGAATAACTGCAACAGTTTGAAGGACCAACTAAGATTCTCAAAACAAAAGGAAGAAGAAAAAGAAAAAGAAAATAAATACCCAGTAAACTACTTGCTGGCCTCATATAGGTAAAAATCATTGGCCTCATACCATGTAGAACCAACAGGGTGTTGACACTAGCCACACATGGGCTAATTTATAATACACTTTCTAAGCCCAATATCCTATCAAAATAACCATGTTTCCTTCGCAAGAGAACTCCGTTAAACTGGACTTCTACTATGTCCAGCAACAAAAAGTTTACATCTCTACTAGTTCCAAAAAGCAAATGAGAAAAGAATTACTACTTCAAAGAAGGCATCTAATAGACAAAGTTGCAGGTAAAACCTCTGCCCCTGTTTTGATAGCTTCAACATTGTCCGGACATATTTTTTGTATCCGTTCATATGACTCAGCAGCTCTCTCACAATCTCCAATCTCCAAATAAAATGATGCAAGATGAAATCTTAGACTAATATCTTTAGGCTCTGCTCTTATCGCTTTCTGAAGGTAATACATGGCTTGAGTTTTATCTCCCTTTTCTCTGCATTCAGTAAATATGAACAATGCTTAACTATGACGAAAAGGTCGTTCAACATACTAACTTAAAGAAGCAAAGATCACAGAAACGGGCAAGAGAAAGAAGACTTACACACACCAAGCCAAAAGCTGCTTCAACAGAGCTGAATCTTTTGGAGCGAGATGCGAAGCAATCACATAGAAATTGAATGCAATTTTATGATTACCACGCGCACTGTAAACAAGTCCAAGCGTATTGTAGGTTTCAGGCAAATTAGGATTTAGTCTAATGACTTCTTGTAGCACAGATATAGCCTACACATCCAAAGCTACATTTAAGAAAACTAAACACATTCTTAATCTCAATTTAGAAAAAAAAAAATTAATTAGTAAATAAAATAAATAAATAAATAAAGATACCTGTTCAAAATTTCCATGAGCATAGTGAAGAGTAGCTTCACCAAGCATTTTCGTAATTTCAGGACTAAGCTTATTCTTCTTTCCCTTTCGCCTACCTCTTTTCTTATTCAGCTGCAAAAAAATAATAATTAAATTAAATTAAAAATACAGAATCAACATGTAAATTGTATTTATCTATTTACTTATCAACATATTCTGTTGCAAAAAAAAAAAAAAAACAATCAATCAATCAAAACCTTTCTTGATTTTCTACGATAACCGCCGTAATTGATCAATTCCATAATTGCGTCCATGCTCGTCCCGGCAGCATCTTCTTCGCTAGCATTATTTTTAACTTATAAAAAAATTAGTAACAATTTATTCATTTTTTTTTAATTTTGAGTTTCAAAATTAATGATTTTTTTCCGAGGAAATAAGTAAAGTTAAGAAATTACCTTTGAGAGATGGCGTCAGCTTTGCGTTTGCGATCGGCGAGGGCTTCAGATTCGAGGCGCTCGAATTGCTGGTACGTTTTGAGACCTGACGATGTCTCGTTTTCCGTCCACTCCAACGGATTCACTCCGCTTTTGAATCGGAATACATACTCCTCTTCTTCTTCTTCTCCGTTAGCTCCTCCATCAATGCCTCCTTCTCCTCCTCCTCCTCCTTCTTCGATTTCATTTTCGTTGTCGTTTTCGAACGCTATTTCTATTCCTTCGTCGTCGTTCTCTATTTCTATTTCCTCTTCAAATTCATTCATATCATCGTCCATTTTGAGCACTACCGATTCGCTTCGGCTCGGTAACAGACTCCGGCGGAAGTAACTAGAGGGAATGGATTACGAGAATTACAACTACAAACCAAAGTTTCTATAAATATAAATATAAGTCCCTGTTTGTTTTTCTTATATGAAGAATAACCGAAAGTTTTCAAAGTTTATAAATTAAGTCCTCTCAAGTCTCAAAATCGACATTTAGGTCCGGGCCTTAATATTTGATTTTAAATTTAACAAAATTTTGAAATGGTTATTGTAGGTTTCCGGTTTAAAGTGTTAAAAAGAACTTTTACCCTAAGCACAAGAAAATTATTTCTTAAGTTGGTCCAAATATTATTTAATTTAATAAAAATTAATCATAGTCTACTTAAATTATTAAAAGTTAGTATAGCATATTTATTTATTTCAATTATAGAGAAATAATTTAATAAACTACGTAATTCATTATATAGTGAACAATATTGTCACATGTTATTGTCTAATAAATTTATAATTTTTTATAACTTTTATATAATTTATAATATACTATAGAATCCTATCATGTATTCAGAACTTACTATATAATAAACTATTTAATCTATTCTCTTCATTATATATATAATTATTCTCAATTACGGATGTCTCGTAATCTATTAAAAATGCACGGTAGAATTTATTTAAAAAATATAAATATTCATACTAGAGAAAGGATATATATATATATATATATATATATATAAGGGCAGAATTTATGACACCTCTTTTTTTACACAAAATTTTAACTATTAAATCATTTTCATTCAATGGTTAAGAATAAAAATGATGTGCAATTGTTGTATTTTTAAAAGTTATTTAACTATTAATAAGACCCACTTCAATAATATAGTATTATATTTTCTCTCATATTTTATTTTTGTTTCTTATCTCATTCAACTATTTTTCTCTCTCATATTAATCATTTTTTTCTTTATTGTATACAAATATCATATTTAACTTTTTCTAACAACTTCACTTTTTTTATAAAAAAAAATTAGTGAGAAAGATTAAAAAATTTAAGAAAAAAATATTTTGATAATTTTAAAAATAGAAAGGGAACTATCCTCTAAATCAAATTTATGGATTTAAATATCTTATTCTCTAAATTTTTTTAAGTTAAAACTTAACATTTGATAAAAAGACTGGTATCAACACTAAAGTTTATCTAATATGACTCATATCTTATGCTTATTATGTTGCAATACACTAAAAAAGCATGTAAATTTTTGTTAATTCTTTTTTCAATCCAAATGGATAGATTTTAGATTAAATGTACTCTAAGAAAAGCAAAATCTACCAAAATTAATTATTTTTATTTATGAATTTTTAAATGACTTATAGGTTTGATTACTTTTTTAAAAATTGATAGTCATTATTTATTTTATACATATTGTGAAAATAGTTTCTAATTAAAAGTTGATTTCATTATTTATTTTTGAAAACATGACAAATTAAGTATAACCGTAACATAATTAGAATTGATTACTTGTGGTCGACTCAATTGGCTCCTCAATATTATATCATGCAAAATTAAATATTACATTATCAATACTAGAAGGAAATATATTTTACTAATTATTTACGAAAATTTGATTATACTATAAGTTGTCTTATTAAATTCTATAATGAGTGTTATTCATTTCTTTCGTAATTGTAGGATGCTTTTTGTTTGATATTATATAAAATAAACTATTAATATTTACTTAACACATAACTTAATATAATACAATTTGAATATCTAGCATTACTCATTTCAAATATAACAAGAAGTATTTGTTCTTTTTATGAGATTGTGGCTAAATTATATAAATTAAAACTATTGAAGAAAGAATAACAAAGACAATTTTCTCCTCAATTAATAGATTGAACAAAAGAATGGCATCATATCATATATGCAGGTAAAAAGAATGGATATTGCAACTGTATAAAAAACTATGTACTATATATGCCAAAACTGTTTTCCCTCTTCTACTATAGACAACTTCTTATGGCTCCATGGAGGTATCTTCATCTTCATCTCCATCTCAATCTCACTATTCTTCTTCATTGTAGACGTGATCAGCCATCTCCCATATTTGAATGATGTTATCAAAAGCTACACTAGCAATGGTCCAATCCTGATCCTGACATGGGTTCCATGAAAAATCTATAAGTTTATCCGTGTGACCACCGTGAATGAAGAGCAACTCCGGTGGACCATCTTCAGCATCCGCTGGAGTTTGTTCCTCACCAATCCTGCAAAAACAAATGAGCAAAATGATCGTCAAACTAAGCAAGACCAAATTAAAGTCACAGCACATTTTGATCCTCGTTGCTAGGATTATGAGAGAGTCTCAATTTAACATCTCATCTAAATTTGTTGGTCATCCACTCAGTACTTATGAAATGATTCAAGAGACTTCAGTCACAAACTTGCTAAGATCCCAAATCAGTAGCCTTCTACCAAAACAAGAGGAGGCTAGAATTGTCTCATTCTTTGGGCTCCAACCAATTTGGCAAACACTCGTCCTGTTGTACATATACGTTTCAGGAAGAAAAAAAAAGAAAAAATGTAAGGGTTAAAACAATAATAAAACCTATAATTATCAGCTGGAAATGAATGTGCGTCTGCAATAAGAGGTGGGGATGAAAAATAAAGATGCAAAAGACAATCAAAGGTATATTCATAAGAGCAGAATAGAAACATGCAACAGGTGGACTCTTACTTGTGAGATTCAAATGTATGGATTGCATTGCTAAACTTCCGCAGATCAAACAACTTGACTGTTCTATCACAAGAACCCGTTGCCAAAATCCATTCATTGAAGGGACTGAAAGCTAAGCAGTTAACCTAACAAAATGTAGCGAAATAAGAATTACGTCAAATTACACAAATAATTTAACTATTTATTTTGAAACACCAGCAGAGAAGACACTATTATTATGGAACTATCAACAAATAGCACTGAAGGCAGACATAATTCAATTTTATTTTCTTCTACTGTATTTTATCTCACATTTCCAGGTTTCCAAAGAATGGCATTGACATGGATCATACCAATAAAAGAGGCTCATATATCCAGGCAATAATTTCTTTCTTACAGATTGATCAGAAAGTGGCAATTTGAGGTATCAATTAGCATAGTGGATCTAAAAGGCTCTGGATATATGTATGTACATATAAGGAAATAATCAGAAGAATGAAACTCGTCATAAAATATTTACTAAAAATGTCTGAAATAACATCAGATGATGATAACAGAGGCTGATTAAAAGGTCAGATTGAAGAGAAAGGGACAAAATTTTAGAGATGTGCACGTGTGTGGCCTGCAAAGTCTGTCTTCATGACAAAGATTGAATGTATCCAGATACCCACCGCTTTCTGATGTGCAACAACAGATTGGGAAGGATTGGTGACTGATGGTGTCCGTAGATCCCATATAAGCAAGTGTCGA
This sequence comes from Ailanthus altissimus, assembly GCA_946807835.1. Taxonomy (NCBI): domain Eukaryota; kingdom Viridiplantae; phylum Streptophyta; class Magnoliopsida; order Sapindales; family Simaroubaceae; genus Ailanthus; species Ailanthus altissimus. Next base: position 303,466 of record OX327708.1, read on the forward strand.
TCAACTCCAGCAGAACCAAACAAGTATTCATGCTTCATATGCCATGCTACATCTTCTACACCAGATGGATGACCCTGTTTTTATCACAATCATCATCAGTATCACAAAATTGCAAAGCACAGCTTGCATGTATACAGTTATTCAACTGTTAAACTTTGAACCATTAAAACATATAAAATTTCATGTTTAGAAGTGTTGGTGAGATCCACATTATATGGGTCTAGAGGTTTCTATGTAATTAATTATGAAGAGAGTTGATTGAAATTTGTCATATTTTGGGTTTTGTTGATTTTGGTCGAGAAGCAATTTCCAATAAACAGAAACAAAAAAATAGAGAAGAACGAGAGGAAGTAGAAAAGAGAAAATTTAGGGTTTTAGTTTTCTCTTTGATGATTGGATGTCAATTTGAGCTCCGATTTTGCTCAAATTTTGAAGGTGAGTTTCTAACATCTTATTCTACACTTTTATTGGATTTGATTTTCGATTTAACCTCTGATTTAGTATTATCTAGCAAATTTACATTTAAGGAGAATTTATTAGAATTATTATTGTTAAGCCAAGATTAATATTCTTGATGTTGTGGTGAGCCTTTAGTGGTGATTCTAGAGAGAACATTCTTGTAATCCTATTATATTGCATAGTAAAAGTATTGATATCGGACTACGGTCCCGTGATTTTTTCCGAATTGGATTTTTCACGTAAAAGTATGGTGTTTATTGTGATTGATTTGATGGTTAATATTTGTGATAATATTGTTGTGCTAATTTTGATGATACATTGCCTATTTTAATAACACAACATGGGAGAAAGAATTGTTTCCGCTGTGTAGTATTTTGTGATCTTTCCCAACAAAGTGGTATCAGAGCTAGTCAAGTTGTGCAGTGCTTAATTTGTGTTGATTAAAATGGATGAAAATTCTGCATGCATAATTAAACTAAAGGTATGGAATTATGCTATATGGAAGTCCAGAATGGAAGATTTACTTTTTGTAAAAGACCTACATGAACCAATTAAAGAGGATGTTGTAAAACCTGAGAAAATGAGTGATAAGGAGTGGATCCAATTACATAAAAAAATGTGTTGGCACCATTAGGCAATGGATAGATCATAGTGTATTTCACCATGTGGCAAAAGAGACCAAGGCTGATGTTATGTGGAGAAAATTGGAGTCCATTTATGAGCAGCCTACACCACAAAATAAAGCCAATTTAATGAAGAGGCTTGTGAATCTAAAATACAAGGAAGGACGCAGTATAGCTGAGCACACCAGTGAGTTTCAAAGCCTAGTGAACCGGTTGACAACTATGAATATTTCACTAGATGATGAATTACAAGCATTGTTATTGCTTAGTTCCTTACCGGATAGTTGAGAGACATTGGTGGTGTCAGTAAATAATTCAACGCCAAATGGGAAGCTAACCGTGAAAATGGTTAAGGATAGAATGCCAAATGAAGAAGCCAGAAGAAAGAATGCAGGCATGAGTTCTTCTGAGACAGAAACACTTGTTATAGAAAAGCATGAAAGACGTGGAAGAAGTCAAAGTAGAAATTCTGGTAATAACAACTACAGAGGAAGATCTAAGTCTCAACGAAAAAATGTCAAGTGTTACCATTGCAATAAAATTGGGCATATAAAGAGAGAGTGCAGAATATGAAAAAGGGAACAGGTTATGGAAAGAGGTGAATCACAGAAAAATGAACAAGTAAGCAATACAGTAGTTGCTGATGGGGATATGACTATTGTTTATGATGGGAACTCCATAAATCTCACATGTCATACAAGTGATTGGGTAATTGATTCGGGTGCTTCATTTCATGTTACTTCAAATTATGATTTCTTCACATCTTACGCCAGTGGTGATTTTGGCTATGTCAGGATGGGAAATGATGGTGCATCCAAGATTGTGAGCATAAGAGATATTTACTTGGAGTCCAGTGTTGGTAACAGATTACTACTGAAGGATGTCAGACATGTTCCAGAAATGCGTCTGAATTTGATCTCCACAGGCAATCTTAATGATGATGGTTATTACAACTACTTTGGTGAAGGTAAATGGAAGCTCACTAAAGGTTCTATAATTCTAGCCAAAGGAAAGAAGGTAAACACTCTCTATGTTATGGGAGCTAAGCTCATAAAAGAGGATGTCAATGTAGCAGTAAAAGAATCTGACATTGAGTTGTGGCATAAAAGGCTTGGCCACATAAGTGAGAAAAGGCTTCAAGTTCTAGTCAAGAAGAATTTTCTGCCCAACTTCGCAGGTAAGTCTCTCAAACCTTGTGATCATTGTTTAACAGGAAAGGCACATAGAGTTGCATTTCGTAATTTTTATACATCTAGAAGAGCAAACTTACTTGATTTGATACATACTAATGTATGTACTATGCAAACTAGAACACGTGGAGGTGCACTTTACTTTGTAACTTTTATTGATGATTGTTCTAGAAAAGTGTGGATTTTTGCTCTAAAATCTAAAGACCAGGTACTTGATGTCTTTAAAGATTTTCATGCTAAGGTTGAGAGATGGACAGGGAGACAGTTGAAATGTGTAAGGGCGGACAATGGTGGTGAGTACAGAGGACCATTTGAGCAGTATTGTAGATCCCATGGTATCAGACTTGAGAAGACCGTGCCAAAAACTCCTCAGCAAAATGGTGTGGCAGAGAGAATGAACAGAACGATTCAAGAAAGAATCAGGTGTATGCTCTCTGATGCAAAGCTACCTAAATACTTTTAGGGTAAAGCAATGCGAACTGCAGTTGATTTAATTAACCTTTCTCATTCAGCTCCTTTAGATGATGATGTACCTGAAAGAGTTTGGACTGAGAAAGATGTTTCATATAAGCACTTAAGAGTGTTTGGTTGTAGGACATTTGTTCATATTCCAAAAGATGAGAGGTCGAAGCTTGACAGTAAAGCTAGGGAGTGTATCTTTTTGGGTTATGCACATGAAGACTTTGGGTACAGATTATGGGATCCAGTGAGTCAGAAAATCATCAGAAGCAGAGATGTTACATTTCTTGAAGATTAGATAGTTGATGGGGTAGAAAAAGATGAAAAGCCTCAAGAATGTGATGAAATTCCTATTCTTGATACTTTTAGATCAGTTCTTCCACCTGTAGTTTATGATGATTATGGGGAAGACGCACAAGAAAATTTTGATGATAGAGTTGATGATGATGGTCCAGCAGAACAGGTTGAGCAAGCACCTCTAGAATTATATAATCCACCTGTTGAGTCTCAGTTAAGAAGATCTATGAGAGAGCGCCACCACTCCTCTAAATATCCACCACATGAGTATGTGATGCTTACAGACGAGGGAGAACCTGAAAACTTTCAGGAAGTTATGTCTCACCAGCACAAGAATGAGTGGTTTAAAGCTATACAAGAGGAGATAAAATCCTTGCGTGAAAACCACACTTATGAGTTATCAAAACTGCCTAAAGGTAAGAGAGCTTTGAAGAACAAATGGGTTTACAGGCTGAAGACTGAAAACAACTCACAACTAAGTACAAGGCTAGGTTGGTTGTGAAAGGGTTTGGTCAGAAGAAAGGAATTGATTTTGAAGAAATTTTTTCTTCTGTAGTGAAGATGTCTTCTATCCGAGTTGTCCTTGGTTTAGCAGCAAGTTTAAACTTGGAGATTGAGCAGCTTGATGTAAAGACAGCTTTCCTTCATGGTGATTTGGAGGAGGAAATCTACATGGAGCAGCCTGAGAGATTCAGAGTCAAAGGCAAAGAAGATTTAATGTGCAAGTTGAAGAAAAACTTGTATGGGCTGAAACAGGCACCGAGACAGTGGTACAAGAAATTTGATTCTTTCATAAAAAATCATAGTTTCAGCAGAACTACATCAGACCACTGTGTTTTTATGAAGAGGTTAGCAGATAATGATTTCATTATTCTCTTGCTTTATGTGGATGATATGTTAATTATTGTCCATGATGGTAGTAAAATTGAAGGATTGAAGAGAGAACTCGGTAAGTTATTTACTATGAAGGATTTAGGACAGGCTAAACAAATCCTTGGTATAAAGATCTCCCGTGACAGGAAAAATTGGAAGTTATGGTTATCTCAAAAAAACTACATTTAAAAGGTTCTTGAAAGATTCAACATGAGTAAGGCAAAACCAGTTAGTTCACCACTAGCAGGTCACTTCAAGCTTAGTTTCAAGCAATGTCCTACAAGTGAGAAAGAAAAGGAAGAAATGGGTGCAGTGCCTTATGCATTAGCTGTTGGTAGTTTGATGTATGCTATGATTTGTACTAGGCCAGATATTGCTCATGCAGTTGGTGTTGTTAGTCGGTTTCTCTCTAATCCTGGCAAAGAGTATTAGACAACAGTGAAGTGAATTTTCAGATACCTTAGAGGCACCTCTAAGACATGTTTGTGTTTTGGTGGTGATAAATCTGTGTTGTATGGGTACACAGATGCAAACATGGCAGGAGATGTGGATTCTAGGAAGTCTGCATTAGGATACCTGATTACTTTTGCAGGGGGAGCTATATTATGGCAATCCAGACTTCAGAAATATGTTGCTTTGTCTATCACAGAGGCTGAGTATATTGCAGTTACTGAAACTTGCAAGGAAACTTTGTGGATAAAGAAGTTCCTACAAGAGTTGAGTGTGAAGCAAGAGAGCTACATAGTTTACAGTGACAGTCAGAGTGCCATTCATTTGGCAAAGAACCCAACATTCCACTCAAGATCCAAGCACATTGATGTTAGGTATCATTGGGTACGTAACGTATTAGAATCAAAATTGTTACAACTTGAAAAGATACATACAAGTGAGAATGGATCGGATATGATGACTAAATTATTGTTCAAAGAGAAGTTTCAAGTTTGTAAAGGGAAAGCGGGTCTAGTGGATCCTTTCACATGACATAGAGGGGGAGATTTGTTAGTGGGATCCACATCATGTGGGTCCAGGGGCTTCTATGTAATTAGCCATAAAGGAGCTGATTGAAATTTGCCATAAGTGCACAATACACCATTTTGGGTTTTGTTGATTTTGGCCGAGAAGCAATTTGCAGTAAGCAGAAACAAAAAAACAGATAAGAACGAGAGGAAGAAGAAAAGAGAAAACTTAGGATTTTAGTTTTCTCTTTAATGATTGGATGTTAATTTGAGCTCCGATTTTACTCAAATTTTGAAGGTGAGTTCCTAACATCTTGCTCTACACTTTTATCGGATTTGATTTTTGATTTAGCCTCTGATTTAGTATTATCTAGTAAATTTATATTTAAGGAGAATTTGTTAGATTTATTATTGTTAAGCCAAGATTAATATTCTTGATGTTGTGATGAGCCTCTAATGGTGATTCTAGAGAGAACATTCTTGTAATTCCATTATTATTGCATAGTAAAAGTATTGATATCGGACTACGGTCTCGTAGTTTTTTCCGAATTGGGCTTTTCACGTAAAAATATGGTATTCATTGTGATTGATTGATGGTTAATATTTGTGGTAATATTGTTGTGCTAATTTTGATGATACATTGCTCATTTTAATAACACAACGTGAAAGAAAAAATTGTTTCCGCTATGTAATATTTTGTAATCTTTCCCAACAAGAAACTTAATTCGGACAATGAACCACTAAAATCAATTTCTTTTTTGCACTCATGCATTTCAGCATTTTTCATCCTCGAAGAATCCGCTGTTCTCTATAAGGTACACAATGTAAACTACGAGTCGGCTTATGTCAATGTGATTGAAACAAAACAACAAGCTTATCATACAAAGAGAACTGTACCTTAAAAATCTGCATAGCACTGAGAGCTTTACTCGTAGGAGTTGCATTAAGGTCCCACAAGCAAATTTGAGAATCATCAGCACTACTGAGCAAATAGCCCTGCTTAAAGTTGCTCCATGACAAACCGAATCCTTCGGATGTGTGGCCTCTCAGCCTCACTTCAGGACTACATGCAGCACCATCCACAGGTTTAGCTGGGTGCTTTCTGTAATCAAATATATGAACTTCTCCACCAATAGTCCTGGTTGCAATAATAAATGGGTCCTGGGGCATATAACGAGCACGGTTAACCTCTCCATCATGATTTATTTGCTGAATTATTTGCACCTGCAAAACATAAGCAAATACATCTCATATCTGTTTATGAAACCATAGGCTCCATATTGCGTAAAAGACAAAAATTGTTTGAAAGACAAATTCAACACTCTTTGACAACAACTTCATGTATAATTGGCACACGCAAACATAGATTTCTATTGAAATCCATATTAACAACACTAGCTAGTAAAAATCTGTTTAAGTTGAAACTTTATGTAACATTAAACTAGCTAAATCAAGTATTCAAGTAAATTTCATAAACCAGTTCGAGCCCTGAAGAATAAATAAGATTTTTTGTTTCCCGAAAAGGGCGGTACATTGGCAGCAGGACTTTTTAAATATGCTCAACTCCTTATTTACAAAAGAATATGCTCCTAAAGTTCAAATCTCAAGAGTATGCTTCCAAATGTGAGCAATATCAAAAATGCACTGCCATCATAATCAGTGGAGAAAGTCGATAAATTTCCATACACTATATTCCTTCATATTAAGTCAATGTAGTCCAAATTCCTCGACATGGACTACTATTGACATCCATCTTAACAACACTAGCTAGTATAAACTTGATAAAGGTGAAACCTTTTCGAAACATTAAACTAACTAAATCAAGCATTCAAGTAAATTTCATCATCCAGTTTAAGCCCCGAAGAATAAATGGCATTACCTTTTTTACATTGGAGCTTGCAAAACCGGAGCTGCTAGAACCATCAGAGGCATCACTCTCGGAGTCTTGAAGAGGAAGCATCACGTGGGCAATCATGAGATAATTGGGCTCGTTCTCAGTAGAGAAGGTCCCAAGAATCACTTTCTGGAGGGCGTAGTCTTTTCCGGACGACTCGTCTCTGTCTGGAAGCCACTCGACGGTGAGTGAAGGCCATTCGAGGGCGTGCGTGATGATGAGATCGTATAAGAACGGATTGTTCTCCTTCCATGTTTTGTACTCTTCGTTTATTTTCCGGTTCTTCACCCTCTCTTGCCTCTTACTCTCTTGCCTATTCTCTTCATCGCTACTCTCCATTTCTCTTCACAAAAATAATACCAAATTGAAAAGAGATAGAAATTAGGCGAATAAAACACAGAAAGTGAAGAGAAAGAAAGAAATTCTCCAAGAATTTTAGTGAAACTCTTTGGAATAACTACAATGAGGCTTGTAATTTCAGAATTGGAGTAAAGATTGTGAAATGGATGCAACGAAAAAAAAAATAACAGAGAAAAGAGGAAGAAATTACGTCAATCTTTATTAAAGAAAAGAGGAAATTTCTTTATAATCAAGAGAGTCAGAGTTAAAGATTGTAATTTTAATATGAAATTATGCAGATAAGGAAAATTAAACACAAAAACAGAGAAAAAGAAAAAAATACGCGAATTAAAGAAAAAGATGGAAAATTTCCGAGAATTGGAGAGAAAATCTTTTCGAATTAACAGAAAAAGAGGGAAATTAGGTGAACTATAAAAGAAAAGTGAAGAAAAAGAGGAAAATTCTCCCAGAATTTGAGAAAATTTCTTTATAATTAATAGAAATGAGGCTAGATTTGCAGAATTACAGTAAAGATTGTAAATTTAATATAAAATTGATCTAAATACGAAAAAAATTATATAAAAAAACGGAAGAAAGAAAAAGAAAATAGGTGAATTAAAAAAAAAAAGTAAAAGAAAAGGACGAGAATTGTTTATAATCAATAGAAATGAGGATTGAACAACTTGAATTACAGAATTAAGATATAAAGATTGTGAATTTGATGAATCTTGTTTGACCGGTGAATCAATGCCGATAGTCACGAAACCGTTATTGGCGGTTGCTGGCGCCATGGCCAAGATTTTCAGCAAATTGGTGAAAGAAAAACGAAAATATATAAAAACAGAGAGATGAGAGAGAAAGAGGACTGACCGGAAGCGGAGATGGAGAAGTTGTGAGTGACGGTGAGATGAAAGCAGAGATTTGTTAGTTAGTTAGGATTTGAGAGTTGGTTCAGAGAAGAAACTAACTGAGAGCGCGGTGAAGAATAGAGAGCAAATTAGCGGGAAAATTTCCCGAGAGTGGGAGTGCTTTTAAGCTTTTTGACGTCACGTGACAGGGAGGAGGTGCGGCTTTGGAAATTTGTTTTGGAATAATGAAAATTATTATTATTATTTGGTTTAGTCTCAAAAATATTTTTATTAAAATCTTTAAAAAAGCATTTTCGAGATTTAATAGAAAAATATTGTAATAATTCAAAAATAATTTCCAAATCAATAAAAAAATCAAGCCACACTTCCTCCCTCTCACGTCTAAAATGGGTGATAAATTTACTTAAATGATTGGTTTAGTTAGTTTAATATTTCATTAAGGTTAAATCTTTATCAAAAGTTTTTACTTGTTAGTGTTGTTAAAATGGTTTCAATAGTAATTTAAAATATGGTGTAATAAAATTTATTTTGAGCTGGATTTAATAGGCTCAAAAGTCTAGAAGGTTTAGAAGTCTAAATTAAAGAGAATTTATTTATTAAGGGAGAGCAACAGTTTAGTAGAGACCACCAGAGCTTAGGGGTGGTGAGTGATGAACTACTTAGAGGAGATAGTTTAGGATTATTGAGATGGAAGCTAAGTTGAAAAGAGTTATTGAGGTCGTGTTTAGGGCTACTAAGTTTAAAACTAGGTTGGAGATGACTATTGAGGTTGTGTTTAGGTTGGAGAGAGCTACTAAGTAAGAAAATGCTACAACATATTTTAGAGATTGATGGGAACTCAGGATTTATAAGATGCTCAGTAGATTGTCCAAATTAGAATTAAAGTCAAGGAGCTGTCCAGAGGCAGTTATAACAAGTAAAACTCACTCGAGCTCACTCGAACTGAGCTCACAATTCAATATTACTACTACTAATAAGAAAATGTAATATAAATATAATCAACACATAGATTTACATGGTTCAGCCCAAAGGTCTATATCCATGATAGAGCTCATCAGCAAAATTCACTATATGAAGAAGATATTACAATGCATAAGTTATAATGAGAGTAATGTCACTCATAAGTTAGGATCTCCTATATTCTTTCCCTCTTTAGACTTGTGGAGGCCATTTCTAGTGTTTTGGTAGATGTTTCTTTAGTAAGGATGAATGATTAGAGGTTGCAAAGTAGGGTTGTAGGGCAAACCCTAGTATGGAAATGAAGAGGAAGAGAGGAGAATGAGTGAATATGGAAAAGTTGAGCTTTTCATCTATCATATCTTATGTTGTGAACTTCTTAACCTTCATTTCTTTTGGAGAAAGTAAGGCATTTATAGTAGAGGTGAACCCTAGAGGTAAAAACAGCTAGCCTGAGATTATCTCTCAAGGGTGACATGTGGCAGAACACTATTGGAGAACCGTCCCTATCATGAAGGGTATTTTAGAGAACTTACTCAGTGGTGGCAAAAAGGTAATTAAAGCTCCTCTGATGCTTAGAGTACTAGGTGTCTCCCAACTAGTTGCTTTTTTAAGTTGTCAACCTAAGTTGGTGAGACCTAAGTTAGTGAGACCTAATGAGCACTGCGGGGTCATCTGACTCTGTCCCCTGAGCTCAGCAGATTCAGTGCTGAGCTGCTTAACTAGCCTAGACATCTTCTATTTACTATGTTAGCAGAAAAAAAATCCTTGGTTCTAGTTGATGCAATGCTCGCTTATTAGGTTTTTAGGGCTTTTATCAAACCTTATCCTTAGGTTAGATAGATAGGTAACGTGGCGTTCAGATGCTCCTTTAGCGGGTTTCACTAATGAAATGGCAAGACCTGAGTTGTGCTGACGTGTACACTACTAGTGGGCTAATGTTGACGTGGCAAGTGTCTAAACTCCCATTACGTGTCCTTTGACACCGCTATTGAGTAGCGACACGTGTCTTAACACGAGTCCCACTAGATAGTCTTCACAGGACTAGTTATAGAGGTCCAAGTGTTTGGGCCCGAACTCAGTCCCACTAAGATAACTAGTTATAGAATGGGCTGCTGAGGAGGTTTAATCCTGAGTGCTGGATTAGGTTCCCTTGAGTTGAGATGAGTGTCACTAATCTTTACTCCTAACAAAATTCATTTCTTTATACACTTGGATTGAAATTTCGGAGGGCATTGTTGATATTTATTACACTTGAGGGTATAATTTTAAGACTTTTAAATTTTTGGGGTATATTCTTATGAATAAAGGGTTACTATATGACATATGTAAAAGATCTTTGTCTATGTTCTTTTTGTGAATAAATGATTCTTAAATTTGTCTTTATTTCTTTTCCTTTGCAGGTAGAAATCATTAAGAAAATAAGTATGCTATATGCCCTAAGACTCATTTGTTAATGCAACCAAGAGTACTTTTAGTGGTGAAGTCCTAGTATTTGATTATAGAAAGCACCCAGTTAAGCCTCAAGATAGTGCTGCAAGTACACATAGTCCTAAATAAAGGCTGAGGGGCCACACATTTGAAAGATATAGTTTGTCATGGAGCAAGTTGAAGCAAGGCTGTTTGCTTAAGGTGCTAGTGATTCTAAAATTTGCTTGTTCCTATTAGTGTAACTTATGAGAATAAGGCTATTAGTGCTATACAGATTTTGAAGGTACACTTATCTTTCAATCACATTGACATAAGCCCATACTGTAGTTTAAATTGTGTACTTTATAATAGAATGATAGATTCATGGATTCAAAATGATAAAATTCTAAGATTGCAGAAAGAAATTGATTTGTCTAAATAAAGCTTCTAAACATGAAATAGGGTAGAAGATGTAGTGTGGCATATGAAGCATCAATACTTTTTTGGTTTTGTTGGAGATGATCAGTACCTGCTTATATAGATCTATAAACGCTGCCATCAGTCACCAATGCTAATCAATCTATTGTTGCACATCAGAACGTGGTTGGTATCTGGATACAAGTTCCAAAGTTTGTCATTAAGAGACACTAAGGGGTAGAGACGTTTGCACATAAAAGACTTAAAATAATATCTTCTTTGTTGAAACAACAAAATTGACACTTAACCATATTACTCATTAAACTGAAACTTTTTCACATGGTGTCTTGTATCTATCTCTTATCTTTCTAGCAACGGGGATGCCAAAGATGATCCCTCGAAGCTACTCTTTATCCACGACAGTCACACGAGTAAGATTTTTAATTTCTCATGAAAATCATCTCAAGCTTTTTTGTTTGTTAGTGTAAACTGTGTAGCTGAAGATAACATCTTTCAAATATGAAAGATGGATGGTAACATCTAAGAATGGTAAAATAACCCATAAATCAGCTAAAATTCATCCATGTTAGAAAGAATTTGGTAAGGTTTGAAGTAAGTATGGGATGGATTTTGTACACAAAGTTAAAACTCTTAACGGGTTTGAGATGAATATGATTTTGATAAAATATCATGGGGATACCCTAACAGGTATCCGTGTATATTCACATTTTATTTTTATTTTTTTAAAAAGAATACCAAATGATTAGAGATGACCAAATATCCTACAAACTCGTAAATACACTAGAACTCGCCCATGTTGGGAATGATTTGATAACGCTTTATGATGAGTTTGGTGCACAAAGTGAAAACTCATAACAGGATTGGGATAGGTATGGTTTTGGTGAAATATGCTACAGATACCCTAACAGGTCTTCATAGATATTCACTTTTTCTTTAAAAAAAATTTCTAAAAAGAAGATCAAACAATTAAGAATGATAAAATGATCTGAAAGCCTATAAATACACTAGAACCCGCCCCTATTGGGAAGGTTTGGTAAGGCTTGAGGACAAATTTGATACACAAAGTTAAAACTCGTAACAAATTTAGGATGAATTTGGTTTAGTGAAATATCCTACAGATACCTTAATGGGTATCTGCAGATATTCACATTTTTTTCTATTTTTTTTTAAAAAAGACTAAATGATATTGCTTTGGTTATAACCCTACATGAAAAATTAAAGTAACAATTTTGATCTTTTTCTCAATGTATCAATTATTCTCAACTCACTTATTATACAAATGTTGTTCTTCAACTTTATCATTCTCTATTCTTATAAATTATTGGCTCATGCACGTTAAATATTTTTATTATTATTAAATAATATATTTCGATCTCTCTTTAATCTTTATTCACTGACATTTTATTATTTAAATAAATAATATAAATATTTTAAGAGAGATGGGTTGAATTTTTTTGTTTAATCATTTTCTTCACATGATCGAGATTGATAGATATTGATAGTCATTTTATTTTACTTTTTACTCTTTTAATAATTAATATGTTATTGACTTAGTTAGTTTGCAAATTGGCTTAATCTAAAACTATAATATGCTAATATAAATTCATTTATAAGAGTGTTCTTAAATTTAAATCAAACCTAAGAAAAACTATTTTTCTTTAATTGAGTTGTTTTTTAATTATGTTGTTTAGTGTTTGTGTTAACTATTTTATGAATTACTTTTATTAGTTTTAACTTGAAATGAGTTTAATTTTGATGGAAAAACTTTTATTGAATTTAAATTTGAAAAATAATTTTGATTGCTATATTTTATGAATTTTCTTTAAAATTAATGTTATGATTTTATAAAATTTATTATACAATTTACAACCCGCTTAAAATTTGTGGGTAACCCCGATATGGGTTTAGTAAAGAATACATATCTACTAAAACAGGTTTGGTATGAAACTGCAAACCTGCAATAGGTTTGAGAAGGATTTGGTATTTTATTTTTAAAACGGATGTGGATACAAGTTCAGGAGTATCCGTCTCCAACCCAATTTGCTGCTAAAATCTACAAGGTTGAAATCTCACAGAAAATTATGTCTTAGCTTTTGTATAATTTTCGAATCTTACGAAAGAATACTGTCCTCCTACAAAAAAGAACACTCCATTAGTCAAGTCAATAATTACCCAATAAAATGTGATGTGTGTGGAAGTACTTCAAATAAGATGATTATGCTGTATGTTTCTCTCAAATATGCTCAAGATTATAATATCTATTTTCTCTCTATATTTTTCTGAATTAATTATCGCCTGTTATGTATGCCTATTTATAGTGTACATACGATAAGGTCTAATTTAGATAAGATGATAATCTTATCATGATGTGATGAACTTTTATCATAATGTGATTAACTTATCCTGATATGATAATGATATACCTCATGCTTATTATCTAAAGTGGATAAATGAATTATCATTCAATTTTATCAATGAGTCAAGGGTATTTATCCCTTATGATAAGACTTTTTGATTATGCCAAGTCATAATGCATTAAGAACTTTAATCTGAAGAAAATGGACAAATAATGAGAAAGCATAAATCAAATAATTTAATAGTTTTAATTCTCACTATTTCATTGAACCCGTGTTTTACCTCTTTCGGGTCTTTAAACGAATTAGGCTGGGTCAAACCTTTTTGTTTAAACTCGGATATCCTTTACTTTTTGGGCTGTTTGGCTTTATTTGGGATCAAAATTCCATTGTTGGGCTTATTTTTGCTTCTCAAGCCTGTGGGTTTATTCAAGTGAAGTATGTTGTTTGGGCTTATTCTATAGTAGGCCTAACAAATGTCCCTTTATAAGTAAAGAAAGAAGGCCTTTAAGTGATCTCAAATAAGCGTGTTTTCTTCATTCACAATAATTAATATGCAATATTTACTTTCACCTTCTCTCACACATTATCGTTTTTAGCTTCCTTAAGTAAATAAAAAAATAGTTAATACTTACTACCCTTAAATATCAAAATCATTGCCTATTTCTTTTCACTTTTTATTTTAAAAAAACTCCTCTAAAAATCTTCTATTTTAAAAACCCCTATGATTTCTTTTTTTTGTTCAAGAAAACCATGAAACTTCACCAATGGTAAAAACCATTCAATCTTTCTCTCTTGAGGAGTTGAAAACTGTTTTCAAGTTCCCTCCAAGGGTCAAGATCAGGAAATTCCCTCATAATGAGTCTTACTCTGATTTACCTTCAGTGGTTCTTAGTGAACTATCTCTCTCTTTAGAGAATACTTAAATTACTTACGTCTACCATTTCCTCCCTTTATTCAAGAATTGCTCCATGTGACCAATTTTTTCCCTTTCAAGTTCACCTTAATGTCTTCTTCTTTCTACAAGATGTGGTGCTTCTTAACCACATGTTGCCTCTTCTGTATATGCTTACTTTTTACGATGTCTTGATCTTCTATAACCTCTAATTTTCCAAAAGAATTACTATTTCTCTCTTAAGGGTGACAGAGATCTTATCTACAGCTTTAAGAACAAAAAGGCGAGTTTTAAGAAACACGTGGTAGTTGTCAATGACGAATGAAAGCTCTGAGTATTCTTTTGAGGTTCCTATTACATTTGGGACATTCAATTGAAATAAGAGTTTAACCTTTCCAAATATCCATAGGTGGGAGAGATTCCTTGAGAAATTCTTTTAGAATAAACCCATCTCACATAACGACTTGGCTCGTGTCCATTTTATGAGGAATTACGCTCATTGGGAGAAAGCACATCACCAGCCTTATGCCCTCACCTATAATGAAAGCCTCCTGACTTACCCTACTAAACCTCAAAGTTTTGAGTCTCATACCTTCTTTCTGTAGCCAAGCTTTCAGAAATCTCTTGATCCATTGCCAAACTCTTTCTTACTCAATTCTCTTCCTTCTAGAGATGGATGTTGAAGTCAAAGACTCCAATGGTGAGCAAATATACCGTCCTTTCAAGTATACTCTTTTTTTCCTAACATATGTGAGTTCCTATAACATATTTAATTGCAAATACTTATTTTTTACCTTCATTTTTTGTTTGATATTTTTGAATAATGGTTTTTGTTGTAGGTAATATAGAAGTTGTATGCATATCTTCGAAAGCTAGAATAGTTGATCATTTCCTTGGATGATCTTTTTTCGATCTTGACATTCTTCCTACTATAGGTGTAGATGTTGATCTAGAGGAGGAGCCTACTGAAGTTCCCTTATGGACCCTACTCCTATTATTACTTCTATTGTTCCAGAGCCTGTTATTGCTGCACAGCCTCTTCGTTTTGCTCATCTTCCTAAAAAAAAGCTTCTAAGTCTTCTTCAGTTGTTGTGCCTTCCGTTCTTATCGGGACAGTTTCTGATGCTCATATCCTCATTATTGATCTAGGGAAGGATCTTCCTAATAATCTTCTTAATTTCTTTAAGAGTCTCTTTAAGAAATCTCGGGTACTACATAAACGAAAGCCATCAGAGAAGCCTTCTTTCTCGATTAACTATCGCTCCTAGTGGTTCCGAAGCATTTCCAAAATCAATTGGTGATAAGAGCATATTTGTCATTTATTTTCTCATATTTTTATCTTGTTATTTTATTATTTTATGAGAATAAATAGCTATTTATGTGCATTATTATTCATTTTATAAAAACTTGATTGAAAACTAAAGTAAGGACGCAAAATGAGCTAAAACTAGGGACTAAAATGTAAGATATTAAAAATATGCACCTATTGCCTCAGCGCTGCAAGAATTTTCGCCCCAGCACTGGAACCTTAATCAAAATAAGAAAATAAAAAATAAAACCTATTTAAGTTGCAATTTTTCTCTCCGACGCTACCCATCTACTGTGCTAGTGACAGCCTAACCCTTCAACACTATACCTTCACCGCTCCAACGATAACAACCTTTCAACGAAGTGACCCATCGATAACATGATAGTACCTCAACAATAATATGATTCCTTACCTGACAAGAATTGAGATTTTCAAGCTTAAATTAATCCCTATAAAAGGCCACTAGTTCACAGCCTTCAAAGAACATACAAGAAGACACAAGACACTCAAAAGACTTACAACACAAGTCTTAGAGAGCAATTAGAGTATAATTGAAGCAACCATATAGAGAAATTCAAGGGGTTCTTCGGCATTAAGAGTTTCTTAGGTAGCAAAATCAAAAGCAATTCGACATTTATATCGGTTTGCTTATCATATTTTCTTTTTATTTTTGTCGTTATTCTCTTATAGCCATAAACTAAATTTTCTTTCTAGGATTAATACTTGAACTCAATATATGTACTTAATTGCCATATCTTTTTAATATTTAATAAACTTACTTATTTATTATTCAAATTACTTGTTCTTAATGCTTCAATATATTTGACAATATATGGTAAATGACTTGGTAATATTTTGATAAACTCAGAAGATACATCATTATATTTAGAGTTAAGTAATTTGATGCATGATTGTAGAGTTACATTCAATGTTAAATATGCAAGTTTTGAATTAGGATAGAAAAATACTTAATTGGCATGTATGGTCAATAAGATTTGCTCTTAATGAATCTTAGTTTATTACAAGTACCATAGAAATATAGGTATTTGGTAAATTAAGGTATACTTGCATGATCTTAGAAGATGCTTATGAATACATTAGTGTCTTGATCAATGACAAGAAGTAAGGGATTTAATTATTACAAAATTAATCATTAGAAAGTATATTGAGAGATGGTATTAACCCTAGGTTTTCTCTATAGTGCCATCTTCTAAATCTCTTTACATTGTGTTATTGCTTTTATATTTTCTAAATTTGTTTTTAAATTTTTATTTTTCTGAATAATTACTAAAAAGACAATTTTAATACTTAGTTAAAAAGAAGATATTATCCCGATGGGTTCAACATCTAACTCTTTTATCCTTTTATTACTTGCAAATGATAGTTTATACTTGCACTCAATTTTAAAATATAGAAATATCGCATCAGTTGGTACTATTGATGAAGTTTTTAGGGTTCCAACAGAACCTCCTATCGAATCAGGACCTTTTAGCATTCCTCTACCAGATGATTCTTCTATTTCCAAATGTTCACACGTTCCTTTTACAACGCCCTCTGTTGGTACTAGTTAGTGTCCTTATGGTGTAGAGGATCCTTTTTAGCAATATGTTGATCTTCTAACAATAAGCATCGTACTTCCAAGTAAATTTTTTTCTTTGTGAGTATTTTTCTTTCTTTCTCTTTTTCTTTTAATCTTTTATCTTCTTAATGTTGATCATTCCTAGTCTCATCTATCTTATTTTAGAGGAACCAGTCAATGGAGATGCTAATTCTTAAGGGCCTACTCCCCCAGAGATAAGAGCAAGAAGGAAATGTGGTGTTCTTTGAGAGCCTAAAGAGGCGGTGCCACCGTCCTCGCTTAGTGGAGTAGTTGATGCAAAGCCTTCATCTTCATCTCACCTAAGAAAGGGAAGGGGAAAAATATTGGTCCCAGGTTTTCTCTGCCTGAAGAAAAACAGTAGGTTTTTAGAGGAAGCCAAAGATTAGTCCCAAGTTTTGTCCTCACTTCTGGAAGTTGAATAATGTTCATGAGTTGAATCTTTTTCGTATCGATAGGGAAGCTTTTGCAGCAATCTTATGAGCCGATTAAGAAAAGAGGATTTAGAATTGATCCCAATGTGTCTGCTGCTGATTGGAAGTGGAAGGGCTCTGCTTCCACTTTTATGGTAATTTTCTTTGATTTTGCTTTTTTTTCTTCATATCTCTGTTCATGGTTTTAATAGTTTATTTCTTTTCTAAGCTCTCCAAGATACTGTATTAACTATAAAAGCTTACGATACGAAGTTGTAGGTAGCCATGAATGAGTCAAAGGGGCTCTAACAAGGGCTAAAATTTACCAAAGAGGATAACCTACTTTTGGAGAGTCAAAACCTCCTATACCGAATCAATATTTCAAGGTTGGACGAAAAGCTGCGCAAGCTTCTAGGTAGCCAGCAGGATAAATCCATGATATAGGTTGTCTAAAAACCATTTTTAACTTTACTATAAAGGTGTCTGAGTTGAAGCCTACTAATGAAGTGCTTATCCAAGAACTAAGCGATCTACCATTATCACTGTCTACCAAGAAAGTTAGGATAAGTTCCTTGGAATGTGAGAATGCTGAGCTTTAGGCTTCCAAAGATTAGCTGGGTTCTAAAGTTAGTAAAGATTGGTTGCTACAAACTGTGATATCATAAAAAAGCACAATGAGCTACGGGAAGCTACCAACAGTGTAATCATTGGTGCTAATCTTTTCAAAGCTTCTGAAGCCAAGGCTTAGGATCTAGAGCATAAAGTTGGGGAACTCAAGGTTGCCTTGAAGGAAAATCAAAATATGACGGCGATGATGAATGACCAGTGAAAGCATTGTAATGAAAACTTGTATGGTCATTTGAAACGCTAGGTAGCTGTTTCTTCTACTTGGAACTTCCATAAAAGGGTTCAGATACGGGAAAGAACCCTCGGTCTATCATGAATTCCCAAAGGATTATGATCAGAAACTCAGTTAGTACAAAGGATGGTTTACTAGGCACTATGATGACGAACCTCGTTTCATCATTATGACTCTACAGGTGATAAAGTCTTTGTAACATATCCTGATACTACTTCTTTCTCAAGGAATGATGCTAGAACTGATGAATAGTCTCTTTTGTACCTTTTATCTCTTTTCCATTGTATATTTTTATGGATAGGTTTATAATTGGAACCTTTTTGGATGAAATATACTTCACTGATTCTGTATATCTATTTATTTGTCTATGCTTGATTCTGAATTATTTCTTTTCTATAACTTGAAACATGAAAGGGATATATTGGCAACCTTCCTCCTCTTGGTTTCTGGAATTCTAATACTTGAACTTTAATTCTTTTTTAAGGCGTGCGAAAAAGGTGGTTGAACCTTTCTTTTATTTTTGAAACTCTAGAACATGTACTTTTCCTTCTCTAAGGGACGAGAAGAATGTAGTATGAGTCTTTATTCTCTCAAACTTTTTATTTTCATTTTAGAACTTTGGACTTTATTCATTTCCTCTATTTAAAATGTAAAAGGAAGGTGCTAGGTACTCCAATCTCCTTAACATTTATATTATTCATAATGGGAGGGAAATGTATTACATACATCCAATCTCCATAATTTTTCTCTGAAAAGAAAATGATGGAAAGGTACTAAGTACTCCAATCCCTTCAACATTTAGGAGAAGGTACTATATACATTCAATCCCATGATTTTTCTCTATTTAGAATGTGAGGGGAAGGTACTAGGTACTTCAATATCCATTCGACGTTCAGGGGAAGGTGCTATGTACATCCAATCCCTGTGATTTTTCCTCCTTCAAATCATGAGGGGAATGTATTAAGTACTTTAATCCCCTCACGCCTACATCATTATTAGTACCATGAAAAATAATAATCTTTATTGAGAAGAAGATAATTATCATTTTCTAGTTTTAATATGTTCCATAGGGTTAAATATCCTCTCATCCTACAATTTATACAAGTATGCTCCTCAATCTAGCTTCTTTATAACTTTGTGCGATCTTTCCAAGGTTTCGCTCATTATGCCTATATTTCTTTCTTTGTTAATATCCAATACTTTCTTTAGCACTAGTTATCCTTTGTTGATAGTTCTCTTCCCGATTCTATATTCTACTTGCTTCCTCATTCTCTTCTTTTATATTGCTATATGAATTGTTGCAACTCCTTGAGCTTCATCTGCTAGGTCTTTTGCAAGAGTTATGGCTTTATCATTCCACTGTAGTTTTACTATTCTTATTCTTAGAGTTGGAAGGAATGCTTTCTTTAGTATAACAACTTTTGTTCTATACACTAGTGTATAAGTGAGTATCATGTAGACCTGTTCTCTATTGTCCAGTATATCCATAAAACACTTAATAGTTCCTCTAGCCATCTTCCGTTCTTATGTTCGAACTTTTTTTTCAAGGAATTGAAGATCGTCTTGTTTGTGATCTTCTCTTCTCTATTCCCATGTAGATAGCTCTTGAAGGAGAATCTTTGCTCAATTTTGTATGTCTTATAGAAGCTTATCACTATATGGCTAGTGAACTACTTTCTATTTTCTGGTACTAGTACTTGTAACATCCCAAATCTTGTTATGATATTAGCTTAAAGATCCTGTAATATTGCTATAATCTTTCGTTTACCCTTATTTGGTAAAGCAATCAGTTGCTAGTAGCATAAATCTCTTCCCTCAAACTGTTGTGGGTAACGGTCTTATAATATCCATCCCTTATTGTATGAAGAGCCATGGGCTAGAAACTATTTGTAAGTTGCTAGTAGAAAGGTATATAAAGCGGAGCATACTTCTAACACTTCTTGTATCTTTTCATATAATCCAAGCTTCATTTTTTAGTGTAGGCCAATAATTTCCCTATTTCAAGATTTTATGTGCTAGTGTCAGTCCACTTAAGTGGTTACCATAGGTTTTCTTGTGCACTTTGTAGTAACCAGTATCTACAACTGGTAAGAATAAGTATTTATATATATAAATATACGTATTTTATTTGTATATGGGTGATACTTGATTTATATATTGTTATTAGTAGTGTTTGTATAGGTTAAGGATATACTATTAGTATTGGGTTTATTTGCAAGACTTTGGAATTATTTTAGGGACCAAATTGTTATACTTTGAAAGTTTTGGGGGTGAATTTGTAAATACTAAAAATTAGCCACTTAGTATAAAAATACACTTTTAAAACCCTAATTCTCTCATTTTGGTCGAGCTACCTCTATTAGAGAGAGAGAAGAGAGAAATAGAGGAGAGAGAAAGAGAAGAAGAAGAAGAAGAAGAAGAAGAAATTGGAATTTTTGGATCTTAAGAGGTATATCACAATTATTTCTTAATTTATTGGTGTTAATTATGTTAATTTCTTTAAGTTTTTATTTCTGGAAATATGTATAATTGAGGATTTGATGTGTATTTCGTATGATAGTTTGAGAATTGATGATGATCTATAAGATAGTTTGATAAATCATGATGGATTGTAGAATTTCTGCTTGATAGTCTCTTGATCCAAGAATTTTATAACTTGTTGTAATTCGATTCTGGTTTTGAGTTTTGATTATATGAAATTAGACATGTTTAGGATCATCTGAGACTTTGAATCGATTCAAAATTCCAGAAATTGAATTTGTTGTGAATTTACCAAAATGACCCTGAAATTCTGGAAATTTCCTATGTGAACAGTATAATACAGTGACGAACAATGTTTGTCCTACTGAATGATCTTAAAAAATTACAAATTTGTGGAATATGATAACTTTATATGTCTAATATGATATACTCAGAATTGAGAATTTAGATCAATGTGGTTGAAATGTTATGATTTTCTAAAGTATATCCGCTCATTACAGTATTTGATTAACAGATTTTTAAGGCTATGGAATAAAATAGTTTTAAAATATTTTGGCAGTTATTTGGAAGCCAAATATTTATCATGGACTGAGATATGTGTCAAGAGTAATTATGTGGTAGTTTTATAATTTTTAAGTTAGTATATGATTTTATAAAATTGGGAGATTGAATACTGTTTAGTAAGTATCTTGATCCTGTCAGGTTAGTAGTTTGGATTCAATGGTGTGTATGGAATGGATTGTATAGGAATTTTGATATAATATTCATATATAAGAAGGATATATGAGTCAAGGATGGTATATTCTGATTTTGGAGTAATTGGACATCATTTGATGTATTAGAAAATTTTGTTAAGTGTAAGTGGTCAGAATGACAGGTTTTGAGAAACCAAGTTTTTTAGACCAATTTGATGTGATAAATGCATTGCGTATAATTTTGTAAGCTATTTAAAGTATTTTGTGTAAATTGTGAGGCTTATGAAAGGATTAATCTCTATTGATAGGTTAAGGAGATTTAAGCCTTGTAGCTGAAAGTGTTAAGAGGTAAGTATACTAGACTTTTTACTGAAATCACAATAAACATAATAATTGTTTTGTATGATTTTGCAAATGGGGTTAAGAATATGTTTATGTTATGTCAAAGTATATTTTGATATGAAATGTGTATATATGTTTATGAATGTGAGCATTGACATTGAGCATGGACATACATGTATTTTTGAAAGTGAGCTTTCAAAATAAGATGTGTTTAATAAAGAAAGCTTTTGAAGTATAATATGTCCATGAGAAATATTTTGTGTTTTGAGGGTACTTTAACTCATTGTTAACTTAGTAGGCATTTTATGTGATTTGTGGAGCCTTTATGTGTGGCATTTCCTTCGAGATTGGTATATGTTATGTGTTCCGTATGTAGGGAGGATCCTATTGGTACCTAAAGGAAGAGTGAGTCATCACATTCGTGTGGTGGCGTATTGGTGCATGTGAGAGGACTCACCGATGATCAGGGTGAGGGTTTGGCTTTTACCTTCGGGCATAAGCATTATATATGTGTTATTCAAGACCTCACTTGTACTATTCCTCTCATACGGTATGTCACCTACGAGTGACATTTGGCTCATTATGTGATATGTGATATGTAAGTCCTACTAAGTAGTAGTTGAGTGATGGTATTCCTATTATGTGTTTTGAAAGAATGTGTAAGCGCTTACATGATATGTGATTTGATAAGATTATGATTTTGATTGATCACAGCATATCATACATATGCGTTGTGTACATATATGTATTTGTATTTGATATATGAAAAACTAGTATGCTTACTGAGTTTTATACTCATTATAGTTTATGGTGATTTCAGGTAAATAAGGTACATGTGTGCTTAGCGGATTTGGCAAGGCTTCTGCTGTTTCTTGGGTTCCTTAAGTTGTTAGGTTGTTAAGTGTTTCATTTAGAGACACGTGGGATAAGATATTTGATTTGTTCCTATTGAATAAATACTTATGTATTATTTTATTGTGTGTGGTTGGATTTAGTTTAAGTTTCACCAAGTGTAGTAATGGATTGATTTTAAGTAAGAATTTGCAATGAATATATTCTGGGCTTCCGGTAACAAAGTTGCTACTGGTGACGTAGTAGAGTGTTAATCTCTAAGAAAACTCTGCGTATCTCCGGTTTACTAATTGTCCCAGTCATAATTCAATTGCTATAATTCTGAAAGAAATTAAAATGAATGTTTAAGTATTATTGAATGAATGTAAGTGATGTCGTGTGTCAGATCTTTTGGGTCTGGGGCGTGACACACTTCCTCTAAGATCTTTTGTTCTTCTTCCTTGGGAATATATTTCAAGTATACCCTTAAAATACTCGTTTATAAAGTGCTTTTTGATAGAAGGTAAACCTTTTCGCTTTAGACTTCAGGTTCTAAGCTTCTTTCTTATCATTTGGAAGCTTTCCATTTTTAGGTACTGTATATAAGGGGAGGCTGCTTTTGTGCATCTTATTTCTAAAAGGACCGTGCTTCTCTTTGTTATTGCTCTTCCTCTGATTATGGGTGGAATCAATCTATACATTACTGTGTCCACTATTTCTTTAGCCAACTGATCTGTTTTATTCTAGTTCCTGAGTACTTAGCTGATAACAACCTCCTTTAGTGTCTAGGTGTTTTTTTTTTTTTTGCCTGTTGCATTCTTTATTCTTTCTTTTTTTGTTGTATAGTCTTTGTTCAATTGGAAAGTGATAAGTCTACAGTCAATATAGATTTATATCTTCCTAACCATTAGTTAGGAGGCTATGGTTAACCCTTATATCAATGCCTCGTATTCTACTTTATTGTTGGAAATTTCTTATAGTAGCTTGGATACATGTTCTAAGATTAACCTTTTTAGGCTCTTGATTTTAATTCCAATGCCTACCTCATTTCTGACTAGAGGATCCATATATGTGTGTCTGTCATGGTTCTGTACTTCTAGTTGGTTATGTACAAGTGTTTCATCTTATACTTTCAATTCACATTTAAGGAGGAAGTCTACTAGCACTTGGCCTTTAATGGCGGTTTTGGGTTTGTACTTTATATCTAGGTGAATGAGTTCTAGTGCCATTTTTGTTACTCTTCTAATTATGTCTGATCTTGCTACTATCCATTTCAAATGGTATGAAGTAAAGACTGTGATTAGATAAGCTTTAATAATGCTTGACTTTGTTCTTGGCTTGAACCAAGGCTATGACTCTCTATTACTGTATACTTAGTTTCTGGATCTGACAATATTTTACTAATGTAAAATATTGGTTTTTGCTGTCTTCTTTCCTCTTAAAATATTATGGCACTCACTACCACTTTGGATACTACTAGATACAACTACAATATCTCACGTGGAGACAGGATAAGAAGTTTAGCCAAGTACTCTTTTAAAACCTGTAATGCTTTTGTTTTTTCTAGTCCCCATAAGTGCTTATTTTTTTCTTGATTGTTTAGAAGAAAGACCTGCATCGGTCAGACATGCAAGAAATGAATTGACTAAGAGCACCGATTCTTCCCATCAATATTTAAACTTCCTCAGGTGTTTGTGAGATTGTAGTATTTCTAAGTCCCTGAACTTGTGCCGAATTAGCCTTTATTCCTATTTCTTCTATTATATGGCCCAAGTAGTTTTCAAATGATATCCAAATAAATATTTTGTTAGATTCAAACGTATTTAGTACTTCTATAATACTTTAAACATTTTCCACAAATCTGGAACATGATTTGAAGCCTTCTTGTTTTTGGCTATGGTATCATCTATGTAGGCCTTAACCATTCTACCCATAAGCTTCCCCAATACTGTACCTATTAGACGCTGAAAGATGGCTCCAGCATTTTTCAATCCAAACAACATTAGTTTGTAGAAAAGTATGCCCCTCTCAATCACAAACTAGTATTTTCTTTATCTTTTAGATCCATCTCGATCTAGTTATAATGCTATACGCATCCAGGAATTATAGCCTCTTATATCCTGTAGTGGCATCCACCATTTGATCAATCTTTGAAAGAAAGATGAATCCTTAGAGGTAGCCTTGTTTAGATCTGTGTAGTCTACATAGACTCTCTATTTCTTTTTTTTTTTAGGCACTACCACAATAATTACAAGCTAATTAGGGTAGTGAACTTCTTTAATAAAGCCTACTTTCAGTAGCATGTCTACTTTACCTATTATTTTCTAAAGACTTGTGAAAATACATTCAGGCAATATTTTATTTCATATCATGGACTAATGATCACCATCTCAACCAAAACTTAACAACCTAAAAAAAAAAAAAATTACCCCACAAGACAATCAATCAAAGTATGCAGCAACATAAACACAAGTAAAGTATTTTCCACCCCTAAACTTAAATTAGACATTGTCCTCAATGCTTAAAAATAAACTTAAAAGTAAGAAAAACTCCCTTGGTAACTGAAGTTGAAGTAGTGTAACGTTGTATTCTAATGAATGTGACTGCGATATTTTTTTACTCCAACGCTTGAAATTGCTTATGCTGCTTCATTGAATACTTGAATTGCTGATTTATTCCTACAAAAGAAAACTAACATAACTAAAACCGAAAATAAGCTAATAAAAATAAAAATTACTTGGGTTGCCTCCCAAGAAGCACTTGATTTAGCGTCGTCGGCTTGACGGAGCTCTTTTTACTCTTTATGGAGGATAATTATTAATAGTATAAGCATCTTTGTATGTAATCTTGCTAGGCTTCCGCTCATTTAGCTTCCACATTCTTGCACTTAGACCTCGGGCAGCAACTTGTTCTTCTTTTTTGTGCTTATTCGAAAAGACTTGAATCTTAAACCGATGAAGTGTTTCTCTTGTGGCATTTTTTTCTATCCTCTCATCAAACTGCTGCTTCTTCTTCTTCTTTCTTCTCCTTCTATGCATTAACACATTCTTTTTAATGTGAGGGTTTAATATCTCTATGTCTTTGAGTTCTTTAGTGTTTAGGTGCACCACATCAATGTTACAACAGTCTTCACTTTCAGCTGGCAACTTAATTTCCTTGAAGCCTTTAAATGTTGCAGTGTCATCTTGTATCCTCATGGTCATCTCCCATTTTTGAACATCAATAATCGTATGTCCTGTAGCTAAGAAATGTCTTCCAAGAATGATAGGGATCTTTTTATCTTCTTCCATGTCTAGAACAATGAAATCAGCGAGGAAGATGAATTTATCCACCTTTACTAGCACGTCCTCTATAATTCCCTTCGGGTAGGCAAGAGAGCGATCAACAAGTTGAAGTGTGATATTGATCAGCTTTACTTCTCTCAAACCTAACTTGTTGTAGACGGAAAGGGGCATGAGATTAATGCTTGTTCCTAGATCGCATAGAGCTATACCAAGATCATGATTGCCAATGGAGCACGGTATGGTAAATCTCCCGGGATCTTTGAGCTTAGGAGGTAACTTTTTCTAAAGAATAGCGCTACACTCTTCTGTCAATGCCACTGTCTAATAATCCTCCAGTTTCGTCTTCTTGGCAAGGATGTTCTTCATGAACTTGACGTAACTAGACATTTGTTCAAGCGCATCTGCAAAAAAGAGATTAATATGTAATTTCTTAAAAACATCAAGAAATTTAGAGAATTGCTTATCTAATCTCTTATTTTGCAGCCTCTGTGGAAATGGTGGAGGAGGTGTGAATGACTGCCAGGGCTATTTCTGTACATTTTCTGCACTTGTATGTTGTTCATCTTTCTTTTCTACACTTTCAGGATTTCCTTGTTGCAATTTTTCAGTTTCAGCACTTGTTTTGCACCTCTGTAACCTTTAAGGGAAAGGAATAGGTAGTCTATATGGTTGCACATTTTCTTGTTGATCAACCCTCTCATTTTCCTTCATCTTTGGAAGTGGTGTTGGTAGTGTGCCATTATGTAAGATCTTACCATTTCGTAAGTTGACGGCTCGGCATTGCTCTACACTTCCTTTTGGATTAACTTTAGTATTGCTTGGTAAAGTCCCTTGAGGTTGATTATTTAGTGCTGCAGCAAGTTGCCCCATTTGAGTCTCTAGATTTTTCAAAGATGCAGAATGGTTTTGTAGAATAGAATCATTCGACTTCATGTACTGCATAAATATATCTTTCAAGGATGCTTTCTTTTCTTGTGGGGGATGAAATCCAAGTGGGTTTGGTTTAAGTTGCTGGCCTTGGTTGCCACCCCAAGAAAAATTTGGATGATTTCTCCACCCCGGATTATAATAATTTGAATATGGATTATTCTGCCATCTATTATGGTTTCCCACATAGTTTGTTGACTCCATGCATTGCCCATTCGAATGATTGTCACCACAGAAGTCACAAGTCGCAATCTGGGTTTTGATAACATTCATAGAATCAAACCTCTTGGTTAATATGTTGATCTGTGTAGCCAATGCATTAAATGCATCAATCTCATGAACTCCAGCAACCTTCTTTGGTGTGACTCTTTCAGCAGGCCATTGATAGCTATTAGATGCCATCTCTTCTAATAACTCATATGCTTCATCTGTGGACTTATTCATCAGAGCTCCTCCAGCGGCGGCATCGATAATTGTCCTTAAATGACCCACTAGCCTATTGTAGAATGTCTGAACTAATAACCATTTCAGAACTTCATGATGAGGACACTTCCTTAACATGTCATTGAATCGTTTCCATGCTTCGTATAATGACTCATCTTCAATCTGCACAAATGAGGTGATGTCATTTTTCATCTTAGCTATTTTTGCTAGTAGGAAAAACTTCGCTAAGAACTTCTGTGCTAGGTCATCCCACGTTGATATAGATCCTGATGGTAATGACATCAACCAGTTCTTAGCCTTATCCCTCAATGAGAAAGGGAATAGTCGCAACCTGATGGCATTATTTGAAACCCCATTAAACTTGAATGTATCACAAATCTCCAAGAAATTCACAATATGCATGTTGGGATCATCATTGGGAGCTCCACTGAATTGCACCAACTCCTTAAGCATCTGAATAGTACTTGGCTTAATTTCAAAATTGTTTGCATTAACAGTGGGGTGCCGAATATTAGATTGAATGCCTTCTGTTATAGGAACAACATAATCCCTCAACGATCTCTGCAGATTCATAGGCTTAAACACTGGATTGTTGATATTGTTGTGATTCTCTGCTATGTTTCTGTTTAGATGTTGTTCTCTACGAAGTCTCCGGAATGTTCTTTCAATCTTAGGATCAAAAGATGTTGAATCTTCACTCTTGGTTCTTTGTATGAACTGTCAAAATAATAAAAAAAATACAATTATTAACTAGACGAAAAAAAACCAATAATAATATTGAAATAAAAATAAAATTTGAAGTAAAAGTAAAATGGTATTGTATTAGTATCGATTTAAGATTAGATAAAATAGTCCCCGACAACGGCGCCAAAAACTTGATGTCTATTTTAATGACCTAGCGCAAGTGTATGTTTTTTTGTATCAAGTAATATTAGACTAAGTCCAGATTATCGATCCCACAGAGACTATTGTTTCTATTTTCTTCAATCGAATACTAAAATTACTCTACTTTACCTTTATCCAGACTAGCTTCAAGGATGAAGTTTAACTAACTAAATTATTGCTATCGAATTGAACATAATTAAAATATTACAAATACTTAAAGATAGAATTCACTAAATTGATAGGTAATCCAGAATATCGACGTATCCCCTAGTAGTTCACTGAACCCTTTAACCCCTTAGTTATTCCTTTTTTATCAATTGATTGGCTAGACACTGATTTCATCATAAGCTTCTGTCGATAGTCAAATGATAATATCACACCTTAACAATTACCTATATGTCTATGGTAATCCGAATAAGATGCAACTCATTAAGATTAAGTCTAATCAAACCATACATGCCACCTAGGTATATGTTTATCCTAGATGGAACTCATAGATATTACCCTATGATCATGTATCAATCTACCATAGGCTAAACACATGATTCCTTTTACCAAAGTTATCATGGTTCCTAAATAATCAAAATAATGATCAAGTATAATGAAAACATTAAGCATAGATAGATTGAATCAATTAAGGGATAAAAGTTAATAACTAAGAGTTTAAAAGAATCAATTACATACTAGGTTCAATAATGTCTAACCCTAAATCAAAAGTATTTAGCTCATGTTCAAAACAAGATTATCAAAGAAAAAGTATAAAAATATCATGATCAAAATCATCTCTTAAAACTAAAGAAGAAAATAACACAAGAGATGCCCTGAGTTGTTCTTCTTCATCTTATCTTGGTTGCCCAATAGTTGATTCTTCAATCTTCAATCTTCAATGAACTTCACCTTGATCTCTTGGTTTGAATGTGTATTCGTTGCTTGCATTTTTCTCCTTGCTAAATCTCTCTATTTTTGCCTCAAAATAGTATTTTTGTTGCTAAGAGAAACTCTAGGCACGAGGAGCTTCAAATCCACTTTCAATAGGCCAGTTTAAAAGGGTATTTAAACATCTGCACGGGTGCCATAGTGTTAGGCACGAGCACAGGTCTGTCAAGACGTCGACGAGCGCTACGGCATTAGGTGCTGAGCGCCCCGGCATTTACTTACTGATCTGCTGTGCTACTTTCGTATTTTGAGCGTAACTTCTTCGTTTGATATTTGATTTACCTCCCATTTATTTCTATGTGTCACATTTTTTGTCGTGCATCTATTTATGATTAGAAAACACAATTAAATAGTCAAATACTTATAATTTAAAGCAAAGTACAAAAATTAAGTACAAATCCTACTAGTGCTTTTATGCCCCTATCAGTAGCATTCAAATATCATCATATAAATACATGAAATTGTATAAGGATCTATATATGACATCTAGAGCTTTGGCAGCTATATGCTCTACTTTCATGATTTTTCCAATGGAAGTGTTAGGTTCTTTAAGCGGCTCTGTATTAGTCTTTTTTGCTTCCGTATCAATCAGAATTGCTTTAAGTATCATTTTCTCATCAAATCATGAATATACCTTCTCAGCGACAGACGCATGAATAAATTTTACCTTTTTTCATTGTGAAATGGCACATCTTGTTCATATCTTTTAGGTGTTCCCGAATCTCAATTTGCCTTGGTCTTTAGAATACTCATAAGTCTTTATACTTCAGCTAGATATTCTTTATTGGCTTATTGATTGGAATTAAATGCTCGAAGACATTTGGCTGTTTGCCTTACGATTGGCTTTCCATGTTAAAAGGTCTTTTCCTTAAACCTTTATTGTGGGAAGGTTGATCCTCCTTTTGAGTGGTTATCATTAATGCTTCCTCTATTAACAAAGTTGAATCCTCCTACTAGCAAATTTATTGTTCTGATTTCTGGTTCAATAGTTTGAAAGAGGTAAAATTCTTCCGAACTAAATAGTGTTAGTAGGCAGTAATAGGTTTTACTACCTTTTTATACATATGGGCTACTACTTTTTGAATCATAGTTATTGATTTTGCTTGATTTTTTATTGAATTAATTTAGGAAGCTTTTAATCGATTCGTTTGTGTATGTTTAATGTAAAACTAGTCTGATGTAGTTTTCCTTTTCTTTCGGTTGCAGATGCATTATGTAATGAATGTTGATATAAGTTATTCAAGGAAAGAGGTGGAGTTCTCTTTCAATCGTCGAAACTAATTGAGTAGGTCTTTTAAGGCTAGAAGAAAAGATTATATACTCAGGGCATCATCATTGTTGTGCATGATCATCTTCGCATTAAAGTGGAAGATGTGTTCCTTAGGGTCCCTTGACTTGTCATAGGAAGTGAAGTTTGGAAACATAAAGTTTCTCGATTTTTCTACTTTTTTTTTCTCTTCAGTGAATAGATTCTGATTAGCCTACTTTGATAAGGAAACTGTATCTTTCATACTTTCAGTCTTAAAGTTTCTTCTGTAAAGCTCGCCTATTTCTTTCAGGATCACTACTTTGAACTCTTGCATCTTGGTTAATTGAACCCCTAATGTTATTGCTTTCGGCTTCTCAAGCTAGTTTATGGTTTCCTTTCTCTCGAGATTGTTAGGTAACTATTGGGGGTTCCCAGTCTATGTACCTAAGGGTGGAAGTTCCTCGAAGTCATCCTAAAAGCCTTCATCTGCTTCGAAGGCATCTAAATGGCTTCAAAACTACTGATTCTCCTTCTGTGACTCCTTCAAAACCTATAGGATCTACGATAGGATCCCTGACATGCTAATAGAAGCGTTGTCACTGCCTTTATCTGAATTGAGAGGGACAAGCGTCCCTCTTTCGCTAGTTTTGATCTCGGTTGTCTGCGGATTATTACTTCCTATGGTGATTTTCACAATAGCTTTTTTTTTAACTGGCTTTTTATTCTAACTTTCGTACAGACTATGCCATTGAAAGTTTCAAAGTTAGAACCTTATAGAAAATTATGTTTTAGCCCTAAAATAATATTTTAATCTCACAAAAGAACACCATTCTCTTAAAAAAAAAATACTCTAACACTCAAGTTATTAATTACCCAACAAACATATGATGTGTATGAAAGTGCTTAAAATAAGAGGATAATACTCTATGTTTCTCTCAAATAAACTCAAAATTGTTAGATATATTTTCCCTTTATATTTTTTTGAATGAATTATCATTTGCTATGCGTGTTTATTTATAGTGTACATAAAATAAAATCTAATTCAGATGAGGTAATACTCTTATCAGATGTGAATTTTATTATGATGTGATGTAATTAGTTTATCCGTATATGATAATGATATATCTCGTACTATTATCTCTAAAGTGGGTAAATGAATTACCATTCAATTTTATCACGGAGTGAATGGTATTTATCCCTTGTGCTAAGGAATTATGTCAAGTCGTAATGCATTAATAATCTAAATAAAATAGTTAAGTAACGAGAAAGCATAAATCAAATAATTTAACAATTTCAATCTTCACCGTTTCGTTGAATCCGTATTTTACCTCTTTTGGGTCTTTAAACTAATTAGGTCGAGACAAAACTTTTTGTTTAAATTCAGATTTCCTTTGCTTTTTGGGTTGTCCAACTTTGTTTGGGCTCAAAATTCCACTATTGAATCTGTTTCTGTTTTTCAAACTTGTGGACTTTCTCCAATGGAATGTGCTATTTGAGCTTATTCCATAATAGCTCAATAGCTGCCATCCTTAGTAACATCTACCATGAAGAAGATGAATGATTAAACGTGAAGTTGAATCTATATATATATATAGTCTTAAGAAATTGTGTATAAGAAAGCTTCTTTCAGATTTATGATTAATACATATACTTCATAGTTTTGCTACATAGTTCTGTATCCATATGATGCATTCTTTTGATCAATTAGCTGGGCTATGTATCTGTTGTCATTCGTTGTGTAGTAAAATTTTCCTTTGTTCTTCAATAGTTTTTAAAAGTATTTAGATATAATTTGAAGTTTCTTTATACACAATTTTTATATAAGATAGATAGTTTCTGAAAAGAACAATAATATTTTTTATTACGTAAATTATCATCTATTGATTACATACAATCAAATGCCGGAGAAGACGGATAATTTTATATTAAATGTTACTCCCGTAATTTTAAGTCTTTACGATTTAATTATATGAGACAACCGGTTATTATTTTAAAGTATCAAAGAAAATGTTGATTTAGAAAAAAATTAGACATATATATAAAGTATAAAACAATATTAATATACCATAATTAAATTAGCACAAATCATTCCCAAGTCCAATACTAAATAATAAAAAGAATCAATCACTATCATTTTAGATAGCCCCAAAAGTTCATCTCTCCACGCAATGAAAGCGGATTCATTTGATGTTGTGCATTTGCATCCTCAAGCCGATCAAGCATCGTCCAATCATTCAATCCCTGGTCTTCTCTTCCCCCTCCGGCAACCATTTGCACCGTCGTCAGCGGCGTGAGCTCGCATGTTCCAACCTCCAACCCTGGCTCACAAGCTTGATGGGGACCATGATACCTAAGGCTTACACTTCCACTCTCACAATTATTACAAGTATCCCTCCTAGGGTTTGACATGAGCTGCTTCACCAAGGTGGCTGGGGAGTCGGCCGACGTCGGGAGAGTGGAGTAAGTTGGAACTAGGGTTTGGGGTTGGAAGAGAGACTACTGATGAGATGGAGGTGTTGGTAGCATTTGAGATGTTGATGAGTAATGGAGGGCGAGGTCTGGTTTGTTGTTGAGCTCGAATGGGGTGGTTTGGTGAAGAAGGTACTGGTTCTCTTGGTGCAAAAAAGCAGAAGCATTTCGAGCTGCTGCCGCTGCTGCTGCATGATTGGTGGTGGTGGTGTTGTTGAATTGTTGATGATGATGAGTTCATGTTGGAGCTTTGATCACTTCCAATCTTTAATAGTTCTTCTTCTTGAAAACCCTGCACACCACCCACCCATCTTCGTACAAGAAGTACGCAACACAAAAAGTCCTTAATGAATAAGTGCTTCTGTAAAAAGACAACGCAAAATCGAAATGAATGTGCTTGTTTCGTAATATAAAATGAAAGTTGATAATTTATTATGTCCATAGTAAATATTTTCTGCACAAGTAACAACCCTATAAATGACTTAACAAGTTACAACATTACATAGACTCAGGCTCATTTTCATGCTCATATAACATTCATTAACAATCTCCATTGAAATGAAAAAGAGAGGGGAAGATGATATCAGAGATACAAAAGACTCACATTAGGGTTTCCCTGGGGATCATCGCCGTCTTCGAGTCGATATTCATTCATAATCCAGTCATTTTTTGGCCGCGGGGAGCTCTCCCTCTGTATAAAAACTAGGGTTTTTCTCATACCAATCTTCTTTTAGCTATTTCTAATGCACTTGTCCCTCACTGTTGCTTTCCAAAACCCTGTATTTGTCGCCCTATTTGTTCTTGATCCCGTCGGATACTTGTGGCTGAAAAAATACAACTTGTTTTGCGGTCTCGATTCAATCCTACATTTTTCTGCATGCACATATACATATAAATTTAGAAAAAAAAAATCATTTTAAAAAAGAAGATCAGAATTAATATGAGTTTGACTACATGAGAAGAAAATAAATTAAACCAAATTTCTGAAATTATAAGAAAATATTCCCTCTATGATCTTCATCCACTGGATCTGTGTCAAGGGGTCAACGATCTCCATTTTTATACCAATTGTTTATTTCATATTAGAATTAATTATATTTATATATACACATACATTCTGAATCTTTCAAGATGTTAGAGATATTTTATCTTATATAAAAATTAAGATAATATATGATTGTTTAATTTTGTGAATCTTAATAGTCAATAATTATTTGGCATCGTGAATTATGTTTGTTAATTCAGAAATTGGCAACGAATTTCATGTGATATATTCCTGAGTTAATTAAAGGTGAGTGCGGTACGGTTTGATATTTTTTAGAATTGGTAGAATTTATATATATATATATATGAAATTTTAAATATATACCCCTTGCAATTATGAATGAAGTAACATAGTAAGATCCTAGTGAATCGTAAAAATTATATGCAAAGTTGTGATGGATCCAAAAATTATCAATTCTAGTGAAAGGAATTGGAGTGACCTATTAATAATTCTTGGGTAAGGCCTCAAAAAGAATTTTTGTAAATAATTTTCCTTTAAAAAAAATTAAAGAATATTTAATTAACTCTAGCTTCAATGCAATATTGTGGGCCCCCACCCCTCTACTAGCAGGGTGGGGTCTACCCCTACTCAGTGGTTTTAGAACCCCATATAGTCCTGAGTTCGACCTTCGAAAAAGTGAAAAAAAGAAGGAAGGACTCCGATATTCCTTTGAGTTAGCCCACCGAGTAGGGGTGAACCCCACCCTACTAATAGAGAGGTGGGGGCCCACAAATATTATTTAAACATGCATAATAAATTACTAAATTTCATCGGGTCAAATAACCAAATTCAAATATTATTTAGGTTAATTTTTTCTCATACATCATTAAATATGCACTAGATTTTATTTAAAAATCCGACAGCATAATGTAAATATTCTTACTAAAAAAAGAAGAAAAATGTAAATATTCATACTAAAAAAAAGACTATATAAATGAGTAATGCTACATTTTAAATAATATTATAAATTTTAAATCTCAAATTAAAATGTCAAATAATTATTAAAAAGTAAAATAGTATAAATTTTAAAATTATCCTTTACATTATTTAAACCATCTAATAATTGTTTACACATCATTCGAGATTGAAAAATTTTAAAATACCATTTAGAATTTTCATCTTCATCTTCATCTCCATCTCAATCTCACTATTCTTCTTCGTTGTAGATGTGATCAGCCATCTCCCATATTTGAATGATGTTATCAAAAGCTACACTAGCAATGGTCCAATCCTGATCCTGACATGGGTTCCATGAAAAATCTAAAACTTTATCCGTGTGACCACCGTGAATGAAGAGCAGCTCCGGTGGACCTTCTTCAGCGTCCGCTGGAGTTTGTTCCTCACCAATCCTGCAAAAAGAAATGAGCAAATGATCACAGAACTAAGTAAGACCAAATTAAAGTCAGCACATTTTGATCCCCGTTGCTAGGATGATGGGAAAGTATAAATTAACATCACATCTAAATTTGTTAGTCATCCACTCAGTACTTATGAAATGACTCAAGAGACTTCGGTCACAAACCTGCTAAGATCCCAAATCAGTAGCCTTCTACCAAAACAAGAAGAAGCTAGAATTGTCTCGTTCTTTGGGCTCCAACCAATTTGGCAAACACTCTTCCTGTTGTATATATACGTTGCATGAAAAACAATATGAGGGTTAAAACAATATTAGAACCTATAATTAATGAATGTGCGTCTGCAATAAGAGGTGGGGTTGAGAAACAAAGATGCCAAAGACAATCAAAGGTATGTCCATAAGAGCAGAATATATACATGCAACAGGGGGATTCTTACTTGTGATGTTCAAATGTATGGATTGCATTGCTAAACTTCCGCAGATCAAACAACTTGACTGTTTTATCAGCAGAACCCGTTGCCAAAATCCATTCATTGAGGGGACTGAAAGCTAAGCAGTTAACCTAACAAAATGTAACGAAATAAGAATCACGTCAAATTACACGAATAATTTAAATATTTATTTTTTAATACTATATAATAATCTCACATTTCCAGGTTTCTAAAGAATGGCATTGACATGGATCATACCAATACAAAGAGGCTCATGCATCCAGGCAATAATTATTTTCTTACAGATTGATCATTCTAAGAGAGGTTAAAGTGGCAATTTGAGGTATCAATTAGCATAGTGGATCTAAAAGGCTCTGGATATATGTAAGTACATATAAGGAAATAATCAGAAGAATGAAACTCATCATAAAATATTTACTAAAAATGTCTGAAATCACATCAGATGATGATAACAGAGGCTGATTAAAAGGACAGGTTGAAGAGAAAGGGACAAAATTTTAGAGATGTGCACGTGTGTGGCCTGCAAAGTCTGTCTTCATGACAAAGATTGAATGTATCCAGATACCCACCGCTTTCTGATGGGCAACAACAGATTCGGAAGGATTGGTGACTGATGGTGTCCGTAGATCCCATAAAAGCAAGTGTCGATCATCTCCAGCAGAACCAAACAAGTATTCGTGGTTCATATGCCATGCTACATCTTCTACACCAGATTGATGACCCTATTTTATCACAATCATCATCAGTATCACATAATTGCAAAGCACAGCTTGCATATGTACAGTTAATGAACTGTTGAACAATGAACCATTAAAACTGTTGAGGGAGGAAACGTTCTTTTCCCTCTCGAAGTTATGTTGAAGTGAAAAACTCAAAATTCAACTTAGAACTCTAACCTCCTTACGCAGCGGAATAACCTGTCAATTAAGCAAACACAACAAGAATCTAAAGCAAAAAACAAAAGAGCACAATACAATCTTACGTGGTTCGGCCAATTACCTACGTCTACGGTGGATCCAAAGATCCTAGCCTCTCTTATTATAACTCCCTAGAGATTTTACAAAGAAAACCCAGTAAAAAACCCTCAAAATGACCTAAACGTTTAGTGAACCCTTACTCTACCACGAACAATAATCACCCAAACAACGGTTCCACCCTAGCGCACATAAGCACTTAGTGTTTATCCAGTTCTTCCCCTCTCTTAAAGTCTCTCTCAATGCTTAATCTGAAATCAAGAGTTTACAAGTATTTATATAGGGTGTATTTCGTGCATACTAACCCTATTCCTTGTTGAAGTAAGAATCCACTTATTTTGAAAGTCCAAAACTTTCAAAAACTAGAAATTTCGAACCACAACGGACTTTTTCACGCGTTCTGGAGCTGCGGCGCTCGTCCTTGGGCGCTGGCCAAAATCGCGCCCAGCGTTGTGGCGATGGGTTGCTATCCTGGGCGCTGCGACGCTGAGCCCTGTATACCTATCCACGTTTTCTTGCTTCCTTCACATTTTTGAGTCCCGTTTTGCTTCTCCTTTCGTATTTCACACGTCCTAAATTTTTCCATACACATCCCACATGTTCTAAAATTCTTGTAATTCTTCACTTTAATATTTATTTTAATTTTTATTTAATTAAAATTATTAAATCATCAATTTTTTAACAAATACACATAAAATTTCATGTGTAGAAACTTAATTCGAACAATGAACCACTAAAATCAATTTCTTTTTGCCCTCGTGACATATCAGCTTTTTTGCATCCTTGAAGAATCCGCTGTTCTCTATAAGGTACAGTGTAAACTACGTGTGGGTTTGTGTCAGTGTGATTGAAAGAAAACAACAAGCTTATCATACAAAGAGAACTGTACCTTAAAAATCTGCATAGCACTGAGAGCCTTACTCGTAGGAGTTGCATTAAGGTCCCACAAGCATATTTGAGAATCATCAGCACTACTGAGCAAATAGCCCTTCTTAAACTTGCTCCATGACAAACCGTATCCTTCAGAGGTGTGGCCCCTCAGCCTCACTTCAGGATTACATGCAGCACCATCCACAGGATTAGCTGGGTGTTTTCTGTAATCAAAGATATGAACTTCTCCACCAATAGTCCTGGTTGCAATAATAAATGGGTCCTGGGGCATATAACGAGCACGGTTAACCTCTCCATCATGTTTTATTCGCTGAATTATTTGCACCTGTAAAACGAAAGGAAATACATCTCATATCAGTCTATGAAACAACTTTGTGTATAATTGGCATACACAAACATAGATTTCTATTGAAATCCATCTTAACAACATCAGCTAGTATAAATTTGATAAAGGTGAAACTTTATGAAAAATTAGACTAACTAAATCAAGCGTTCAAGTAAATTTCATCATCCAGTTTAAGCCCTGAAGAATAAATGGCATTACCTTTTTTGCATTGGAGCTAGCGAAACCGGAGCTGCTAGAACCATCAGACTCGAGGGCATCGCTCTCGGAGTCTTGAAGAGGAAGCATCACGTGGGCAATCATGAGATAATTGGGCTCGTTCTCAGTAGTGTGGGTCCCAAGAATAACTTTCTGGATAGCGTAGTCTTTTCCCGATGGCTCGTCTCTGTCTGGAAGCCACTCGACGGTGAGTGAAGGCCATTCGAGGGCGTGCGTGATGATGAGATCGTATAAGAACGGATTGTTCTCCTTCCATGTTCTGTACTCTTCGTTTATCTGCCGGTTCTTCTCCACCCTCTCTTGCCTCTTACCCTCCTGCCTCTCTTGCTTCTTCTCTTCTTCGCTTTTCTCCATTTCTCTGTTGAAGTTTTAAAACTTTGTAAATGCAGAGAAAATTGGTATAAAAGAAATATTTTAGATAAAAAAATGTTATCAAATCTTTATAAAAATACGGTTGGATAAGAACATATCTTGATAATCGCTTAGCTTTCTTTTAGCAAACGATTCTAAATCAAATCTTCTATATCACAGTAACAAAAAGAGTGAATTTCTAATATTTCTTTTAAAAAATATGAAAAAGACTTTTTTTTTCCTTTCAGTTATTTCGTGTTCTTGTTATTGTGTTTATTTTTACCTTTTGTTGCTTATTTGAAATAATAAATTATTATTATTTTAATTGAATAAATTTAATCAATAATAATTATTAATTAAATTATTATACTTAAAAAAAAGACCTAATACACATGAATTATAGAGAGTCTTATTTTCGATGGTTAACGCGTAATTGAGTGTTATAAAACTTTTAAAATAAATAAACTTATAAATTTTAATAAAAGAAAGACACTAATTAAACTTTATTTATTTAACTTTTTAAATTAAATATTATATTTATATTTAAATAAGATATCATTTCTAAAATTAATTAATTCTTATCATCTATCAATACAAAATCCCCTTCATTCTGTCCACCGTGAAAGATAGCCTGACAGTAGTCGATGTGATTGAAGTCTCTTGAATCGTTTCATAAGTACTGAGTGAACTGATTTTATTGCCAATATTCATTAAAATCTTAAGAAGACTCTAAGCTGAAGACAAACTAGTTGATGACTAACAAATTTAAGACGCCGCCGCGAAATTGATAAAGCACACTCATTAAATCTAAACTCTTTGGTGTGGTGTCTTGTATCTGTCTCTCATCTTTCCAGCAATGGGAATGAAAATGTGCTGATTGCTCATTTCTTTTTCAGTATTAATGGTCAGGAGCAGACTCCTGAGGATGCCAAAGACAGTCCCCCAGAGCTAGCTGCTCTTTATCCACGGCGTCACACGAGTAGGATTTCTGATTTCTCATGGAACCCATGTCAAGCTTTTATCTTTGCCAGTGTAGCAGAAGGTAACGTCCTTCAAACATGGAAGATGGCTGGTACCATATCCTTATATGAAAAAATGACCCGTAAATCTGCAAATTTTCTAGAATCGGTTCTTGTTTAAAAAGATTTAGTAAAGTTTGAAATAGGTATAAGACAAATTTAGTACACGAAGAACGAGTTTAAGACGGATATGATTTTGGTGAAAATTTTATGTTTGCTAGTGTAGCTAAAGATAACATCCTTTAAGTATGGCAGATGACTGGTAACATCTACCATGAAGAAGATGAATGATTAAACCTGAAGTTGAATCTACATGCATTTATATATATACGAGGCCATAAGAAATAGTCTATAAGCAAGTTTCTTTCAGATTTTGAATCTACATACATATATATCTGTTGTTACCACCTATTCACTGTGTAGGAAAATTTTCCTTTGTTCTCTCTTCAATATTTTGAGAAAATTTTAGATATATAATTTGAAGTTTCTTTATATAATTTAAACACAATTTCTCAAAAGAACAATAATATTTTCTTATTAAATTTTTTATTAGGTAAATTATCATCTATTGATTGCATATAATCAAATGGTAGAGAGGATGATGAATGAGTTGTAATATTAAATGTTATTCGGTGACTTTTAAGTATTTACCATTTAATTATATGAGATAACCACTTATTATTTTAAAGTATTAAATCAAATGTTGATTTAGAACAAAATTAGACATATATATATAACTTATAAAACAATATTAATATACTATAATTAAATTTGCACAAATAGCTCCCAAGTCCAATACTAAATACAAACAAGAATCAATCACTATCAATTTAGATAGTGCTTTCTTTATAATATGGGTTTTATCCATTGAATTTCTTTTTTCGGTTTATAAAATTAAATCAGTTCTAATTAATTAACAATAATTATCAATCCCAAATCCACATTAAATTAACTTTGAAATCACGAATATAAAATAATTATTTTTCATAGCTCCAAAAGTTCATCTCTCCACGCAATGAAAGCTGATTCATTTGGTGTTGTGCATTTGCATCCTCAAGCCGATCAAGCATCGTCCAATCATTCAATCCCTGGTCTTCTCTTCCCCCTCCGGCATCCATATGGTGATGAGCCGCCGTCGTTGGCGTGGGCTCGCATGTTCGAACCTCCAACCCTGGCTCACAAGCTTGATTGTGACCATGGTACCTAAGGCTTTCACTTCCACTCTCACAATTATTATTAGTATCCCTGCTAGGGTTTGACATGAGCTGCTTCACCAAGGTGGCCGGGGAATCGGCCGATGTCGGGAGAGTGGTGTAAGTTGGAACTAGGGTTTGGGATTGGAAGAGAGAGTACTGATGAGATGGAGTTGTAGGTAGCATTTGAGATGTTGATGAGTAATGGAGGGCGAGGTCTGGTTTGTTGTTGAGCTCGAAAGGGGTGGTTTGGTGAAGAAGGTACTGGTTCTCTCTGTGCAAGAAAGCAGAAGCACTTCGAGCTGCTGCTGCATGATCGGTGGTGGTGGTATTGTTGAATTGTTGATGATGATGATGTAATGATGATGAGTGAATGTTGGAGCTTTGATCACTTCCAATCTTGAATAGATTCTTCTTCTTGAAAACCCTGCACACCACCCACCCATCTTCCTACAAGAAGTATGCAACACAAAAAAGTGCTTCTATAAAAAGATAACTCAAAATGACAATGAATGTGCATGTCTCGTAACATAAAATGGAAGTTGTTAATTTATGTCCAATGTAAAAATTTTATATCAAGGAGAAAAAAGAAAAGAGATAGTAATTTGAAAATAAGTCGGATCATATCGAATTATTTTCACTCAACGTCTAGGTATTATAAATCATGAGTTACTAGAGATTTGTTGTATTGTCACAGATTCAGGGACGTCAAAATTTTATTATATTTTTCATGAAATTTACTAAACTTATCAAATTATGTATTGGTGAAATCATTCAACTAAAAAATTATGATAGGAAAATCATTCACCCACAAACTTAAACGGCCAATACTAATATTTGAAGACAAGATTTAAAGGCTCCCTTATCATAAAACTTAAGTCCACATAGATCTTATTTTAAAGTTTAAAGTAAGGTTTAAAATAAGATTCGATTTTAAAATTTAAATAAAATTTAAAATCAAATGCCAAGTGACTGAAATACAAAGTTAAATTCAATTTTAATTAAATTCTAAAGTAAGATTTAAAGTTAGGTAAATTTCTAGAGACAAACCGTAATTCAACAAGAGAAAGTAAAAAAAAACCATAATTAAGAAATTAATTCAATAAGAGAAAGTTAAGAAATTAATTAAAAGTAGAGATATGAAGATGGAAAAAAAATAACTTATTTTTAATATTATATTATTAAGTAAAAATTAATATTAATTTTAAAGACAAATCTTAGATGGAAAAAAAATAACTTATTTTTAATATTATATTATTAAGTAAAAACTAATATTAATTTTAAAGACAAATCTTAACGTTGTAATTTATATTTCTCAAACTTTAAATTGCAAACATCTAAACAGTAATTTATATTTCTCAAACTTTAAATTGCAAACATCTAGACACTAGATGTAAGCATTGTTATGCAATTCAAACTTAGAAGTTTTTAAGTAATATACGTGAAGCTAGAAAGCAAGGTCAATTATTGAAAACCTAGAGATGCACAAATCCAAGAATTGATCATTTATTTGGGTTGACTTTTGATCTGTGTACAAAAAATATTGTAACACTAACAATCCTTTTAATGACTTAAACAAGTTACAACATTACATAGACTCAGGCTCTTTTTTCATGCTCATATAACATTCATTAATCATTAACAATCTCCGTAGAAACCAAAAAGAGAGGAGAAGATGATATCAGAGAGACGAAAGACTCACATTAAGGTTTCCTTGAGGATCATCGCCATCTTCGAGTCGATACTCATGCATAATCCAGTCTGTTTTTTGGCCGTGGGGAGCTCTCCCTCTATAAAATACTAGGGTTTTTCTCATACCAATCTTTTTGTAGCTGTTTCTGATGCATTTGTCTCTCCCTGTCGCCTTCCAAAACCCTGCATTTGTCGCTCTATTTGTTCTCGACCCCGTCGGGTACTTCCTGTCCTTATGACTGAAAAAATACCAATCATTCTGCGGCGTCGATCCAATTCTACATTTCTCTACACACACACACATATATATAAATTTAGAAAATTTATTCTTAAAATATTTTTGAAAAAAGAGACTGAGAATATGAGTTTGACTGCATGAGAAGAAATAAATTAAACCAAATTTCTGGAATTATTAGAAAATATTCCCTCTATGATCTTCATCAACTGGATCTGTGTCAAGGGTTCGATGATCGCCATTTTTATACCACTTGTTTATTTCATTTTAGAAATAATTAACTGTGTATAAACATAGACATTCTGAATCTTCCAAGACGTAAGGATATTTTATCCAATATAAAAATTAAGATAATATAGGATTGTTTAATTTTATGAATCTGAATATTCAACAATTATTTGGCACCGTGAATTATATTTGTTAATCAGAAACTGTGAACGAATTTCATGTGATAGATGCTTGAATTGATATGATAATTATATTCTTAAATATTTTATAATATCCACATAATCTAATTAATTTCCATTTCAAATAGTGATAAGAATATATATATATATATATATATATATATATATGAAAAGTTTTGTATGTATATACCTTGTAACATAGTAAGATCGTAGTGAATCATAAAAATTATTTACAATTATGTTTTTGAGGAAAATTGATATTTTAGTTTGTATACTTTTATTGAATTATTCACTTAGACTTTAATATTTAAAAAATTATCAATTTCATCATTTAAAAGCATTTTTATTATGAAATATACTTTATTATTATTATTTTTATTGTTGAAATATGATTATTTTCGTCTATATAGAGTCATTGGTAATTTTTGAAATATAAGGATGTCATCGGCAATTTAAAAAAATATAAAAACTAAAAATACAAATTTTCTTTTTTTAAGATACATTCACAAAAATTGTAAATTCAAGTGAAAGGAATTGGAGTGACGTATTAATAATTTTTGGGTAAGGCCTCTAAGAAGAACTTTTGCTAATAATTTTCCCTAAAAAAAGAAACAAATTAAAGAATATTTAATTAACGCTGGCTTCAATACTATTTATATTTTATTTTTTCCCAAAACATGCATAGTAAATTTCATCTAGTCAAATAACCAAATTTAAATACTATTTAGGCTAATTTCTTTCTTATATATCATTAAACATAGAATTACAATTAAAAATTAATTCATAAAAAAGAAGCAAAATTCATGTATATAATATAAGTAAATAAATAAATAAAAATACCTTGCAACTCCCAAGGCTCCATTTTGTTCAAATCGACCTCTCTAATGACCTCCATATCAAACTTCTGAAACGACACCTTCTTCCTCAAGTAGTAATGAAGCAGCTCCTCGTCCGTCGGGTGGAACCGGAACCCCGGTGGCACACCGCCACTAGAAGAAGCCATCGCCACCACACCAAGCCAACAAATTAAGAACCTCACACGTATTTGCAAATGAACAGAACGTTCAAACACTTAGTCTTATTTAACAATGCAAATTTAACTTGAGGTACTAAAAGTGGGAAAATGAAGTTGAGGAGAAGGCATAAATATGAAAGCATTAGGAAAAGGGAAGGGAAAATAATATTGATGGATGGGATGTCAACGGGCATATGGTGATGTGAGGGAAAGTTGACGGCCGGTGACTACGGCGGAGGGAGTGGTTAAAGCTAGCTATCGTAAAATGCAAGTATTAGGAAAAATGAAAAATTAAACAAAGCTTATGATCATCTTCTTCTTCTTCATTTTTGATGACATTTCTTCCTCTACATGCTCTTATGGAGCGTGGGAGAACAAGAGAGAATTAATAATAATTAGACTCGATATAAAAAAATACTATGTTTATAAAGTTTATGACATAAGTGATATGTTATTGATTTAAGATTCTTTTACACATAGTTAATGAAGTTAATGAGATAAATAATACCATTGTTTTAAATAAGATCATTAATTTTAATTAAAAAAAAGCTTTAATAAAAATTAATATTTTGAAAATAATATTATTTTAGTGGTCTTTAATAGTAATCATACATTTTGATTAAT
Organism: Ailanthus altissimus; assembly: GCA_946807835.1. NCBI lineage: Eukaryota > Viridiplantae > Streptophyta > Magnoliopsida > Sapindales > Simaroubaceae > Ailanthus > Ailanthus altissimus. The sequence goes on from OX327708.1 coordinate 348,017, forward strand.
GTTGAAATTTGAATTTAAATACACTTCTCCTCAAAGTCACAATATATATCCAGAGGGAGTATAATAATCTAATAAATTATATAACTTATTATATAATAAGTATTTTGACATGTGACAAGATTATACAATATATCATAATTTGTGTAAAATTTGTAAAATATTATAAATTGATTATGCAGTATTATATTATAATATTACTCATTATATAGTGAATTACGCAACGCTTTTAAATTATATATATAATACATATATATTAATTTAAACAAGCGCTTTTATCTACATTATCATTCATATTATTTTCAATAGTTATTTGATATTGTTATACGCATAAATGGTTTTACAAAGTATTAAATATCATGCAGTTAGTTAGTGAAGGTGAGTCTAATCTTAGGTCATGCATGAAATTTAAAATAAAATAATAATTATTTTTATTAAAAAATTCAAAAACAAGCATCGATAATAATCTAAAAACACAATTATTTACTATATTACTGTTATAATCACGAATAAATTTTATTTAATGATAGATAATATCACAATTTATATAGAGGGTACTATATTTATTGTTAACAATAATGTTACATTTATCAAATAATATTTTAAAATTTTTATTTTAAATTAAAATGTTAAGTAATTATTAATTGATGAAATAGTATAATTTTTAAAATTATCGTTATATTATTTTATTCGTCAATAATTATTTAACATATTATTTGATATAAAAATTTTAAAATAATATTTAAGAAATATAGTTAAATTAAACTAACAAAATTCTAACATTAGGTATTTAATTTTCTTTTTCCTAATATTTTCATGCAACTTATAAGAAGCATAAACTGATCCACGCGCTGCAGGCACTTGGGACTTGAATATGAAGAGATAAATAAATGATCCCGAGAAAATAAGAAAAAATAATAAATTAATTAATTATGGGATATTTGATTGTTCCCAAAGCAAGAGCTTGGAAAAAACAGCTACTAAACTTCTCGGGATTTTCACTTTTGATTGGACGGTCACTCAAATTTTATATCCATTTCCCCATTTTAACTAAAAATTAAATTCCTATTTATTCCCATAATTTAATACCAATTATTGAGTTTTGGGGACTTAACAATAATTAACATTTGGAGTCGCAGTCGCCATTGCTAGGGTTTGCACATGTGGGGGAGTTTGAGAGCTTTCAGATTAATTTTTACTTGATTCATTTGCACGCTTTCTTCCTGTTTGAATAAAAATTAATTTATCCTTTTTATTTATTTATTTAATAATATTATTTGGGTTTGAACATCATAATTAAATGATTAATTAAGCTGATTTTTGGGCAGTTATTATTAAATATTAAGGTTCAACCAATTGTAGACGGGCACTTGGCATCGACACCACATGGCATGATTATGTACGATGGATATTTCATGGAAAATCAAATCTTCGTTCCAGTTCATGAACAACGACTTTGTTCACATATTTTTGCATTCTTTTTTTTAACATTCTTCCCCGATTTATTAACCTAATCAATGAGTTATATTAATATATTAATTTTTTCTGTGTTAATTGAAAATCTTGGTCTTATTTCTTTAACTTCTCTCTTTTTTTTATATATATATTTTGAATAATACATAAATACAAATCAAATTTCTTTTAAAAAAAAATCTTAATTATAGTATTATCATGACAATTTACAAGGAACCCAATAGGCTAAATATCTTTAAATGCCTAATTATTGGTAGCAAAATGCATGGATTTTAATACTATATGATTAAAAGTTGGAAGGATTCATGATTTTGACTTGAATTTCGTGGAGAAATAAATGAAGTATTGTTCATGGTCAAAACTGGATTTAGGGAAATTTTTTAGGATTCAAGCCAACTGTCTAGGAATAATAATAATTGCTAATTTTGGTTAACTAATTCGTGAAGCTATGCCTAATTATTGGATCTAATTAATCCAAGGCTAGCTGTTTAATTGTGAAGACCACACAGACACTCCTTTCACTCACCAGTACGAGATTTTTGGATGTAACAAGATTTTACTCACCAGTATGAGATTTTAATCAACATGTCCAAGATTCTTGAGACATCAAAATTATGAGTTGTTGATATATAAATACTATTTAATAGATTATGTAATTTATTATATAATAAATAACACTTTTAAGTGATACTGTTTAATTAATTCATAATTTTCATAATTTTTAAATAATTTACGATGTGTTATAAAATTTTGTTATGTATTTAAATGTTCAACATATAATAAATTACATAGTCTAATTAATTAATTAATTATATATATATAACATGATATTATTAAAAAAAAAAAAAGCAAGATGATAACCGGTTATTGTAAAAATTTACAATAGAATAATTGATAATTTCGCTAATGTGAATTCATTGTGCATAAAATAGAGTGTGACCCACTTTTTATAACCTAAATCCAAACATATTTGATTATTTTAAGATATTATACTAAGTGATGAATCAAATAATATCCAAACCCTAAATATTGTTGTTAGGTTGAATATCTACATTTTAAAGTATGAAAACCGGGAATTGCATGCTGTTTAACCATTAGTGTTCAACAACTAAAGGAGGATGGTTTATAGATATCCATCTCTTAATATATACTCTCCTCCATTCCTTTTGATTTTTTATGCCCATTTTGCATCTCGGCGAGTTCTTTAGTTAGGACTCACTGCACTGTCAACCTCTTATGGTCATCATTGGCCGACCTGCGCTAGATTATGGCAAGATGCTTAGAAGACAACAACCTCCTCCATCTTCTTGCTAACCTGTGTTGTGCCCACCGTTTCACCATAAAGCCGTCAGTCTTTGCCAATCTCTCAATGGGAGTCACCGCTCATGTCTACTGTTTGCATGTTTTGAGATCCAACTGCTGCCATCAACCCCCGTGGGGGACGCTTCCACTATCAACTGGTGGTTTTCATTTTTCTAGCAGCCTAAAATCCTCACAGGAGCCTATGCAAGAAAAGCCTTATTGAATTTGGTTCTAATTTAGGATTTGTTGGTTGCATTGGATATTGGAGATGTATATTTGTAATGGTATTTTGTATAATTTTCTTTCCTATTTGAGAGATTTTGTTTCCTCCAATATGAGATAGTTAGTCCCTTATTAGAAAGATAATGAATCTCTCGTTAAGAGAGTAATTAGTCATTCGTTAAGAGAGTAGTTTATCCCTCAATAGGAGGGTAGATGAGCCCTTTTTAAGACTTGATTCTCATATGAGGTCTATGTTATATCACTTTGTGGGAAAGAGTTGTAGATACGAGTGTTCATCAATAAATATAAATTGTATTGTCTCAATAATTCTTTATTTATATAGCAGTAAATCTTGTAATATCTTAATTTTTAATCAATGATATTAAATTTTTTTAAAAACAAATTTGAGGCTGGCCTAGTTAATTTATTTTATCCTTTCTTTAAAAAAGGTTTTTTTTTAAAGTATATTATTGATCTTATTTAATTATTGGTAAATTATCAATCTAGTTTTTAAAATTTTGTTGAATTATTCAATTAATTTTTACACTTTTTAAATATCTCGTTTGTTCTTGTTGTTGAAAAAAATAACGTTAGCAAAGTAATTGATATATGTAATAATAATAAATTTTTCCATATTGACCAAATTTATCTTATTGCCTTAAAAAGTTACACTTTAAACATTAATTTTTTTAATGACAAAGATCAGTCAAAGGTTTTTAGAAAAATATACATAGATTAACTAAATAATTCAACATAACTTTGAAACTAAATTGGCAATTACCCTATTATTTTGCTTTTTTTTTTGTTAATAATTTATTTCTTGTATATATGGTTGAATTTGATGTGAAAATAAAATTTTGATGTAGTGTTATGGTCATGGGGATAATTTAGCTGATCTCAAAGGCCTATATGTGATGTACTGAACTAGTGAATTAATTTGGGACAAGATAGGATTATTAGATACTTTGATTATTTATTTAAAAAATTATCATTTTAGTCTCTATATTTTATAAATTACTGATTAAGTCTTTAAGTTTTTTTTTATAAAAAAAATACTCAGTTAGTCATTATTATTTTAAAAAAAAATCATTTGTAGTATACTTTTTTAGGGTAATATGATAAATTGGATCAAATATGAGACCATTTATTGTAATTAAATATATCAATTAACCTTATCGCCCTTAAAAACTGCAATTCAAATGTTATTTTTTTAACAACAATGATTAAACTAGATATTTCAAAAAAACTTTAAGAACCTAACCGGATATATAATCCAAGAGAAACTTAAAGATCATGACTAAACTAGATATTTAAAAAAAAAATTAAACCTAAATGAATATATAATCCAAGAAAAACTTAGAGATTAAACCGTCAATTCTCCTGTTTGTTAACATTTCACAATGAGCAGCTAAGTCAATAGCTAGTTATTGTACCATTACAAGACAAGGAGGGAAAAGATTTGATTTCAAAAATCAAATTACTAGAATATAGGCTTTTCTGCAACGACTTTATTACTTCTAATTTCACAAGTTCAATAAAAAATTGCGGCCGCTTCTTTGATTCAAATTTTGATAAAACAAACAATAAAATGAAAAAAGAAAAAGGACCCATCTCAAACCAAAAGCTCATCATGAATATTAATTAATCATAATGATAATAACAATTTTCATTTACACTTTCATATATAAATAGAAGAAAGAACAGTGCAAAAAATAAACCAGTTTTGTCTCTCAAAATTTTACTATGATGAATTCCATCATTGGAAGCTCATCAATACGGCAAAATGGCTTAGACTTGGATCATCATCTTCAGCAGCAGGCTACGGCCTCCGTGGGGGAGGAGGACGAAATAATTAGCTGGGCGCCGCCGCCAAGGCTCGGTACATATTATTCTGATGATGACAAGAGATCGAATGATGAAGAGAACTACTACAACTACAACAAAAGATTTTGTTTCAAATATTACGATGTCCCAGTTAGAAACTTGGCGGTGAAAATGCAGCACGCGCATGGTTTAAGTGGTAATATTATTAAGGCCAAGCAGCCGTTGGCAACGGATAGTAATGGTAATAAGTGGTACAAGGAGCTGCCGCCAGGGGAAATGCTGCCGAGGAATGAGGCTTTGGGAGGTTACATTTTTGTTTGTAACAATGAAACCATGCAAGACGATCTTCGCCACCAACTTTTTGGTAAGTGGATTCTCCGAAAACGGGTTCGAATTTAAGCTCTTATTTTTGATATCATAATAATTTATTACTTAACTCAAAAATTTAAATTAATAAATAAAATACTAATATTAATATTAAAAATAAATCTTAACAATATATATCACTCTCCCTTTTACAATTTTTTTTTTTGCAGGACTTCCGCAAAAGTATAAGGACTCGGTTAGAGCAATAACACCAGGACTGCCTCTTTTTCTGTATAATTACACTTCTCACCAGCTTCATGGAGTTTTTCGGGTTTGTTTACTTGTGAAAATCTAATTAATTATACAACTCTTCTTACAAGGAATTGAACCAATTCAATATGAAAATTTGACTATGCTTAAATTTTTACTAATATTGCAAGGCTGTAAGTTTTGGAGGGTCAAACATAGATCCAACTGCATGGGAAGATAAGAAATGCAAAGGAGAATCAAGATTTCCAGCCCAGGTAATTAAATTAACTTAAAGCCCTAATTAATATATATATATATATATTATAAAAAATATAATCTAGTGGACAACCTAGATCATGATATAATGAGTAACATTACAACATAATTTTTTTGGTAATCTAATATTTATATATTTAAGGGTTTACCATATAGTAAGTTACATTGTTTTAATATGCTACATATTTTATTATATGATAAATTTTTAAATACGTGATAAATTTTTGTAAAATATCGTGAATTATATTAAAATTGTGGATTAATTAAATAGTATTACGCAAAAATATTATTTATCATATAGTATCTATTTATATATATACATATATATGTAATTTATTGAACTTGATCTTGAAGGAAGCTAATTAATTTGTATATGATAATAATAATAATTGAAGTTGATAAATTATTTCAGGTAAGAATTAGAATCAAGAAGAAATGCAAAGCATTGGAAGAGGATGCATTTAGGCCAATATTGTATCATTATGATGGCCCAAAGTTTAGGCTTCAGCTTTCTGTGCCTGAGGTACTTTACATTACATAATTCTTTCATTATAATCAATAATTAATTCATATTCTTCCTAAAATAATACTAATAATCATTATTTTTTGTTTTGGGGCGGCATTTATTTTTGTGTTTATATATATGGACTTGTGATTGAAAATTAATTGGATCTAAATATTAATCTCATGCAGGCACTGGCATTATTAGACTTGTTCAAAGAGGAGGATCTTTAGAGGGAAGAAATATGAAGTTTCATTAGAAAAAAGCTAAATTAATTTTTTTTTTCCTTGATAAAATTTTGAGGAATATTTATCATGTAATTTAGAGAAAATTAATGTAATTTTAGGGTTTTACTGAGAATAATAGAAATATGCATATGCATCTTTCCTTATAAAGCTCTGGAACCCCATTCTCTTAACCAATGTGAGATTAATGCACTCATAATTTATTTCACTATGCATATAAATCGTGTTTGTATCATAAATTCAATATTAACTTCAATCATTTTTATTTTTAAAACTAAAACTGTATATTTTTTTAAAAAATATATAGATTATTTAACTCAAAACCACCTTCACTCATTTGTATATTAATACAGGATGTTTAGCGTTCAAATTCCGCTCCTATTAAATAAGTCGGCCGTTCGGTTGTATATCAGGATTGGCCCGGCCCATATCGGGCCAACCATTTTGATCAAGTTCGTTGAGAGACACGTGATAAATGCGCGAATCTAACAGTCCTTTTACGTCAATCTTTCTTCCGAGTCGAGACAGACCCAAAAACATAAAAAAAGAAAAAAAAACCAACCTTTCGTTTTATCCCTAAATTAAAATTAAATCGCTTCTTCTTCTTCTCATCTTCTTTTAACACAATTACAATTATTGAAGCTCACAGTTACTTCTCCTTTCCACAAATTCACAGCAAGATTCTCAAATGGACACGTCATCACCAGCACCAGCGCCATCGCCATTCTCAGCTGAATCAGTAATGTTCTACGATTTTCTCAATCGAATGCGCAATCCTGCTTCTATCGATCTCGTTCGCTCCATCAAGAGGTCTTTTTTTTTAATTTCTTGAAATTTATTTAATTTAATAAAAGATGTGAATTTGATGTGTGGGGGATTTTGTTGGTTGGTTCAGCTTCATAGTATCGTTCTCGTTTTACACTGGGAACCCCGATAACGACAACAAAATACTACAACAATTCTTCTTGACGATGGAAGCTGCTGTTAAAGATCCCCCTTTGTGGGCTAGAACACATTTGGGTTGCAAAGCCCAAGACCAAAATTGCTGACGATATTTATATTGTGCCGGGGTGTTTACCAGTTCATTAAAGCATAGAGCTTCTTATTGACTTTAGTGAGTGTTTATTTTATGATAATGATCGCATTCTTTGGAAAACATATCAGAATGCCTCTCTGTTTTGCTTAGTAAGTTACATTGTTTGCATTGAAAAGTCTGCTTACTTTGCTGGTAAAACGTAGATGAGTGAGTCATTAACATTGGGATGTTCATAGTGAATGAGCTGAGAACTTTGTGTTGTAGGGTTTGGAGAAATATGTCATGACAAAGTTGTTCTCTCGAACATTTGCTTCAACTCCTGAGGATGGGAAGATTGATCAGGAAATTTCAGACAAGATATGCTTACTGCAAACCTTCTTGAGGCCCGAGCATTTGGATATACCAGGCCCACTTCAAAATGAAGCATCATGGCTGGTATGCCTGATGCTGACCCTGTTATGATTAAATGTAGTTTACAGTGCCTATTTAGCAAAAGTGGCTTTGGTTCTTTGATGATTGTGATGTTTCATTTGATCTTTGTTAATAGATTATTACGTTCATTCTGTTTCTGTTGAATCATGTTGATCGTCGTAGTGGAAGAGGGCCACTTATTAGAGTGACTGAGGCTATACACTTTTATCTACTTTTACTTCTGAGATCTGTATCATCCTAATAATTGTTCTACTTATTGGCGTCTCTTCTTTTCCTCAGCTTGCAGAGAAAGAATTGCAGAAGATCAATGCTTTTAAAGCTCCTCATGAGAAGCTCCTCTGTATTGCAAACTGTTGCAAGATCATCAACAATCTGCTTCTCAATGCATCAATGTCAGAAAATATTGTACTAGGAGGGGCTGATGACTTTCTTCCTGTTCTAATTTATGTTACGATCAAGGCAAGCTCTCCTTGGTAATAAGCCATTCTGCCTATTTTCACTTCTCAAATTTGGGTCATGATTGCCATGGCCTACATATTTATCTAGTCATACTCTCATATTTGGATCCTTATAGATGACTATGTTCTTAATAATGAGTGGATGTATGTAATATTTGAATCTTTTATTTGATAGGAGACTGAAAACTATGTAATAAATATTATTATAGAGTCAAGAAGTGAACCTGCAGTAAAGACGGGCCTCCAAAAAAACCTTTCAGTGAGTAATTAATAAGCTATAGAATGTATCAACCCAACTGTTTTATCCCCAAAAACTCAACTTTGCTCGAGTGTTTATTTATTTTTAATTGTTCTGTTACTTTCCGGAAGTTTATTGATTCTTAACATGAAGTGTTCATTGATTTGCTATTGTCATTCTCAGACCAATCCTCCACAGTTGCATTCCAACCTTAAATTCATCCTATTATACTGGAGGCAGACGAAACTCGTTTCTGAAGCAGCTTATTATTTCACAAATCTTGTCTCAGCCAAGACCTTTATTGTTGACTTGAACGCCAAATCTCTCTATTGAGGAAATAAAATTCGAGGAAAGCATGCAAACTGCAAGATTAGCAAACAAAACCATGCAAGTAGAGGCATCATCCACCTCACATGACATAAAAGCCTTTGGAGAGCAGAGAGGTCCTGATCCATCAGGAAGAATGTGTGATCATGAAACAAATACAAGTGGTGAGTGTGTGACTAGCAAAGATTCTGGTGGATATAAGACTTACCAACATTTTTTTGTCTTGACTTCTGGCTGTATTGATTTATATCTATATCTTTATATATATGCATGTATTGGTGGTGTAGTTATATTGAACTTCCTATCCCCTTCTAATATGTTAGTTACAATTTTCTGTTTCTTATAAAAGATCAATAAGCAAGATTTCATTATGCATATTAACTTATCTATTGTTAAATCAGGTCGGTACGGAATCATGCAAGTAGAAGCCTCACCCACCTCAAATGACATAAAAGTCTTGGCAGAGCAGATAAGTCCTGGTCCATCTGGAAGAATCTATGGCAATGAAACACGTACAAGTGGTGACCTCAAAACCTTCAGTCTATGTGATTGGTCAAATTATATATTTAGATCTGTCTATTTAGTAATCTGTATGTATATATTTATTAACGTCGTAAATACTTTGGAGTGCATTCCTTATTTGTTAGTACAACGCATTTGCTTTTCATACCAATATTGTGTTTCTTGAAAAGGAAGAACATATCTAAGTATCTAGTATGTCAATGTTGCAAGTATCTTGAAGTACAGGTCCCCTTTGATAATATATCAGCAGTGTAGGCTTACTGAATCTCACATCACTCTTATTAAGTTAGTAGAACACTTTTATTTGTCAAAATAATATTACCTTTCTTACAAAGAAACACTATATCCATCATAAAAATTTAAACGGTGTATTTTTGTAGAATTCCAGGTCCACAGAATGCTGTATTGGCTTTTTGTTTTTAACCAAGAAATAACATGCTAGCTTTTGTTACACACATTGATGTGTATATTACTTTTAGAGCAACAATATATCTATCTTTTTTTCTCCCCTTAATTTCTTTTTCCTTTAATATAAACCAAACTTCAACCTTACCCAGTGCGAGTGAGAATCAATCCCAAGATCTTTTGTACTATGACAAGAGGCTATACTAGTTGAATCAATTAGTACTCCTGTATAGATATCTTTACTTAAAAGATCTCTTGTATGTAAGTAGTTCATATTTTTGTTTCTTGACCAATATGCAAATTTTGTAACAGAAATTAACTTATTTAGATTAAATCAGGTGAGTATGATTATCCTTATATGGAAGCTAAGGCTAGCTAATTAACAGTCAGAGATGTGGACAGATTGCTTAGTCTGTACAAGGATGTGGTAAGAAAATATAAAAGCCTGTGCTGGGCAGTTAGACATGTTTCAATGACCAAGGCATTTCCCCATATTCCATGTTCAGAAGAAAAGAGTGTGCGGTTAACACGGCCTGCTGAAACGAGTGCAACTTTTGATTGCAAAAGAGGGGACTGAAGAGGTAAATAGATTTTTGAAGTAACATGTATTTCAGTTTACGGTGCTTTGGTTTAGACTTGCTTTATTCCTGCCGCTTGCTTGCACAAAATTATGGAGAGAACAACAATTTGTTAGCGAGCTTTTTTACACTCATCTCATAACCACTCAAACTTTTCGTAAAAAGATATAAAAGAAGGGTCTTTGTTCATGTACCTTCTTCCAAACTTCATGTACAAAAGTCAAGACATAGCTTTGAAAGAAACACTTGCACAATAAATGTAGACCACGTGTCATGGTCAATTCAGCGCAAACACCTGGCCTGACAATCATTGGTGCTTCGTCCCTGCAAGTCATGCCAGATAAAGAAACCCTTTTTACTTCATCCCTAAAATAATGACAGTTTCAGAGATGTTGCTGTACGAGTTAACAAATCTTCCAAAGACTTAACTTTACAAGGACTACACTTGAATTGTCCATTCAGCTCTCCTTTGTTCTGCAAATATCTCGCTTGTCATCCTTAATGAATTGTTTGCAGTCAGTAAGCTTTCTTGTTCTTTATCCACATGCACCATATGTTTGGAGAGCTAGATTGGAAATTCTTAGATTTTTAGTTCATGGGGTTATGGGTTGAATCAGTTAGCCCTGCGGAATAGGAGAATGTCTGAAGTGCTTTGATAAGTATAAAACCAAATCAAAATTCATTACCCCAACACTTATTTAACGGCAATCAACTTCTTGTACACTCATTGTGTAACTTGCATCAATAACTAAGAACTGCACTATTCTACGTTATTGTTTAACAACACTTATACTCCATTGAAGTATCAATCGAATTGGTTGAATTCATTATCTTTGTTTCTCACCTGCAGGTTTCAAAAAAGATTTACTTGGAAATCTGTGGTTAACCGGCGATGTAGAGTAATGGAAATACATTGACACTGAACCAATCTAATCGAATACACGATCTGAAAATGCCATGGAGACGGCCTTCTCTGCAAGCACTTCATATTTGTGCTTGTTTTATTTCTTCTCTCTGGGTGTATTTCCTCGTTGTCATATTTTCAGAGCTAAGTTGATGGATCATATGAATGTGCTGTTATTCATTGCAGTGTCATCCAGAGCCTGGATGTTTAATGTTTGGTCCTTTACATTTCGAAATAATACCAATTGGCTCCTAAATTTCTTATTATTGGAAATATAAGCCTCTTAACTTTTATTACTAAATTATTGTTGCAAATGTGTTCAAAACATTGATCAAACGGGGGCCAATATGAAGAATGTCTAGATCCGTTGCTCTATCTTCACATTTAAAATTTATAGTTCTATAAAATTGATAGCTCAAAAGCTCAAAGCTCAACATTCCAAACGGCACCGTCTCCTTCCCCACAAGAATTGTGAACATCTCTCATTCTCTCTACTGACCTGCATATTCCACTGCACGACCAATCGAAGGACGCCACGCATACATTCCCTGCTCTTGCCTTCCATTCACAATCTAACGCAAACAGAGTCATAGTTAGAAAACAAAGGTCAACATCATTGAAATTAAAAAGTCCATCAATCAAAGGGTCAGAATTAATCTTGATCATCATACCTGGAGGTGTCCCACAACACAGAGAACGATCATCTACATGCTCAACTTCCAAGCCAATGAACCAAGAACCCAATGACACATCCTCATTTGCATATCTATGCAATATTGGCCTGTCATGATCATCAAAATGTAAGCATATATATACACATACACACACGGTTATTGTCAGATTCAGACGTCTGTATTTTATAAAATTAATGTAGTCTGGAATGTGAACGTCTGCATTAGACAAGGACTGAAGCAACGAACTTACGAGTTGATGGAGATGTAAGCAGCAAGATCTTTGGAGATGGCATAGATTTGGCCAGTCGCATGTCTGAAATACTTGTTTCCTTCTTCCCCAAATTTCCAATATTCTGGTTCGTGATATTTCACCCCTCTGCCACCCAAAATATAGAACAAAAACCAGATGATTAAAGTTAATTATTTATCTTCATAATTACCGAATGTGGGCGTCGGTTTAATTTGTAAATTATCTTGAGTGAAATAAGAGGTCGGAGATTTAAAATCCATTCACATCAGAATCATAAAGAATTTAGTTTATATTTACTGTTAAAAGAACAAAAAGAAAAAACAAATGTTTGAAGTGGAATATATAAACTCACTTTTGAGATAGAACTGGTCCCGACTTCATGCATCCAATGTAGATTCTAGGTTTAGACCTGTGGCTTGCAAGTGTATTTACTAGCATCCCTATTTTTTTTAAAAAAAGAAAAACTCATATTTGGATCATGAAAACAAACAGATTCAACGAAGTTGAAGTTGCATTTTTGGAAGAGAGAAACTGACCTAAATTGACGTGGACATCATCGTCAACCTTAACAAAGAACTCAGCATCCCAGATTGAAACAGCTGTGGAGAAATACAACCTGGTCTTGCTGGAGAGTTCATGGTAGCCCTCAACATGATTGAGCCTGAGAAAGTCTTGGTGCTCAGACTCTTCTGCATCAATGGCTTTATCTAGGGCACCACCTGGTGTTGCACTGTGCCCTATCACAAACCTTATTACTATCCCTTTCTCTTTCTCCATTTTCCTCAATTCTTCTCCTGCATTATGATTGCAATTTTTTTGTTCTTTTATTAAATTCGTGTAATGACCCAAAGCTTTGTAATTCGCACGTTTTATAATACGGACACGGTATGAACAGTATTATTAATTCAAAATATGTTTTAAAAATACGGACATGATACAATCTGAATAATATTATGTAGCTGAAAAACTAAGCATCATTTTGTTTTTAGCTATTTATTGTTTATTAGAACATAAACACATTTTAAAATGTGCAAATATGGATACGCTTATAGTATGCTTAGAATACATGGAAAAAACAAAAAAAAAAAAAAAAAAAGAAAGAGAAATAGATATGGGTACCTGCAGGCATCCATGTTTCGCGAACTGAGTCTCTCCTTTTCTTACTGCTGAAAGCTGTATTAATTCCAATAACCACAAAAGCCTTCTGCAAACTGTGATTATTAGTTGCTCCTTCTTGTGAATTTTGGCCACCATTATTGTTGTGGCTCGTTCGAGCTACTGCTAACTCCATTTCCAATGCTGATATCGTTTTGTCAAGTGACCTGCATTAATGCACACAAAAACAATAATAATCAGCTTACTACATAACAAAAGTAATTACATACAAAGAATAGAAGAAATTAATTAACTTACTGAATAGCTTGGTGGGTCTTCTTAACCTCTCTCATGATATCTACAGATTTTCCCTCAACCAATTTCTGCTTAAAATGGAAATAATACTAGCGTTATTATGACAACTCATATATATATATATATATAGACATATATTGCTCAATAATTGAAGCAATAAATTACATCTTGCGCTTATTCATGGAGAGATTTAAAATGAAACTGTGATGGAGCTTAATTAACTTATATTGTATGAACAATCATTTTGTTGTACATTAACATTTATTTATTATGAATAATTGCTTCACAAGGGTTTTGATTTTCTAGTTAAGACAGAGACCGATACACATGCAATTTCCAGGCACATCATGAATTTTGGGAACTACCAAAGGCTTGGTGTCATGATCCTGATCATGCTCATGCTCATGATGATCACGATCACTTGTGACTTGAGATAGCTTGGTGACATGATTCGGGAAATCGATGGGCATTTCTTGAATCTTGCTCTGAAAAGTGCAGTGAGTCCATGTCCTGAAGAATGATCCTGCAAGAAAACAAGCAACGCACAACACAAAGATGGCTTTCCCTGAAGCTGCTTTGCCCCTCATCTCCCTAGAATATGTGTCAAGCTGCTGCCACGGTAACAACCCTATCTGCATCAGCCGCCGCAATCCGCGAATAAGCTTGTTTTCGGAGACCAGCAGTAGCTTTTTGTTGTTATTGTTCGTGCCCTTATTATTGGCCATGAAAACAAAAAGGCAAAGAAATTTATCAAATCAGTAGTGTGCAACTTATATGAAAGCATAGTCTCAGTTTGTTTAGATTATTAATTAAGAATAAAGTATGTTTAATGGCGGTCACGTGAAGGAATATGAATTATGGCATGTTAAACAAGAGAAATTATGCAGATTTTGGAATGAAGATGATCAAAAATTTCATGCTAGTTAATATTTTTATCAAGAAAAAAGAGAAGCACAAAAATTAAAAAAAGTTGAAGACTCAAGCAAATTTGATCTGTTTTGGATAATAATATCCCTACTTTCAAGCCAGTTCATGAAATTTTAACCATTAAATTTATCGAAATTTATATGGATCATGTATGATGTCACAAAGAGTTGGGAATATTCTTAATTAATATTGTATTAACAAATAGAATTATGGTCTCATATTGCTCTGCCAAAATTTCTACAAATATGACATAACAAAACTGAAACTATATATTATAATTTTCACAGTATATACAAGCTATACCTTTAGAGAAAATGCGTAATGATAAAAAAAATCGCCGCGAATTTGAATGGAAAAAGCTTGAAATAGAATGATAATTATATATTATATAGGCAGGTAATTAATATAAGCAAATTTGGATATATAGTACTAATTATATAACATCTCTATAATTAAGGGATCTTATATCAAAGTTAATTAAATGGAAGTTCAATCATAGTTTTTTCATGATTCAACAAACTGTCTGCTATTAACAGAAAAATGACTTGCTGTTTTTGTTTTGAGTTTCTAATTTGTTGATGCAATTTGCGTGTGTGTTTGCTCAAATGTGTGTGTATGTGTGCGTGAGAGAGTTTGAAGAGTAGAGGATTATTTTAAAAAGAAAGAAAGAAATTGAGGCATCATTTTAAAATTGTTCTCTTTTAAGATTTATTTTCTAGAGTAATGCTAGACATATCAAATTGTACTCTAAAAAGTAATATATTAAATAAATATTAAGTGATAAAATAATATAAATTTTAAAATTATTTATTACAACCAATATTTACTTAATATATCACTTTTTAAAATACAATTTAAAATGACTAATATACTCTATTAATTTTCAGACTTTGTCTTATGAATTCATATGGTGATACAAGAGCAGTGATAGCTTAGTTGCCATTAATACAGTCGTGACTAATCATATATATATATATATATATATATATATATATATATATTTGTATTATACTAATAGAATTATATTAAATGCAAAAATACCAAAATAGAGAAATGTAATTGATTTAAAAGCAACTATTAACACAATCGTGACTTCCGTTAATACTCTTTGACATTGCAAAATGCAAAATCTTTTAGTAAAAGAGAAAAAAAAATAGTGCTTTTAACTTTATTTTTTTCTAAAAAAAAGTTTAAAAGAAAAGACATTAAAATTCAATTCTTCCATAAAAAGATATTTGAATCCAAAATCTTTTAATAAACAGAAAAACACTTCGACTACAACTTTAAGTTTTTGACATTAATCAAGATGTGTTATTACTACTAAATTACACGTACATGCTTAAAACCAATAAATTTTAATTCTCATTTTGCAAAAAACCTAACTTATTTCACATAACTGTATTTACATAGTTGCTCAATATTAAAAATCTTGCAGTGTATATAGAGATTTTGAATTCGAATTACTCCATTCTCATATTTAAAAAAAGAGTTTCATGTAACTGCCCGAATTAAAATAGTTAATTAGTTAATTTGTCGACAATTAACTTCCTTTTGATCCATTGAAAATTCTACTCTTCTTAAATTATTCAAGTGATTGATCGTTAAATCAAATTAAATTAATCCAACCACTACGCAATTGAAAACTAATAATGTATATCAACAAACTAATGATTTTATCACCACCCCTTCATAAATATTTTGCCTGATGAATACATATGCATCATCAAACAGACCCTAATAATTAATAATATATTGCTCTAGTATATAAAACATGTACATTACTATTTTAATGAACAATATGTTGTAATTTTTCTTTTTGATTTGATGATGTAGAGTTTTGAAATCATCACTTCATAATCATTTCTATATATTCACAATTATCATAACTCATTTCAATAGGGGAAGACATGGTTCTTTCTAAACGCTCCAACTCACTAGTTTGAAAAAGCATTCTTTGGGGGAGATACCTGCTTATTATGGGGTTTCATTCGCGCATCGGTGATGGCTCCTCTGTCTCCATTAATCATGACTAGTGGCTCCCTCGCTCCCTTTCCTTCAAAACATCTTTTCCCCTCAGAATGCCAGAGCATTCTATGATTGTTGATCTCCTTCTCTTCTCAGGATACTAAAACCTTGACCTTATTCGTGATTTATTTTGCATTGAAGAATGTGATTTAATCTTAAGCATCTCACGCTCCCTAGCTTAGAGTCAACAGAATGATTCTCTCATGTGGCATTATTATAGACATGGGCATTATACTGTCAAAAGTAATTATTGGTTATCTCATGTTTCTAATCAGGCGTCATCTAGTAATGGTAATGCTGATTCACACCTTAGTGGCGATATTTGTGGAGTATGCAGCTTTTACCTAAGATCAAATATTTTATTTAGAGAGTTACATATGGCTGAATTCCTACACTCGATAGTCTCAAAAAGCACCATGCCCCTATTGATATCCTCTATTGTCGGTGTGCTTAAGGTGCCAAAAATTCTATTCATGCAATATGACTTTGTGATGCTCTGAAGAAAATAAGGCAAGCCTATTCGTTCATGCATGGTATCCCTTCATAACACCCAAATGTTGGACCTTTTTATTGAATGCAAGGTTGCTTTATCAACTATGGATCTCGAGATTCAATTAATCATGTTTTTGAGACTTTGATACCTTAGAAATCAATTTGTGACGGAACAGAAAGTTCTTACAGCTTCTGACGTGCTATGTTGAACTAAATGTTATTGGAGCAAATTTAAAACTATTCATGAAGACTATAATGAAACTCCAATGTTAGTCCACAAAATTTGGAAGGCTTCTGATGCTGTGTGATAAAACTAAATTCTGATGCTTGGCTTTCTTCGACACATAGCAAAGTTAGGCTAGGCATGATTTTACGCTATCATGCAAGATTTGTTTTGGCCTCCTCATCTATTCCTATGGACGCAAAGTTCTCAGTGAATTTCCTTGAAGCCTTGACATTGATGACGAGTCTTAAACTAGCTCAAATGCTGGGTATCTCAGCTATTAAGGTGGTGTTAGACTCTCCAGATATTATTCGTGACATCAATAACAAAATTCGTTAGACTTTGAAACTCAGTTTAGTGCTTTAGGACATTGTTTCAATCTTCTCTTTATTCTTGTTCTGTCATTTTAGCTATTCTCATCACTCTACTAATCAAGTTGCTCATGAACTGGCTCATATTGATTTGAGCTTAGATTCTCAGACAATTTGGTTTAGTAAAGTACCTCTCCAAATTGAATACCTTGTATTTGAGGATTCTTCCTCTTGCTTGAATTAATATAATTTTAACTTACCTAAAAAGAAAAATAGGGGAAGGCATGGTAATTGTTAAAAAAAAGATTGTATTTATGATAGATTTTGTTTATTTAAAATGTTTTAATGTGAAATATGTCACATAACGATATAGTTTTTAAGATACAATGGTTTGATTCTATAAGAATGCACTTTTAAGTACATAATTTATAGTAACTTTATTAAAATATTCTCTAATAATAGTGTTAAGGGAATTTGCGCCCAAATACTTCTTAGACTTGTATTTATCAATCTAAAACTCTTTGTGCTTTCTAAAAGATATCACTCACAAGTAAAATAAGAATAAATAAGATCAACAGCATAATAAAGAAAATAATCACACACACATAAGAATATACATGGTTCGACAATAACTGCCTATGTCCACAATAGATCTCAGATCCTCACTTCTTTTATTCAAGTCTTTTATACACAAATAACCCTACAAGAGAAACTCAATAAATACAACAATAGAAAACTCTTAAAGGATCTATCAGTACTGTATGGTACTCTTTTGTGCTTATGGCCAATGCCCTAAAGCTATCGCAATCCTCTATTCTTTTGTTCATTGATGCATTATGAATTACAAGAGTTTATATAAGCTTCCAAAAGTCCATAGAAACTCTATATCTAGGTTGAATAGAAGTCTATGCCTATAGAAATCTAAATCGTATTAAAAAAATTTGAATTAAGCCAAAATAGGAAACACTCGCAAGTTGCCGCATAATAGTACCTTGGCATGAACAATATCGTAAAACAGTACATTGATGTGAACAGTATTGTGTGAGTAATACCTTATTTTAGGCTTTTTATTTTTCGTCCCCTTTTCATCCATCCCATGCATTAATATATGGTTAAAAATAAATGAACTATATTTCATTTAAACCAACATTATGATAATGATATGGACATAAAACACCAAGTTATGAAATAATTAATATTATTTTCTTTTTAGTTATTTATAAAATTACATTTGACTATTTATATTAGTTAAATATGTTGGAAAACTTTTATTAAATGAGGGCTAGCATTAATTGAATTTTTTATGTTATAAAAACAGATTAATAGGTAGTTCATTAATTAATTAGTCCAATATGTTTAGTGATCACTTTTGAATTGGGCTGCAGCATCTTTTATGTAGAAATTTAGTTAAGTAGCAAGTTTAGGCTTTTGGGTCTCATTGAAGCTCGTTATGGAAGGGCTCAGTGTAGAACCCTAATTTTGTGTATAAAAGCTAGGTCTCATCTCTAACTTAGAATCAAATTTTGAAAATAGTACGTTCTTTCCCATTAAGAGTCACCAACATCAATCTAGGTTATAGAGAGAAAGACTACCTTTCAACCCGCTGCGACAATCAATCAATCAACGATAATGGCTCAAACAAGTACATTTTATATAACATATTTTTCAAATATTGTGTTCTTTTATTCATGTATGGTGTTAATCCATAATTGTTGAATTTGTAATATTATGGATGTTAATTAGATTAAATATCCAACATATGGTATCAGAGACAACATATATGATTTAGGAACTACAATTGAAAATTGAAAGAAATTATTATTATTATTATTATTTATTATTGTTGGCCAAATATTGTTGCCATGATTTCATGTGATTCTTGTCTTTGATTGATCATGAAAACATATGGTTTTTATTTGTCTTGGTTCAAGCTTTAAATTAATATATTATACGACTAATTTGGTTGTGTATTTTGAGAGACTTTTGAATTTCAAATTTTGGCCATGAACAATATAAACCCTAAAAAAATTTGAATTTCTCTTTTCAAAATTGAGTAAGATTGAGTTTGCTTTTGTGCAATTGATTGTTATATAAAGATTAGATATTACATAAGGATCAAAACCCATACAAGATTTTGACTCAATTGTTATGAAATCTTAAAAATTTGAGTTGGACATCAAAGGCATAAATCCAGATCGTGTTCTACAAATATGACATGTTTTTGCTTGTTATTTTAGATATTAAAAGTTCTAAACATGTTAGAATTGAAGTGATCTATGAAAGCCCTCAAAATTTGGACCAAAAATACATATTTTTAAGGGTTTTATGATTGCAGGTCAGAACCAGGTCAATGAGACCCGAATTTCAGGCCTGGCCCGACTCGACTGGAGGTTAAAGATGACCTCCACCTAACCATGCAAGGCTCACTCGTAGCCCAAGCGTGTATGCCTATCGAGGTTGATTTCAGCTCTTTTTTTTTTGTTGAACTCTATTGTCATCCTTTATATTTATAATTAATTAATTTTATTTTTTGAGGATAAAAAATATTTATTGACTAATTATTACTTGTTTATGTGTTTTAATTAGGAGAAAATTAATTTTTGCTACGATTTTCTTTTGAAAGTTTATTAAAAAATTATTTTGATATATACAGAATAAGAGAATAATATTCACTCTCCCTAGATTGAAACCTTTTCTAGTGTACTCTCTTAATTTAGTTACATAAACTATTGCTATAATTAATTTAAAATTATGGTTCAAAATTTTTTGTTCAAATTTATGCGACTATGATTGATTGTTAATCATTGAAAGTACATTTTGTGATGTACTTCATTTTGTTTAATCATATGTATATATGTCATTAATATGCATTATTGTGTTGGGCAATATTATTTAATTTTTTTTCAATTTTAAAACATTGCTTGTAAATTATTGAGGTTATTTCACCAAAGTGGTTTAATCATCAATGTTTTCAAGAATTTTCTTAAGTTCCTATTTTATTGATTGAATTTTTTTATAGATTAATTGGTACAATCGCTTGTTCAAAGGAGTTATTATGCAAATTAATTTAAATGGCATTGAGAATATTGTATAACATAAATAATTTGATAAATTTGTTTGCCTAAAGGGAATAAATTTTGAAGGGTTATTTATTTCATTATTGTTAAAGAAATTATGTAAGTTTAAAGGTCAATCTGTACAAAGGAGGTGAATTTTTTAGATCTATAAAATTTTCTTATTTTATTGATCATCATGCTTAGAGAATAGTTATTTATTATATACTCTACTCAAAGAGGAATTTTTAATAATATAATTATGTCGGGGATCTAATATATATGAGTGTATGCATGTGCTATTGTGCCTATTGTCTAAATACGTATTAAATACGAATTTAAACACGGCGAAAGCGTAAAACATGCAATAAATAAATATATTAATCACATTAATATATAAGTATAGTATTGAGAACTTACCTCAATGTGTAACATTATACACGTAATTTTTCGGAGTCCACATGGAGACTAACTTGTGGACAGTTCTAGTCACCAACACGGTGGGCTTGGTGAGCTAGAACAGCTGCTCTTTACACAACACTGAGTTTAACTCTGAAACCTCAAAATGATTAGTGTGTGTTTTTCATCATTTTCTCGAAAAGGATAAGAAATGAAGAATTTAAAGTAATTCACAATTGCTCCAATTAAAACCATAAAAAAATAAAACAATTTTATTTTTTCCTTTTTTTCTTCTTCTTCTTCTTCCCCGGCCATTTTCTTCTTCTTTCTCTTTTCTCCATTTCCTTTCTCTTCTCTTGGCCAAATTAAAAAACACACACTTACTTCACAAATTTCACACCTCTCTCTCTTTATATTTAATAAAATAATAATATAAAATAATATATAATAATAATATAATAATATAAATAGGTGCCAACTATTTGGCACCAAAATTAAAATATTAATATATATAATATCATATATTAAAATATTATATAATAATATATTATAATGATTTAATTATTTAATAATTAAATAATCAAAGTGTGAAATGACCATTTTGCCTCTCATAAATAGTTATTAAGTATATCCTTAGTGGGTCCAACCAAATTCCATACTTGGGTAAGCTCAACCGATGGTCCATAATGCGTCACATGTCATTATACAATTAGTAAATAACAATTATTGATTAATTATTTTATTTAACACTTAAATACAGACACGCATGCATTATTGTGGTATTGCTGAATATTGCTAGATTAAACACTTTAATCTGGCATGCTGCCCCAGTGCACAACGAGTACACTCCATATCGTGGGACTCCATAAGTCCTACGTCCGATTCGTCAAATGGAACTATTTCATGAGTTCGTGAGCAATGCCCCAAGCACATG
This sequence comes from Ailanthus altissimus, assembly GCA_946807835.1. Taxonomy (NCBI): domain Eukaryota; kingdom Viridiplantae; phylum Streptophyta; class Magnoliopsida; order Sapindales; family Simaroubaceae; genus Ailanthus; species Ailanthus altissimus. The sequence goes on from OX327708.1 coordinate 370,011, forward strand.
TCACGAATATTACAAACCAGCGCGTTAAACCATACAAACTGAGGTTACAACGCAAACGTATAGTCCTTCCGTCATGATATCTTGCATGTGCAAGGATACAGATTATTACCATCAAATTCTCTAGTGCTCATCCATGTCTTATCTCCAGACTAGTATCTCACTGAACAATATATGCAAACTCCTTTGTCATATTATTCTACCCTGATAGAACTCTTTCCCAGAATCAATACTTGTGACCACAAGATTTTTCGAGATACAGTCTCAAAGCATCTGGATATCTAACTCCCTATGCGAGTTGATGGATCCCATATTTATATGCAACGGACTCCATAAGCATCGGACCATACCTAGCGACACCCAACGGTTACACTATGAAAGGTCTGTGACATGCGTAGAACTAAAGTATGATGGATCACTTATAAGCCCACCATGGCACTCAGGTCAAAGGACCACATATACTACTCAACTCTAAAGGAACCTCCGTTGATAGCTTACATAGGATGTTTATCGGAGGCTCTCATGAGTCTATTCTATATCCAGTCCTAACTAGATACTCATATATCAATACGAGCTCCAAGCTCATAGTCGGCTAGGAACGACCATCTATACCTTATAAGTACGACATATGCTGATTTATATATTAAAGGTATCCATCGACAGACTTGCATCGGCAGAAATAGATCAGGGATAATTAATTGAGAATATACTTGCGCAACTAGCATTTTCTGGCACCCGATTGTAACTCTTGCAACTATGCAATTACTAGTATGTTCCCAGGTTCATGTTCCATTACAAACAAGGCTCTAACTCTTGGATCTGCTGAGTATTATAACCAACTAATACTTAACTGTGCTAACATTTAACATTTATATGTCTCAGTGTGGTTAACTATGAGCCCTTATCTAAACTTCTTTAGATCTGACCTGAACTTTTTCAGATCTACAATGTCTGTAACGTTACATTGCATAATTCTATATAAATGGGTATTAACGATTTAATGAAAATGTACACTTGTATAAATATACAAGTATATGTACATTCAGGGATGGCACGTAAGCACCGACCTTAATAATCTCCCACTTGCTCTAGTGCCATTCCCGATCGCATCTCATACACATTAACTTTACGTGTTTCATAAACACTTTAAGAGTCATGGCCTTTAGATAGTGGGTCCACCATATTATTTATGGAACACTTCTACAAATAATCACATCTCCTTCAGCCAAGATCTATCTAGTCATGTGAGACTCCTCTCAACATAATTAGAGTACTGGTGTCCTCTTGGCACCTTGACTTTGTACAATGGCCTTGTTTTGTCGCAAACTATGAGATAAGATCCATATGTCTTGGAACACTTCCAAAGCCTGCGATAAACCTACGAATTCGTACTGCCGCTTATTGTGCCTATTGCTTAAATACGTATCAAATACGAATTTAAATGCGGCGGAAGCGTAAAATATGCAATAGACACAATAAATAAATATATTAATCACATTAATATATAAGTATGGTATTGAGAACTCACCTCTACGTGTAACGTTATACACATAATTTTTTTGTATTTCGCATGGAGACCAACTAGTGGGAAGTTCTAGTCACTAACACGGTGGGCTTGGTGAGCTAGAACAATAGCCCTTTGCGCAGCACTGGGTTTAACTCTTAAACTTTAAAATGGCCGGTGTGTGTTTTTCATCATTTTCTTCAAAAGGATAAAAAATGGAGAATTTAAAGCAATTCACAATTGCTCCAATTAGAACCATAAAGAAAAATGAAATAATTTTATTTTTCTCTTTTTTTCTTCTTCTTCTTCCCCGGTCATTCTCTTCTTCTTTCTCTTTTCTCCATTTCCTTTCTCTTGTCTCGGCCAAATTAAAAAACACACTTAATTCACAAATTTCACACCTTTATCTTTATATATATATATATATATAATAAAATAATAATATAATATAATATAGGGAAAAGTTTATAAATAACTTTTTAATTATTTCATTATTCTTTTTTAACCAAATGTAAAATGGTTATATTTTATTAGCCAAATAACTTATTTTTGGATACATTTATCCTTATATCAAATTTATAATTTTCTTCTCTTTTTTCTACGAAATTTTAGAGATATACTGAATCAAAATTTATTGATAGCCCTTGCCAAAATCAAGTGCTGCTGAGGATCGCTTGAAATCAAAGAAATAGCTTGGTAAGTTTTCTAAACTTTGTTAGAAAATTTAAATTTGTTAGAAATTAATAAAATTTACATTTAAAATTAAAAGTAGTTGTTATTAATGAACTAAATGAGTTAGAATGGTATAAAAGACGTTGAAATTCTGTCAAAAATAAGTTTTGGAGTGTGTTTGGCGAAAACCAGATGGCGGTCGGTACGGCGGCCATCAAGTTAGGCATCACGAGGGCACATCTCAGGCCGGAGATGTGCCCCGAGATGCACATATTGTACGTGCCGCGGGTCCTAGATGGCCTCGCGGCATGCATATTGTGCGCATCTCGGGCTCAAGATGTGCCCCCGCGATGCGTATTTTTTTATTTTTAAATATTTTATCCTTTTAAATAATAATTTTACTAATTTTTTTTTTGTTTTTTCAAGTCATATGGAGTATGATGCAATAGTTATTTGTTTTGGAGGAAAGTAGGAGAGTTCTAGTGACGGGGAAGAAAGTTATGTTGATTATAGTAATTTTGGAATTTCGGTTTCGAAAGATATTAATTTTGAAGATCTTTTAAATGCAGTATGTTATACCTTGGGAGTCGACAATGTAAACTATAAGGTGACTTTGAAAATCAAAATTGATGCAACGAGATATAACCTAAAGCCTATTGAGATTAGAAACGACAGTGATGTTCGATTTGTTTTTAGCGCCAATAGAAGATTGTACTGTCCTTTATGTGTAATAGTGGATCCTAGAGCTCCCGTTTATGAAGATGATGTACAGCCCCTCAATCAAAATTCACCATCAATTCATGCTCATTTTATGTCAGCTAGCGGTAGCAACCAAGTGAGCCATACATCTCTATCAGTTCCAGCAGTGGTTCCTGCAAACACAACGAATGAGTATCACAATATTTCTCCTATACCCTTTAATGAAGACCCAGCCTATACACATTACGCTTGTGATGACATTGGAAATGTTGGGGATGTGGAAGGGGACTATAATGATGTTAGAAATGTTGATAATTTAGATGGGGATGATTAGCAGAAGGCGGACGTTGTTATGTTTCGATAAGCTCCCTAAATGTTGAAGCTAGAAGAAAAGATTTTTGTGAAGCGAAAAACCCCTTTGCGTTTATGCCTCCAATACCACCATCAGACTTGGGTATTTCGGATAAGATATCGAGTAATGGAATTGGCGATGTGTTTGTAAGAAAGTTATTTGATAGCAAAGACGAACTTCACCAGGCTATTAGTATGATACCACTTGGGCCCATGACAAGATTTGGAAGCACAATGATGATTCCGCTCGCATGACAGTGCATGCAATAAATCGATCTCGTTTTGTTGTTAAGGACGAAAAAAGAAATGGAATAGTGAACATCCCGGGGAAGTTATGTAGTTGTCGAAAGTTTGATATGCGGCAACTACCATGTCCTCATGCACTTGCAGTATGCAGGCAAGTCGGATTCCAGTACCAGACTCTTTGTTCGCGATATTACACGACTGAGTGTTGGTTGCATGCATACAGTGAACCAGTAAATCCGGTTGGTCATCCGTTAGATTGGATTGTTCCAGAGGAGTTGAGAGCTGCTGACATCCAGCCTCCTATAGTACGTCGGCAATCAGGAAGACGTCGGAAGAATCAAATTCTATCGTAAGGTGAGGCTCTCACGAAGAATGTATGCAGTTGCTATAAGCAACATAGACATAATCGACAAACTTGTCGAAACCCAATTCCATTACATGGCAGTTGATGTGTTCTTTATGAGTTATATTTGTATTTTAAAGTCATGTAGTTATAGGCCTTATTTGATTAGTTAATTTGTATTTTTTTTACGATTGCGTTTAATTGATAAGTTTATCATATTCCTTTTTTTTTTCAATGTCGTTAATAATGCATGCTTTGACTAATTATATTTTAAACCCGACCCAGAATCCTACAAAGTCCGCTATCAACCTTGAGAAATTCTATGAGGCAAACTCTAAAATGTTTCTTAATTTCCTTTTAGATATATTCTTATAAACATGGGAAAGTCAACTCTGAAATATCTAAGAAATGCCCCATACACGTTTTCCTAAATAATATTTTCTGATTTTGTGTCAGTTTATCTTTTATATAATTTAGACTCCACATCTTAGCATAAGCTGTCATTGATGCACGAAAAAAATATATGCTTTAGAATTCTATATTTTTTCGATACGTTCTCTTTCCTATAACAATAAAAAAATAAACAAAATACATTAATATTAAGAAAAATAATAATAAGGAAAAAGTTCATAAATAACATGCTACATATAACATACAATATCAATTACACAAACAATTAATTTAACACACATAAAAAATCATAATACATTATAATAATTAATTACTAACATATTAATCAACATATTATAATAAAATCAAACCAAAATTAATAATTAATTACTAACATATTAATCAACATTAATTATATATTAAAATCAAAATAATCATATATAAATTATAATTACATAAGGTACTCACAATAATAATAAAACATATTACAAACCAAAATTAATGAGTTATTTAAGCAAATTTTTCCATCTATTAGATCAATTCCTTCTAAATTCTATTTATGAAAAATTTTCTTTATTTAATTTAAATAAAATTACATTTATTTAAATTCTATTAATGTAATTTTATTAATATATTTAATTAATTTAAATAAAATTATAATTTATTTAAAAAAATCAAATTCAAAAAAAATAATTTCACGCCACGTGGCGAACAGTGCGGCATCGCGGATGTCCGCGATGCTGCACGCGATGCGCCCTAAGGGCGCATTGTGGGTGCGCACCGCGGGGACATCTCGGGTCAGATTTGCGCACCTGCGATGCGACCTTAAGGCGCATCGCGGGGCCATCTCGGGCCCGAGATGGCCTCGAGATTGGCAACGGCAGCCGGCGCCGCTCCGGCCGCCGTTTGCATCGCGAATATCGACCCAAAAATCTCATTTTTTTTGCCCATTTTCAACATTTCTTACACCATTCAAACCCATTTTCACATAGAATTTAATAATTTCATCTATTTCTAGCTTCAAATACAAATTCTAATAAATTTCTAACAATTTTATAAAGAAATTTAAATTATTCAAAAGTAAACTCACCAAAATTCGGCCATTTCTTTTGTTTGAAGTGAGAAATATGTTGTATAAGCTCCGATCTATGCAATGATAATTTCAAAATTTTTGATCTAACAATTTTTGATAATTTCGACGATTTTCGGGTGAGAGGGTCGTTAATATGATATATGGGCAAATGTGTCCAAAATGTTAATGTTTGGTTAATAAAGTATATTTCATTTTCATTAGGTTAAAAAAGCATAATAAAAAAATAAAAGGGTTATTTGTGAAATTTTCCCTATAATATATTATATAATAATAATATAATAATATAAATGGGTGCCAACTATTTGGCACCAAAAATAAAATATTAATATATATAATATCATATAATAAAATATTATATAATATAATATAATATAATAATATATTATATAATATAATATAATATAACTATTATTATAATGAGATATTTTGATTATTTAACAAATAAATAATCAAAGTGTGAAATGATCATTTTGCCTCTCATGAATAGGTACCATACCTTTAGTGGGTCTCATCAAACTCACACTTGGATAAATTTAACCGATGGTCTGTAATGTGTTACGTGTCATTATACAATTAGTAAATAATAATTATTGACTAATTATTGTATTTAATACTTAAAAACAGACACGCACGCATTATTGTGGTATTGCTGGATTAAACACTTTAATCTGGCATACTGCCCTAGTGCACAACGAGTACACTCTATGTTTATATATATAATATTTATATTTTATTTGTATGTGGATGATACTTGATTTATGTAGTGTTATTAGTATTATTTGTATAGATTAAGGACCTACTATTAGTATTGAGTTTATTTGTAAGACTTTAAATTTATTTTAGGACCAAATTGTAATACTTTGAAAGTTTTTAGGGTTAATTCGTAATTATTAAAAAATTAACAAAATTCACTCATTTTTGGTCGAGCCACCCCTTTTAGAGAGAGAAAAGAGAGAAATAGAGGGGAGAGAAAGAGAAAAAGAAGAAGAAAAAGAAAAAGAAAAAGAAATTAAAATTTTAAACTTTAAGAGGTATATCATAACTCTTTCTCAATTTGTTGGTGTTAATTAAGTTAATTTATTTAAATTTAAATTTCTAAAAATATGTAAAATTGGGGATTTGATGTTGATTTTATAAAATATATTGAGAATTGATGATGATTATGTAGATAACGTGATAAGTCATGATGAATTTGTAAAATTTCTACTTGATAGTTTCTTGATCCGAGAATTTTATAAATTTTTATACTTCGATTCTAGTTTTGGTTTTTGAGAATATGAAACTAGACATGTTTATAATCATTTAATACTTTTAATCAATTAAAAATTCCACAAATTAAAGTTTTAGTGAATTTACAAAAATGACCCTAAAAGTTTAGAAATTTCCTGTGTTAATAGTATGCTAAAGTGACGAACAATTTGTGATCTGCTAAATGATCTTAAAAAATTATGGATTTCTAGAATATGATAAATTTATATGTCTAATATGATATATTCAAAACTAAATATTTAGATCAATGTGATAAAATTGTTATGATTTTTTAAAATGTATCAGCTTATTGTACTGTTTGATCAACAGATTTTTTAAATCTATGGAATAAAATAGTTTTAAAATACTTTTTGCAGGAATTTTGAAGTAAAATATTTATTATGAATTGAGATATGTGTCAAGAGTAATTCTATGATAGTTTTATAATTTTTAAGTTAATATATGATTTTATAAAATTGGGAGACTGAATACTATCAATAAATATCTTGATCCTGTCAGGATAATAGTTTGGATTTGATGGTATTTATGAAATGGATTGTGTAGGAATTATGATATAATATTTATATATAAGAAGGTATATGAGTCAAGAATGATATATTCTTATTTTAGAGTAATTGAACATCATTTGATGTATAAGAAATTTTGTTAAGTGTAAGTGGTCAAAATGACAGGTTTGGAGAAACCAAGTAATTAGACCAATTCGATGTGATAAGTGCAATATGTGTAATTTTGTAAGCTATTTAAAGTATTTTGTGTGAATGGTGAGGCTTATGAAAGGATTAATCTACATTGATAGGTTAAGGAGAATTAAGTCTTATACTCGAAAGTGTTAAAGGTAAGTATACTAGACTTTGACTGAAATTACAATAAACATAGTAATTGTTTATGTATGGTTTTGTAAATGTTCTTAGAAATATGTTTATGTTATGCCAAAGTATATTTTGATATGAAATGTGAAAGATATATGTTTATGAATGTGAGCATTGATATTGAACATGAGTATACATAACATACATGTGTTTATGAAAGTAAGGGTTTCAAAATAAAATGTGTTTAACAAAGAAAGCTTTTGAAGTGGAATATGTCCATGAGAAACGTTTTGTGTTTTGAGGATGCTTGAACTCACTATTTACCTAGTAGGCACCTTATGTGATTTATGGAGCCTTTATGTGTGGCCTTTCCTTTGGGATTGGTATATGTTATGTGTTTCGTATGTAAGGAGGATCCTATTGGTACCTAAAGAAAAAGTGAGTCATCACATTCGTGTGGTAGCATATTGGTGCATGTGAGAGAACTCACTGATGATCAAGGTGAGGGTTTGGCTCTTACCTTCAGGCATGAACGTTATATATGTGTAATTTAAACCTCACTTGGGCTATTCTTCTCATACGGTATATCACCGACGGGTGACATTTGGCTCATTATGTGTTATGTAATATGAAAGTCCTACTAAGTAGTAGTTGGATGATGGTATTCCTATTATATTTTTTTGAAAGACTGTATAAGCGCTTACTGGACATGTGATTTGATAAGATTATGATTTTGATTTATCATGGCATATCATACACATGCATTTTGTATATATATATATATATATATATATATGTGTGTGTGTATGTGTGTGTGTGTGTGTTTGTTTGTATTTTTATATATAAAAAACCTAGTATGCTTACTGAGTTTTATATTTATTATAGTTTATGGTGATTTCAGGTAAATAAGGTACATGTGTACTTAGCGGATTTGGCAAAGCTTATACTGTCCCTTGGGTTCTCTAAGTTGCTAGGTTGCTAAGTATTTTATTTGTGGACACGTAGTTTAAGATATTTAATTTATCCTTAATGAATAAATGCTTATGTATTATGTTATTAAGTGTGGTTGTATTTGGTTTATATTTCACCAAGTATGGTCATAGGTTGATCTTTGTGCTTAACTTACTAGTAACTTGCTAAGGATTCCTATGTTGAATTCAAGTTTGAAATTTTATGCAATATTAATTATGAGTGCACATTATTAAATTAATGTAAGTTTTGTCGTGTGTTAAATCTTTTTGGTCTGGGACGTGATAGCTTTTAGCGGTATCAGAGTTAAGATATAATTCTGTAGACTTTTAGGTGTCGAGTCAAGGGAACTGAGCAGATGCTAAATCCTTAGGATTATATTTATAGCTTTGTTGTGTAAATGTTTGACATCTTTATTAATTTTTGTATGATTTTGAGAAGATGACACATTATTCAAGAACTGCTAAGATTGTTGATATTGTAGATAATGGTACTTTTGTGAATCTTGATGTTACCATCTATGATTTTTTTAAGTTGTGACTAATATACTTAGTAAGAATGATGTCGAACATCTTATAATGATAATTTGCGTGTTATAGAGTAAATTGAGATAATTTTCTTAATGTTAAAATATAGAGAAGTAGAGTATTGAAGATATCAATTGAAACAACTTTTATTGAAATAGAAATCTTGCCAAGAAAAAAAAGGAAAACAACAACAATGGCAGCAACAAAATATTAGTAAAGGCTACAAATGGAGATTTAAATCTATTTTACGCTTTTTCCCACTATCATGAGTAAATCAATCTAACTGATACAATGTTGGATTAGGTAGAGGGATAAAAGACTGTAATTGATCAACAGTTGGAGCAGAAATAAGAATTTGTCGTGCTAGAAGTGGGATGAATTATCTTTCCGCTGCATAGTCAAGAAAATATAACAACCTATTATAAAAACTATTAATATTTAACAACCCAATGAGTTTTTAGTGGATTTGTAATTGTGCCCATGAGACAATTTAAAAATTTTCGTCCAAGGTCCCGAGACTTCCTGGTAGAGCTATGAAGGCATCTGCATACCTAAGAATTTGTGCCGTCCGCTCGTGCATAGATGAGACTTGTAATCATTCTCAACTGTTTTTACTATAATATTTTCAATAGCTAAAGGTTTTAGAATGATACTCAAAACTTGACTACCTTTATTTTGTGTAGTTTTTGTCACAGACCCTATTAACCTACAGCTACCTCATTCATATACTAAATGTATATTTCACTCAGCTAACACCTTACCAAGATTTTCAGCAGTTTTTACAAACTCTTTAGTATTTTAAGGGTTAGATCCACAAAAGACACAAATTTTTGTGAATTTACGAGCTGAGATTTCATCCATTGTTACGCTTACCCTAATCTTTGAATGTTTTTGAGTTTGTATAAGGATGCAAAAATAATGTATTTATAGAAAAAAAAATGGGTTGCTGCGATGTAAAGCCTATATGAGCCGTTAGATTTTTTTATTTTTTATTATTAGAGAAAGAGACTGAGTTTTAAATACAAAATTTTCAAACACAAATAATAATAGCTATGGGTGTTGGTTATTGTGAGAAAAAAGTTTGTAGTTTAAATGAATTTGTTTTAAAAAAAATGATAACAGCTGTGGAGTATATATGTAAGTATGTTCAAATATATTTTCTTCAGTTCTTGTGAGGCAAAAAGAAAATAATAAGTTTTACTTTATCATTTATAAGGGACAATAGACAGCAAAATTATGAAAATGCTAAGAACATAGTCCTAAAATGCTTTCACTGCAACAAAAAGAGCCATAAGAGGGTTGATTGTTATAAGTTTAAGAATTAGCTAGAGAAGAAGATGAATGAACAGGGTATGTCATCTACCTATATCTGTTTTAAATCTAATTTAGTTGATGTCCCTTTAAATTCATGGTGGCTTCATAGTGGTGCCAATGTTCATGTTGCAATTACTTTATATGCTATAAGAAATCTGAGGAACCTAAGGGAAAAAGTGTCAAAACTAAAAGTTGGCAATGATGTTGAGATTGACATTCAACATATTGGAACTATTGTCTTAGAATAAGACTCTGGTTTTCAGTAAGTTTTGGATAATGTTTTCTATATACCTTCATTTAGAAGTAATTTGATTTCGCTTTCAATACTTGATAAAGCTAGATACTCTTTTACTTTTGCAAATAAAAGAGTTGAGATGATTTATAATTCTAAAGTCATTAGCAGCTGTGTTTTATCTGATGGGATTTACAAATTATATCTATTAACTTATAAATATGATTATTCCTATAATGTTAAAAATATTATAGCTAAAAGATCTTTGACTAGGAAAATATCTTTATTGTTATAGCATAAATGTTTGAGGCATATTTCTAAGGAATGAGTAGAACATTTAATTCAATTAGAGATACTTCCTCCTCTTAATTCTAATGACCTAGGAGTTTGTGTTGATTACATAAGAGAAAATTTGACAAAAACTAAGAAAAAAGTTGCCACTTGTAGTCAGAACATGTTAGAGATCATTTATATAGACATTAATGGGTCTTATTCTACTAACCTATGTGGTAATAAGTATTTCATTACATCAATTGATGATATTTTTCAATATGGCTATGTTTATTTGATCAAAGAAAAGGCAGATGCTATTGAAATATTTAAAGTATTCCAAACAGAGGTTGAAAAACAGTTAGAAAAAATCATCAAGATTGTAAGATTTAATTGAGGTGGTGAATATTATAGGAAACATGGTGATGTCGATCAACAGATGGGTCTATTTGCAAGGTACTTACAAGATAATGGTATTGTTGCTCAATATATTATGCCTGAAAGTCCTTGACAGAATGGCGTGGTAGAGAGACATAATCACGCCCTTATAAAAATGAAAATGAGCATGATGAGCAGATGTAATTTGCTAGAATACTTATAAGGAGAATTCATCAAAACAGCAACTTATATTTTGAACTATGTTCCTAATATGTCAGTGTTTAAGACACCCTTTAAATTATGGATAGACGAAAAACTTAGTTTGAATCATTTTAAAGTATGGGGGTGTTCAGCTGAGGTAAAGATTTATGATCCTTCTTTAAAAAAGGCAGATTTAAGAACTAGTAGATGTTATTTTATTGGGTATCCTAGTCACTCAAAAGGATATAAATTTTAATGTTCGACTTGTGGCACTAAAGTTGTTGAACCTCAGATTGCAAAATTTTAGTGTTAAATGTTACTGAAGATATTCCATCTCAATTCCATAAAAGAGTGAAACCCTATGATATTATTTCTTTACCATTGTCTGCTTCATTTATTAATCCTGAAGGTGTCATCATTGATCATGGGATTCAACAGGGAGTTGATACAATTAATCCTCCTGCTACTGAAGAAACTTCTATTGTAAATGAGATTCCTATAACCAATGAGCCTACAAATGAATATTCTTTTGAAGTACGAGGAGATCACAAAGAACAAGAAGGGTTGCTATTTCTAGTGACTATTATGTTTATTTTGAAGATGAAGAGTATGATATTGGGAAAGAGGTAGACCTAATAACTTATCGTGAAGCTTTCAAAAGTGTTCAGGCAAGTTAATGGTTACTTGCCATGAGAGATGAGATGCAATCTATGTTTGATAATGATGTTTAAGAACTTGTGGATCTTTTTAAAGGATATAAACCTATAGAGTGTAAATGGGTATTCAAGACCAAGAGAGACGACAAAGGAAATATTGAAAGATTCAAGGTTTGATTGATTGCAAAAGGGTATAAAGCAAGAAGGCATTGATTTCAAAGAGACATTTTCACCACTTTCTACTAAAGACTCATTTAGGATAATTATAGAATTGATAGCTCATTTTGATTTAGATCTTTACTAGATGGATGTCAAGATAACTTTTCTCAATGAATATTTGAGTGAGAAAGTCTACATATCTCAACCTAAAGGATTTAAATAAAATAAAAAAGGGAATATGGTATGTAGATTAAAAAGGTTTAATTATAGTCTTAAGTAAGCTTCTCGCTAGTGGTACTTGAAATTTAACAAAATGGTGACCTCTTCTGGTTTGATAAAAAATAAGTTTGATCAATGCATATACATAAAGACTAGTAGGAGCAAGTTCATTTTTCTGGTGCTCTATGTTAATGATATCTTACTTGTTAGTAGTGATGGAAATATCTTAAATGATACCAAATGCCTTTTGTCTACTAATTTTGATGTGAAGGATCTCGGTGAAGCATCTTTTTTTTTTTTGGCATTAAGATTTGTCGTGACAAATCTTGAAACATCTTAGGACTATCTTAGATAGCCTATATTGATCGTGTGCTTAAAAGTTTTAATATACATACGTGTAAAGCAGGTGAGGTGCCTATTGTAAAAGGAGATAAACTCATTAATGAACAATGTCCTAAGAATAATTTAAAAAAGGAAGTCATGAAGACTATTCCTTATGCTAGTGCAATTGGTAGTCTGATGTATGCACAAGTATGTACGAGACCTGATATTGCCTTCATAATTAATGTTCTTAGTAGATATTTGTTAAATTCTGGGTATGATCATTGGGTTACTGCAAAGAAAGTCATGACATATCTATAAAGAATGAAGGACTTTTATGCTTGTGTATAAGAGGGTTAAAAATCTTGAGGTAGTTGGATACTCAGGCTTTGATTTTGGTAGTTGTTAAGACGATCACAAATATACTTCAAGATATATCTTTATGTTGGCTGGTAGAGCCATTTCATGGAAAAGTGTTAAGTAAGGTCTAATTGCATCCTCGACTATGTACGCTGAGTTTATAGTTTGTTATAGTGCATTCTCTCGAGCTGTTTAACTAAGAAATTTAATCTCAGAGCTATAAATTATTGATTCCATCTCTCGACCCATTATGATAATAATGCAGTTACATTATATTTTTAAAAAAATAAGATCAATAGTGGTAAAAACATATGGAAATTAAGTACCTCATAGTCAAGGACTTAGTAAAGAAATGAGATATTTTGATTGAGCATATAAGAATCCATGTTAGCTAATCCACTAAACAAAGGTTTAAGGCTCATAGTGTTTAAGAAAGATGTTATGAATATGGGTGTCATTGAGTTTTTGGTTTTTTTGGTTTAGTAGAAGTTTATGCACATTCTTTTGTTTTGATTATTATGTCGTGCAAACAATGATCACTATTGATATGCATTTTGTAAAATTGAATTCTTTATGATGATCATAATTATTGTTCCATATTATATCTTTTTAAATTGAATGCACAATATAGTATCTTAAGATATTGTGCCTTAAGAGTTACAGTTGTATATTTTTGAATGTCACATATAATAGTTATTTTGAGATCTCATATTAAACCGTTGGTAACGTATCACTTGTTAAAGTCAAGAAATTTCATTTTGATTGAGAAATTACAGTTATAATTTTTATATTGATTTTGATTTTGTTGAGAAATGGTAACGAAGACTAATAAGAAACAATGCATATTTTATGATCACATGTTAGTATTGATTTCTTACTACACTATTGGGTTTACGATCCATATCGATATAATTATTATTATTTGTGATTATGAATGGTCTTATATTGTTGAGTTTAACATATAGATCATCATAGTCTAATATTAAGATCATATTGGACCGGATAATTTTTTTAAAATGCTATTTATGAATTATCAATTTTTTTAAAAGGTGTGGCCACGCTAATTAATTTTTCTATTATTAATCCAAGAGTCTTATTTTTAAAAATAAATTTAATAAATACTTAAAAATCAATTAATATTAGCTCAAGTGGGAGAATATTGAAATTTTTTTATTAAATGTGGACTAACATTAATTGAATTTTTTTATTTTATAAAAATGAGTTAATTGGTAATCCATTAATTAATCAATCCAATATATTTAGTAATTACTTTTGAATTTAGCTGTAGTATCTTTTGTGTAGCAATCCAGGTGAGTGTCCAGGTGAGTGGCAAGTGTAGGATTTTGGGTCTCATTGAAACCTGTTATGGGAAGGTTTAGTGTAGAATTATAATTTTGTGTATAAAAGATAAGTCCCATTTCTAATTTACTCTAACTTTTGAGAACAGTACGTTCTTTTTCATTAAGAGTCATTGACTATTAATCTAGGTCATAAAGAAAAAGACTAAGTTTTAATCCGCTACAACAATCAATCAATCAAATCAATCAAAAGTAATGACTCAAACAGACACATTTTTTATAACATATTTTTAAATTATTATGTCCTTTTATTCATATATGGTATTAATTTATAATCGTTGAATTTTGTAATATTGTGGATGTTAATTAAATTAAATATCCAACAAAATAAACTCATACTAAGCATTTAAGGTACATGATTAACATTTACCAAACATTTTACCTATTATATTTTAGAAGTACAGCAAAAATAAAACTATCCCTACACGAACCTTATACCCTAAAATGCTTAATTAAATTATTAACGAACATATTCTAAACTCGATATTGCTTAGATTAATCAATACCTAAAAGCATAGTTTAGTGGTAATCATATGATCTCTCAGACTGATGTCGAGATTAAGAGAATAGGCTTCTTTTCAGAATAATCCCGTAATCTAAAAACTTTGATTACATGATTCTTTTGTTATATTGTAAGAAACAATTTCCTTAATTAGCTTACATCAACATTATTTTTCAGAATAATAATATCAAAATCTCTCTTATAGCTACATGCTTTGCTAGTTGAAACAGAGGCATATACACAAGCAATTTCCTGGTACAATGCGAAAATTGCTCCGAAAACCTTGATCGTGAGTCTGATCAATCCATCTCCTGAAGAATGATCCTGCAATAAAGCAAGCAATGCATAGCAACAAAATCGTTTTCCCGGAAACTGTTTTCCTCCTCATTTTCCTAGGATCGTTTCAGCCACCCTTTGCGCATCAGCTTATAATTGTTTGTGCCCTTTGTCAATCTTCTCCATGAAAACAAAAATAAATAAATAAATAAACTCAAATTAAATCAGCTTATGTATGTGAAAGTTTTTTGTAATGAATATTTTGATTGAGTGATCATTGTATAACATTATGTAATATGTATGCAATATTTCTTGCCGAAAACCCCCGAAATTTACTTAATAAAGCTGAAAATGTTGCATTTCTACAATGTAATATAAAAATACTATGAAGCTAGCTATACCTTTAAGAAAAATGGATGATAATGAAAAAACCGTCGTTGAATTTGAATGGAAAGTGCTCGTAACAGAAGATATATAGGCAGCCAACTTATTTGCGTATAATAGTAATCCCTCCATATTTAAGGGCGGGCTAGCTCTTCAAGTCAATTAATTGAATCAATTAGCAGGCAATGTGGCTAATTTAATAACGGCAGTTCAATCATATTGTTTTCATGATTCAAACATATTGTGTGCTTTTAACAAACTGGAGTTGCTCCATTTCTTTGAGTTTCTTGTTTAAACGGCACAAAAAACGAAAGAAAATTAACTAATTCAAATGTTTTTAAGACTTAATTTTAGGGTCAAGATTTTGGTTTTGAAACCGCAACTTATGTGGAGTAGAAGCAGTAGCCGTAGAATTTATCTCGGAGAGTGTTTAATAGACCACTAATAGTAAAGTAGAAGTAATTTTTTATCAAATACTTTATTTATCTAGCTTCAAGGTGAAATAGAAATACGCTTATTTGAATTTGTTAGAAAATTGAGGGGTGATGTAGGGTCGCAGTTAAAGTAAAATTGAGAAAAATAATAAAAATAAAAATAAGACAAAACACAAGTTTACGTAGTTCGGCTTTTATCCTACGTCCACAAGCAAAGACAGAAGAATCTTTTACTATTAGAAATAGAGAATATAAGTATTGTAGTGTTTTAGCCTTACAACCCAAAACCCCAATACACCCAATTCTCTCAAATCACTCAAAAACTCTTTCAAAGCTTTTGAAACTCTCTCTAATTTGCAATGAAAAATCAATTGCTAAACTCTCCCATTTATAGGGAGAGTTTAGCATGGTGGACAGCCATGAATGCTGTCCACATTGCTGGCACCGTGTGCCAGCAATTATGTAGCTGGCACACGGTGCCAGCTACCAACATTTCTCCCACTTGGAGATTTGATTGAAAATCAATCAAGTCTCCACACCATTCTTTCTTCTTCGCCAAAGTCATGTTGCCTATGTGTCTGCTAGGCCATGCAACGATATGCACCATACAAATTTGTTGGTATTGGTGGGCTTGGTCAACACATCTGCTAAGTTATCATTTGTATGAATTTTTTTCATATCCACACTTTCATCTTCTACCACTTCACGAACAAAGTGATATTGAACACCTATGTGCTTCGTTCTTGAATGAAAAGCTGGATTCCTTGCAATGTGCAAGGCACTTTAACTGTCACAAAACAATTCAACTTTCTCTTGCTTATGCTCGAGCTCCTCCAGTAATCTTTGTATCCAAATTGCTTACTTGAAAGCTTGTGTAGCTGCCATATATTCTGCTTCTGTAGTAGATAATGCCACAACAGTTTGCAGTTTTGAAACCCAGCTTACAGCTCATTCTGCAAGTTTAAACACATTGCCAATAGTAGATTTTTTTTATTATTAATGTCTCTTGCAAAATCTGAACACACATAGCCCTTAACAATAAAATCTGATCCTCCGTAACATATAGCAACATCTGAGGTACCCTTAATGTATCTAAGGATCCTCCTGATACAACCCCAATGCTCTCTACCAGGATTTGCCATGTATCTACTAACTGCTTCCACTGCTTGTGCAATGTCTGGTCTGGTACAAATTATAGTGAAAATTAAACTTCCCACTGCTGATGCATATGGTATTCGAGACATCTCATTCCTCTCTGCTTCTTTGCTAGGACACATCTTAGAGGATAACTTGAAATTAACAAGGAGTGGGGTACTAATTGGCTTACAATCTTGCATGTTGAAGCGCCACAAGATTTTCTTTAAGTAGTTCTTCTGAGAAAGCCAAATCTTCCTGTTATTTCTGTCTCGGTGAATTTGCATCCCTAGAATCTTGTTTGCTGGTTTAGGACCAGCCAACTGTGCCTTCAATTCTTGGACTCGATCTTTGTTGAGGCCTACCACCAACATGTCATCCACGTACAACAGCAAAATAATGAAATCATTATCATCTTTAACCCTTTTGTAGTATGTAGAATGGTCTGAACTAAGTCTGTTGTATTCAAGGCTGATGATATAGGAATCAAATCTCTTGTACCAACACCTCGGCGCCTGTTTGAGACCGTACAGAGATTTGTTCAACCTGCAAACCAAGTTCTCTTTTCTTTCTTCTTTAAAATCTTCTGGTTGGAGCATATAAATTTCTTCTTCAAGTTCTCCATGAAGAAAAGCTGTCTTTACATCTAGCTGCTCTAGATGTAAGTCAAATGTAGCACATATTACCTGGACTATTCTAACTGTCGTGAGTCGAACTACAGGGGAAAATATTTCATTAAAGTCAATACCTTATTTCTGAGCATAACCTTTCACCACCAATCTCGCACGATACCGCTCCACTTGGTCATTGTCATCCCATTTGATCTTGTAGACACATTTGTTTCCAATGACTTTTCTTCCACGTGGTAGTGCAACTAGCTCCTATATTTTGTTCTTATGCAAGGCTTCAATCTTTTCTTACATTGCTGTCATCCATAGAGAAACATCTTGACTTTTAGAAGCCTCCTGGAAAGTTGTTGGCTCTCAATCCTCTGTTAGAAGGCAGTATGCAACATGAGCCTCCATGACATACTCCGAGTGCCATGATGGTGGTCGTCTCTCACGAGTTGATCTACGATCATCTGTAGCCTCAGACTCTACTGGTTCTTGTTCTTCATGCTCTGGTGCTGCTTCAAAAGAATTTAAATCTTCTTGTACTTGATTATTTTTCATTTGTACTGTTGTAATCTATGGATTTTCCTTCACTGTGCTATCATCTTTATCATTCCTTTGCAGTTTATCTTCTGCAAATATCACATCTCTGCTGATAACGACCTTGTGGGTAGTGGGATCCCACAAGCGATACCCCTTGACTCCATCAGCATATCCCAAGAAAATGCATTTTCTGGATTTTGGATCCAGCTTCGTTGTTTCTTAGGGATTATACATCACGTACACAGGACTTCCAAATGTATGAAGACGAGAATAATCAACTAGTTTTCCAGTCCACATCTCTATCGGTGTCTTCAACTCAATTGCTGTTGATGGTGACCGATGTACCACATAATATGCGGTTTTGACTGCTTCTGCCCAAAATGCCTTGGCTAAACCTGCAGTTCTCAACATAGCTCTTGTTCTCTCCAACAAGGTTTTATTCATCCGCTCTGCTACTCCATTCTGCTGAGGCGTGTAAGCTGTGCTAAATTGCCGCTTGATGCCTTCTTGTTGACAGAATGCAATAAAATCCTCACCAGTATATTCTCCTCCATTATCTGTCCTTAAACACTTGATCTTCTTTTCTGATTTAAGTTCTACACGCGCTTTGAATATTCTGAAAACTTCAAACACATATGACTTCTTCTTGATTGGATACACCCAACATCTCCTAGAGTAATCATCTATGAATGATACAAAATATCTCGCTCCTCTTAAGGACATCACCAGTGCTTGCCAAACATCAGAGTGGATCAATTCTAGAATTTCTTTACTTCTATAACTGGATGTGCTGAACTTTAATCTGTGCTACTTACTTGTGACACAGTGCTCACAGAAAGGTAAATGAACCGATTTGAGCCTAGGAAGTAAATTTTGATCAGAGAGAATCTTCAAACCTCGTTCCGACATATGGCCCAGTTTACAATGCCACATTATCGTCGTTTCTTCTGCTGAACTAGTTGATGCAACAGATGCATCTCCTTCCTGCAGTGTTTTTCCATTAATCATGTACAAATTTGCAGCAACCTTTTCTGCCTTCATTACTACAAGCGCGACTTTGTGAATTTTTATTATCCCATTTTCAATTTGAGTCTTATACCTAGTGTTATCTAATTGTCCTAATGAAAAAAGATTCTTCTTAAGGCCTTTCACATGTCACACCTCCTGAATAATATGAACAGTACCATCGTACATCTTCATCTTGATGGATCCTATTCCAGCGATTTCCAAAGTATGATCGTTCCCTATATATACAGATCCTCCAGAGGTAGGTTCATATTGATGGAACCATTCTCTCTTAGAGGTCATGTGCCATGTAGCTCCAGAATCCATGAGCCATACATCAGAGAACTGTTTTTTGCTTTCAACAACTGTTACTGCCTCGCTGTATAAAATTTCACCATCATCTGAGGTGCTTGCAATATTCCCTTGAGGTTTTTCCTCTGCACTTTTCTTCAATCCCCAACAATCCTTCTTCAGATGGCCTTTCTTGCCACAATGGTAGCATTAGACGTTCTTTTTACTTTTGAATTTTGGTCTACCAGGAGTTTGACTCCCACTGGGGTCACGTTCTGTTGATCTACCTCTCATTATTGTCAAAGCTTCTACTTGCTGCGAACATTTCTGTTTGTCTTCTTTATTTTTTCGTCTTTGTTCTTCTCCCAATACAGCAGTTGTAATATCATCGAAGACTAAGAAGTCCGTTAGGATATTATTCATCAAGTTGATGATGAGTTGATCATACGAATTTGGTAGGCTTTGAAGTAAATCTCCGCACGTTCACCTGCCTCTATTTTATGCCCCAAGGAAGTGAGTTGGGGAAATAGAGTATTTAATGTGTTGATGTGTTCCGTCACTGAAGTAGATTCTGTCATTCGAAGGGTGTACAATCTCCTTTTTAAGAAGATCTTGTTGTGCAGAGATTTAGCCTCATATAATTTAATGAGAGTATCCCAGATCTCTTTTGCTGTCTTCTTTTCTGCAACACTGGATAGCACATTATCAGCAAGTGCTAAATGCAGATCAGCAACTGCATTACTGTCAATCTCATTCCACTTGATATCATCAGTGATACCAGCGGGCCTTTCATCAATTGCTTCTAAGCACTTATTTTTCCTTAAAATTGCCTTTATTTTTATTTTTCACAATGTAAAATTACTTCCATTGAACTTCTCAACTTTGTATTTTGCCGCCATTGCTTTTCACCACGAACTGCTTTCTGCTAGGATCAGCTCCCACTGTTTTATATGAATAGTAACTGTATGTATGAACAGTAACTGTATATGTGAATAGTAACTATATACGTGAATAGTGACCTCATTCAATCAGAAGCTCTGATACCACTTGTTAGAAAATTGAGAGGTGATGCAGGGTCGCAGCTAAAGCAAAATTGAGAAAAATAATGAAAATAAAAATAAGATAAAACACAAGTTTACGTGATTCGGCTTTTAGCCTACGTTCACGAGCGAAGACAGAAGAATCTTTTACTATTAAAAATAGAGAATATGAGTATTGTAGTATTTTAGCCTTACAACTCAAAACTCCAATACACCCAATTCTCTCAAATCACTCAAAAACTCTCTCAAAGCTTTTGAAACTCTCTCTAATTTGCAACGAAAAATCAATTGCTAAACTCTCCCATTTATAGGGAGAGTTTAGCATGGTGGACAGTCATGAATGGTGGACTGCTGGCACCATGTGCCAGCAATTATGTAGCTGGCACACAGTGCCAACTACCTGCAGAATTGACGCTTAGAAGTTTTGTTGTAAAAAATTATCATATGAATTTAACGAAACAGATTTAGAAGTTCAGGATTTACAACTTCTTTCAGTAACTTTAAACAAACAATTTTTTTTTTTAATACAAATTCAATAATTTTTGAAAAATTTTGAATTATTCGCCAATATTCAAAATAATGAAAAGAAAAACAAACAATTTAAAATAAAAGTATAAGAATTAGTGATTCAAAATTAAAACATGATTTTAAATTGAAGATTAATGAAGGGTTGACACGAGATCAAATTCACATTGAATGGACAAATAAGAGAACAAAAACAGAGAGTTATAAGCAAGGAGGGATCAAAACAAGTAAGAAACCTTTTCTAGACTTGAGCACAATGGCATTGAACACATAATCACCGATGCCACAGAGCTCAATTTTGAAAAAAATTTATTTTTAGCTCATATCGATATTTTTGAGTGAGATTTAATCTCTCATATGTATGAACTCTTATTTTAATTAAAAATATAATTTTTTTTAGAGACGCTTTAAACACTATATAAATCTTTGTAACCTCTAAGAGTAATCAAGCATTAGAAAAAAATTAGAAAGCTAAAGAGTCTTGAATGTTAAGTTTACAAGAAAGTGTCATGGAATACTTGAGATCTAAGTGATTAAGAAATCATTGATAAGTCATTGAGAGCTCTCTCTTGATTGTATTTTTTTATTATTATTATCTCTTGTGACAGATATTTGTGATTTGAGTTTTTCGTAAACTAAATAAAAGAGGTTAGAATTCCGAGATTAATTGTGGACGTAGACATTTATTATCAAACTACATAATTTTTTTATGTAATTATTTATCTCTTTATTTTAATTTTTTTATTTATAAGTGATGTCTTTTACACACTTATAAAATTTATTTATATAAACTAGACATTTTATATGTTTACTTAAACAAAATGTTAAATATTCTAAAATTTATCTCAAAAAGTCATTCCTAACGAAATAACATATCACGTGATATTTAAGTGAATTCAAAATTTTATTAGGTAATTTAATGCACTATTTAATATTTACATGATGAATGTGGCCTTATTTTCAATACACATTTTATGATCATTTTTACAATATTTAACATTACTCTTTTAATATCTAACATTATTCTTTTTTGGATTTGTTAAAGGGCAATAAATTATGAATTAGAAGTTTTGCGTTCCAGTGTTTTACTTTTACAACACTTGAAAAAAAGGGAAGGAATTTTGGAAAAAATAAAATTATAGCTTTTATTGCCCTTAAAAATTTGGATTTATATAGATTTAAGATGATTGAGCCTAACTTAGAGAAGTATAAAGGTCAACTCCTTCGACTCAACAAAACTCGTCGAACACCACCAACAAAATAAGTTGTTCATATTTAGCTCAAAATGTTATTAGATCAAGCCACAACCCAAATACATGTTGAAGCTTAATAGTCGTCATTTGACAAGAAAAACCTCCAATATGAATGGGCACTCTCTAAACCGTGACCAAAGAATCCCCTTATTAATTCATAATAAAGACCCGTCCTCAACACACCACCTAGAGATCCCAATGTAAAGCCAAATAATTTCCTTTTTTACAAAAAAATTGAGCATGTAACTAAAAACTTCCAAATCCTCCTCATAGTTTTCTATTGCTCTGAGCACTCCTCACTAGATCCAATCATTTCTCATCAAGACAATGATCATCAATATTTTGAAGAACAACCCTGAAAAGTTCAAAGACGAATAAAACATTGACACTTAAGAGTAAAAAAATACACCATCCAAAGAATTCAAGAAGAATTAGAATCCGGACAAGGAGGCCTTGGTAGATGACTAGAGTGTCAGAGGTACAAATTGATAGATCGTAAACTTAAGTGAAATATAAATGAAGATACCGGGTTTGAGGCATATATATAAATAAGAACTTAAGCAAAATTTTACTATGTATCTAAAATAAAATAAAATAAAAATCGTTTTGAATACCCACCTAGCTAGGTTCAAGGAGGCTCCATTGCCAATTGATTCAACTTTTATTAGGTTAAACTTGATATTACTCCATTAAGACACTTGGAACTAAATCTTATTAGATTTAACCTACATCGATAGGAGATGCTCATAAATTTCCAACGTAAGAATATCGGAATTAAAGTATTTACTGTTGTGGTTCAATGGTAAAGAACTAATACATTTTATTTCTCTTTACAAAAATTTTATGTTGGAATTCCTCTCTTTTAATTCAATATATATATATATATTTATTTATATAAGAACAAAATTCGTAACACCTCTTTTTTAACATAATTTTTTAATAATTAATTTTGATTTAATGAACATGATTTAAAGTAACGTGGTATTTTTTTTATTTTTTAAAACATTATTTAATTAAGATTGAATCACCACTCAATTTAATAATTTATTCTGTTTTCTTTTTTGTTCTCTCACCCATGTGCCCAAGCTTTATTTTTTTTTTTTTTATTGTTTTTACTTTTCTCTTTCTTTCTTTATTCTCAACAATTCGTTTCTCACACAAAATACAACTGAAAATTACAAGCAAAACACAATTGAAAGTTACAAGCATCAAAGAAAGAAAAATGACAAAACAATTAGAAAATATAACATCTAATCCTCAAACAATATCTCCCGTAAGTTATGGTTTTAATTTTCATTTTTAGCTATATTTTATTCATTCATATATATAATTAGATTGTCTGTTTATTTTCTTGGTTGTGACTATTTTTTTTCGAATTTGTTTTCAATATTTGAACTTATTATGCCATTGATTAGTAATTTATGTATGTGAAATATCGATGGATGCCATTGATTGTGTCGTTTCTATCTGTGTGTGTGTTAATGGATAATTTTATTGAAATTTTGATATAGGTAAAATATGCAGCTCCTCGCTTAGTAGTGCTCATGAAATCTCTTCACGAGAGAGACAACAATGAGATTATTGTGTAGACAAATGATTAGGAGATCCTATTCATCAGTCCTACTAAGGTTCCACTACCAGAATGAAAAGTGTGATATATTGGTATTGAAGCAAATTAGTCCATCGACAGATTTACATCTTCAAACTTTAAAAACTAAGGAGAACCCAATTGTCTCTAATACTCTTTGTTGACATCTCCTTGCTAATAATACCAAAACGATATGCAGATGATTTGAAGTGATGTGACTGTTTTTAATTTATTCATATATATATATATAATTAGATTGTTTATTTATTTTTTTGGTTGTGACTTTTTTTTTCATATTTGAACTTATTATGCCATTGATTAGTAATTTATAATAGCAAACTAGAAATATTGATGGATGCCATTGATTGTGCTATTTTTATCTCTTTTTTCTTCTTTCTTTTATGTGTGTTAATCTTACTAATCATAATAAAGCAATATAGATTATTATTGCTAAATCAAAACTTGGTAAATCAAATTTCCTATCAAAGGCTTGTGAAGTTGTTACTTAGATTCATTAACCAATTATAGATAATTATCATTGAAAAAATTATTTAGGTGCATAAAGTTAGCTATTCAAATACATGATTTAATATATTTGTGAAAATATTAATTAAAAATTATTAAAATATGATTTGGGGATCAAGCCAAGTGTGTAGGGTGTACACGGATTGAAGACGGATGTGAAAAGAGGCAAAAAATGAGAAGGCGCACCATGCGACCAGCGCCGTGGCGCCCAGAACAGAACACTCAGCGTCGCGGTGCCAGGAAGACAGCGCCGCAACGCTCAGCAGAAGCGCGCAGCGCTGGAGCGACGAGATCCCAGCGCTGCAGCGCTGGACGCGGGAACAGTATCCCGAAATTAGGAAACTTCCTAATTTCGTCTCTCACTTGCTCTAGGATTCCCTAATACGACTCCTACATATATAGGAAAAACCTAGGACGTCCCAATGCCTATATAAAGGCTATCAATTGGCTTGTAAACACATCTTTGTGATCTTAACAATCTTTGTGATCAAGTTAGTGAGATCTTTGTGATCTTAGAGAGATCTTAGTGATCAACAATAATCTTAGTGATTATTCTTAGTGGTTCTTTGTGAGAGAAAATCCTTAGAGAGTAAGAGAGAGTTTTCTTTGTGATCTTTCTTGTAATATGCATATTTTATGGTTGTCTTGTGATTCATAATAACAGAAGAGTGTAATCTTGATCCGCTGTGGACGTAGGCAAGTTGCCGAACCACATAATTCTTTATGTGTTCTTCTTTTACCCCTTTCTCTCTTTTATTTCTTAATAACTTATTCTGCATTATTATATTACTTGAGTGAATTGTTTAACTTTATTTATGTGCTTCCGCTTCAACAATATTACATTTTATTTAAGTCGTTGAGATATTTTTAGAGAAAAGTAGAGAAATAAGTATCGTCAAAGACTCTGATGAGCAATTCAAAGCACCACATATTGGGATTTTTTTTTGAAACAATGGACGAAGCCCAAAGCTACAATGAAGATTATGGTCGGCAACATATATGGATTTTGGATCGGACTTGATCTTCTTCTAAGACTAGATGTGGTTCAAACGAGGTAATTAGTAGACAGTTTATGTGTGCACATAAAGAAAATATTTATCAAAGAATACAAGATATGAGACTATAGAAGAAAATAATGAGACAAAGATATCTGAGAAAAAAAATGTTAATCAAGGAGGTAGAAGACATTCAACTATTAAATGTAGGTACAAAGCAAGAATACATATTATACATGATAAATGGTCTAATAAATAGAGAGTTTCTATGTTCAATGACACTCACAATCATAAAGCAGTTAGCCCGGCAAAGAGAATGAAAATGAAGTCAAATAAATATATGCTTGCAGTCGCTAAAAATTTGACTGAAATATTTCAAAAAGAAAATGTGCAAATTGGAAAAGTGTGTTTAGTTCTTGGTCAAGTAGAAATTGGTTTTAACAGTAGAGATTATTATAATTATTTGAGAAATGTTCGGCATAGACAGCTAAATGGAGGGGAAGCTCAATGCAGCTAGATGTAAGGGATGTTTATTAAGTATCTAAATGAGGAGTTGCATATTTTACATATCTAAAGCTATATCAAAATTTCAATAAAAATATCCATTAACACACATTAAAAAAACAAAAGATAGAAACAATACAATCAATGGCATCCATCCATATTTCTAGTTAAAATACATAAATTACTAAACAATGGCATAATACATTCAAATATTATAAAAGTAAAAAAAAGTCACAACCAAGAAAATATATAAACAATCTAATTATATATATGAATGAATAATAAATAGCTAAAAATAATAACAGAAAAGAAAATTAAAACCATAACTTACGGAAGGTATTGTTTGATGATTAGATGTTATGTTTTCTAATTGTTTTTTCATTTTTCTTTTTTTGATGCTTGTAACTTTCAATTGTGTTTTGCTTGTAATTTTTAATTGTATTTTGTGTGAGAAACGAAGGGTTGAGAAATAAAAAAGAAACAAAAACAATAAAATAAAATAAAAAGCATAGGCACACGGGAGAGAGGAAAAAAGGAGAGAGAATAAATTATTAAATTGAATGGTAAGCTCTCTCTTAATTAAATGATATTTAAAAAAATAAGAAATGCTACGTCACTTTAAATTATGTCCCTAAAAAAATATCTAATGACTAGAAAAATGTATTAAAAATTGTGTAAAAAAAGAGGTATATATATATGAATATCATTTTTTTATTTAATGGCTAATATTAAAATTAAGGTATAATTTTTATATTTTTAAAGGTCATTTAATTATTAGAGTATTGTTAGAAATCTCAAATTGTATTTTAAAAAGTAATGTGTTAAATAAACATTGAGTGTAATAAATAATTTTAGAATTTACACTCTTAATAGACTCCACAATAATAATATTTGTATTATATTTTTTTTTTTTCTTTTATATCTTTTTCTTATGTTATTCAACTCATTTTTTCTCTTATATTAATGTTTTTCTATTTTATTGCGTACAAATATTAGTTTAAATAATTTTAATCACTTCACTTTTTTTATAAAAAAATTAAATTTATAAATATTATAAATTGTATATTAGTCATTTTTTAAATTATTACTTTTTATAAATATATTTGAATTTATAAATTAAATGCACATAATACAATTATTGTTATGGCGGGTCTATTAATAATTAAGTAACCTTTAAAAATACAAAAATTACACATCAACTTTAATCTTAACCACTAAATAAAATATAACCTAATAGTTAGAAACTTGTATCGTATAAAAAAATAGGTGTCATAAATATTGCCTCATATATATATATATAGAAAGAGAGAAAATTGATCTAATGAATTACATAACTCATCATATAGTGAGCATTTAGACATATGATTGTTGAATATTATATATTAAAGTGGGTCTATATATATTAATTAATTGTACATTATTGATTATCTATTTTGCTACCCATTAAAAGTGATCAAATACAATTTATTTATTATTCGACTTTTAAAGCATCACATATGACATGAGCTTTAATGTGTAAAAATTTAATTATTTTATTTTATGATTGAAAAAAATAAAATAAAATATTATAAATAATAAGTTGAGGTCCTCAATTTAAACCCTAACGTATTATTCATTCACATCTCATCAGCGAATGACGCCAGTTTTTCTCTCATAAAGAAAATGTTTAGACGTAAAAGTCATCAACTCCAATTTTTTTACGTCTTCGTGGATTCAGATATGCTTTCGATTTTTTTTTATTTATGATTTAACATGAGATTCTGACTATAATAATTATTTTATCAATTAAAATTTTTATCCAACAAGTGGTATTAAAACAATCTAATATTGAATCATTAAGACTAAATTATGAGATGTGAATTATGCATTAATTGAATTATATTCAAAATTATAATTGCATGTCTAATTATTAAAAAAAAATTATATGCGACATATATATATATATATATATATAGAGAGAGAGAGAGAGAGAGAGAGGAGACAAGTTCAATGCAGGTGTTATTTATTTGCTTTAATAAATAATATTATATATATGCCTTTAACTTATACAGAATCGAATTTGTCTTCTTTTTTTTTTGTATGGATTCAGACATGCCAAATTGAATGTCCATATTTATATTATATATGCGAATTGTGAAATTGATGATTGAATTTATTGAATTCAATATATTTCAATGCATATTACATTATGCAATATCCATTGATATGGAAAAGTATTGATTGCCGTATGTTGATGAATTGTTTTTAAAATTTTTTTTAATTTAAAAAAAACTAAAATATTAAAAAAAATGTAGAAGTTGAAATTTATTTAAAGTTAAATTAATAATATCAATTTTGATGGAGTTTCTCTTAATTGTGGTGCACATTAGTGTCCACAAATTTTATGATTTTATTAGATCAATTTTACAAGATTTATAAAGATTTTATTGGGTCAAAGTTTTATATATTCAATATACTGGCCAAATCAAGTGAGTTATGAGAGGCCTGAGTCCATTTTGGGTTTAGGTTATTGGATAAAATTTAAGGTTTAGATAATTAGAAGATGTTAAGCTTGATCTGATCCAATCACTTCAGTCCTTACCCATTCTGGTCCCGTCCTAATTTTGATATGATTTAACTGTTGACTTTGACTTTGATCATTCTATTTTTTTTTTCATTTTCCTGCAAACTAATATCTAGTATTTTAAAATAAATTAAATTGAATTAAAATGTCACTAAAGTGACCTCTTTTATGTATATTTATTTATTTTGATATATGTGGGTATTATTAAAGAAATTAAATAATTATATTTAAATTTATGTGAAAAATAATCGGCCTAAAAGAAGATTATCTTTTAGCCAGATAATAAACACATGTGACAATAAATATGTGATAAACTTTGGTATTTTCTATGCATATAATATGTCGGTCAAAAGAAATGCGTATTATTGGTAGTATCTATTATCAATATTATTTGTCCAAGTTTTTAGAGTACCGTTTACAAATTATTATTTCTGTTCAAAGACTAAATAACAATGTTGTGTTTGGTATCTTATAATGTCCCAATTTATTATATCTTATGTCATGTGTGTATATAAATGCATGATTAAATGACATGATTATTGATTGTGAGTTTTTTTTTGTTTTATACAGTAAATGCTTCTTCTATATCTGCCAACTTAAATAATATTCCAGTGCTTAATAGCACTAACTTCAGGAAATTGAAGGAGTACATTACCATTGTGCTTGGGTGTATGGATCTATACTATGCAATCTAGATGGAAGAACCTCTCGCCCCTACTGGTAGCAGTACTGTTGAACAAATGGCACTTTATGAAAAATGGAAGTGTTCTAATCGTATGAGTCTGATGATCATGAAGCACTCTATTCCAGATACCATCAAGGGCACAGTGCCTAAGGAAGGAAATGCTAAAAGTTCCTGAATCAAATAGCAGACCGATTCGCTGGTAATGAAAAGGTCGAAACAAGCACCATTTTGTCTAAGCTTGTTTCAATGCGATATAAAGGCAAAAGAAATATGAATGAGTACATTATGGAAATGTTTAATCTTGTTACAAGATTAAGGACATTAAAGTTAGAGTTATCTGATGACATTCTCATACACTTGGTCTTGATCTCTCTTCTTATACAATATACTCTTTTTAAGCTTAGTTATAATACTCAAAAAGAGAAATAGACTCTTAATGAGCTCATAGCTCAATGTGTACAAGAGGAAGAAAGATTGAAACAAGAAACGATAGAGAGTGTTCATTTAGAAACTTCTTTCAATGACAATGCTGCCAATAAAAAAAAGGAAATGGAATAATAAAGGGAAAAGAGCTGCAGACATTGAAATTTCACAGCCTAAAGTGCAAAAGAAATAGAATGCTGAAATCTCTTTTTACTTTTGTAAGAAAGTTGAACATGTGAAAAATGATTGTTCCAAGTATGCAAAATAGCTTGACAAAAGGGGTAAACTTTTCAACTTTATTTGTTCAGAAGTTAATTTGGCTTTAGTACCAAGTCACATTTTGTGGATAGATATGGGTGCAATTACTCACATAAGTGTGATTATACAGGGTTGCCTAAGGAACCGACCACCAACTAATGCTAAAAGATTCATCTATGTGGGTGATGGCAACAAGACTCTTGTTGAGACAATTGAATTTTTTAGATTACAACTAGAATCTGATTTTTATTTGAATTTGCATGAGACTTTTTATGTACCGTTATTTAGATAGAATTTAGTTTCTATTTCTTATTTGGACAAATTCGGTTACTCTTATTTTTTTGGAAATGGAAAGTTTAATCTCTTTCAAAATTTAAATATTATTGGTATTAGTTCTTTAGTTGATAATCTATATCAATTGGATCTTCGTGCTTGATAAATTAATGAAACCTTGCATGTAAGTAATTATGGTGTAAAGCGCAAATTAATTAATGAGAATTCTTATATATTATGGCATAAGCTTTTATGACACATTTTTAAATAAAGAATTCAAAGGCTTGTGTTATAAAAAAAATTTAAATTCCCTTGATTTTTCAAATTTTAAAATATGTATTGAATGCATTAAGGGAAAACAAACAAATATTAGAAAAGTTGGTGCCAACAAGAGTTCAAATGTTTTGAAATTAATTTATACTAATATTTGTGGTTCATTCCCTACGATTTCCTAGAATGGTCAATAATATTTTAATACTTTCATAGATAATTGTTTTCATTATGGGTATCTATACTTGATTCATAAGAAATCTCAATCATTGAATGTTTTCAAGGCCTATAAAACTGAAGTTAAAAATCAATTTAGCAAGAAAATTAAAGTCATTAAATCTGACCGTGGTGGTGAGTTCTATGGCAGATATGACGGATCGGGTGAACAATATCCATGCCCTTTTGCGAGATATTTACAAAAATATGACATCGTTCCTCAATACACCATGTCGGGGACTCCAAGTCAAAATATAGCTGAGAGACGAAATTAGATCCTAAAGGATATGGTTAGAAGTATGATAAATCATTCTTCTTTACCATAATCTCTTTGGGGTGAAGCCTTAAAAACTGCAGTATATATCCTTAATCGAGTTTCAAGTAAAACAATAACTAAAACCCCATATGAATTATAGACTGAAAAAAAGCCTAGTATTAGGCATTTACATGTCTAGTGTGTCCAACTAAGGATAGGCCATACAGACTTAATGAAAGAAAGTTGGACTCAAGAACAGTAAGTCGCTACTTTATTAGATACTCGAAAAGATTGAAGGGTTTTAAGTTTTATGATCCCTCAAGAAGATCCTTTTTCAAGATAGGGAATGCTAAGTTTATTGAGAATGTTATATATAGTGGGAGTATTAAACTCAGGAACATTGTCTTTGAAGAGGAATATGTAACTATTCTTAATATTGTAATTGATAATGGCCAGGTAATTACACCTGTCATTATGCTGGATGGAAATACAGATAATCAAGACATTCCTGAGATACCTCCAGCTAATATTGAAGAACTTGCTCTTACTCATATAGAGGAATAACAAAAACAACCTCAATTGGAAGTACCATTAAGAAGATCCACCAGGAAAAGGAAATCAGTAATTTCAGATGATTATGTCATGTATATCTAAGAACATAAGTTTGATATAGGACTAGAAGATGATCAAATAACTTTTAATCAAGTCAAACAAAGTGTGAACTCCCTGAAATTGATAAATGCCATGAAAGATGAGATGAAATTAATGCATGACAATAACGTTTGAGATCTTGTTGAATTGCTTAAAGGAACGAAACTAATTGGTTGTAAATAGATTTTCAAGACCAAACGGGATTCAAAAGGCAATGTTGAAAGATATAAAGCACGTCTAGTCGCAAAAGGTTTCACTCAAAAGGAAGGTATTGATTATAAGGAGACTTTCTCTCCGGTTTCATCGAAAGACTCTTTTAGAATTATTATGACACTTGTAGTTCATTATGATTTAAAGCTACATCAGATGGACGAAAGACTACGTTTCTCAATAACGACATTGAAGAAACCATATACATGTTGCAACCAGAGAATTTTAAATCCAAAGATTCAAAATATTTTGTGTACAAATTAAAGAAGTCCATCTATGGTTTAAAGCAAGCATCCCGTCAATGGTATCGACAATTTGATCAAGTGATTACCTCCTTTGGTTTTAAGGAAAACAGTGTTGATCAATACATTTATCACAAGATCAGTAAGAGCAAATTTATTCTTCTTGTCTTATATATGGATGACATTCTACTAGCAAGTAGCGATATAGGATTGTTGCATAAAATCAAGAGATTTCTTTTAAATAAATTTGAAATGAAAGATTTTGAGAATACCTCTTTTGTGTTGGGCATACAGATTCACCGAGATCGTTCTCGTGACATACTTGGCTTATCACAAAAGATATATTAATAAGGTGCTTAGTAGATTTGACATGAAGAATTGTGCATTAGGAGACACACTCATTGCAAAAGGTGATAAATTTAGTTTGCTTCAATGCCCAAGAAATGAGATTGAGAAAAAAAAGATGGAGAATATCCCTTATGCATCGACAATAGGTAGTCTCAAGTACACTCAAGTTTGTACGTAGCCGGATATTGCATATGTAGTTGGAATACTTAGTAGATAACTAAGTAACCCATGAATGGATCACTGGAGAGTTATTAAAAAGGTTACGTAGTATCTACAGAGAATAAAAAATTACATGCTCACATATCGGAGATCAGATTATTTAAAGATCATTGGGTATTCAGACTCCAATTTTGTTGGTTGTCTCGATAGTAGAATATCCACTTTAGGTTATGTCTTCCTATTGGCTGGGGGAACTCTATCATGGAAGAGTGTCAAGTAGTCACCCGTAGCTTCATCTACCTAATAAGGGCAAATTTATCATATATTTACTCAAGTTTTTATTTTGATATTTTATTATTTTATGAGAATAGATGGCTATTTATGTGTATTATTATTATTTATAGGGACTTAAATGAAATTTAAAGAAAGAATGTAAAAGGAGCAAAAGGGTGGACTAAAATGTAAACTTTTCAAAGTATGTGTCTAGCGCCCTAGCGCCACTAAGATTATCACCCCAGCGCTGGAACAGTGATTGAAATAAGAAAAATGACATGTTCAAGTCGCATCTGGCACTCCCGTGCTAAACAGCCACCGCACCAGCGATAGGCCGGCGCCCCAGTGCTAACATCCCACTGCTCTAGCAGTGAAGCCTTTTTCACGTGTCGCCTCAGTGACAACTGCATAGCGCCCCAGCAGTAGCACGAGTCCTAGTCCGACGAGAATTGAGATTTTCAAGCTTATATCAATCCCTATAAAAAGTCACTCATTCCCAGCCTTTAAGAAAAAAAACCCAGATAACCCAAGACACATTAAAGACCACCAAGAATACAAAACATGAGTTTTAGAGAGCAATAGGAGTGAATACATTAGTAGAGTTGGGATTAATCATTGTGAATACATTAGTATCTTGATCAATAACAAAGACTAAGGGAGTTAAATATTAGATGATTAATCATTAGAAAACATATTGAGAGATAATCTTAATCCTAGGTCTTTCCTACATTGCTATCACCTAATTCTCTTTGCATTGTGTTTTACTTTTATATTTTCTATATTCATTTTTAGATTTTTATTTTTCTGAATAATTATTAGGAAGACATAATTTCAGTGATTGGTTAAAATAAGAAATTATCCATGTGGGTTCGACATTCGACTTATTTAGTCCCTTTATTACTTGCATACGATAATATATACTTGCAATTAATTTTAAGATATAGAATTATTGAATCACCACCATGGAAGCAGAATTTGTAGCTTGCTATGAGGCATCAAATCAAGTAATATGGCTGCGAAATTTTATCACTGGGCTACAAATTATCGATGGCATTGAGAGACCATGATAATAAAGCCGTTGAGTATATTCTAAGAACAATAGAAGCTCGTCAAAATCGAAGCACATTGACATTAAGTTTCTTGTTGTTAAAGAGAGAGTTCAGAGTCTTTAGGTGTCTATTGAACATATCCGTACAAACTTAATGATTGCGGATCTGCTTACTAATGATGTACCACCTAAGGTGTTTCATGAGCATGTGGTTCGTATGGGTATGGTTTATCCTGATGATATGCTTCTATAGTGAGAGTTTATTTCTTAATGTTCAATTACAGTTAACATGTTTTCTGATCAAACTAAAGTGTTACTATTTGTTTATTTATTGAAAACTCTGAAATAAAGTTATATTCTTTCAATTGCAGTTTCGCATAAAGTTTTTAAAGTATATTGTTGAACTCTTATGAGTTATAAAGAAGGACCAGTTGAAAATAGGCATGTTAGAGGATCATGTTGCATGAAATTTTTATGTTACACATCCATGCTTGGTCTATGTCATTAATTATATTAATGTATGTGACCATTGATGGGTCTAGTTACAAGAAAGATAACAAAGATCGCTTTGATCCTATATTAGTATAATTGATGAATCAGATTGTTTAGAGATATCTTTTATTAAGATAGCAAATATTGAGCTCATAAAGTTATTTGATAATGTACAATTGTAAAATGACATATGAGGTCAAAGTGACAGATTGTTGGGTATTGTACATTATTGGCTATCTATTTTGTTGCCCATTAAAAGTGATTAAATAAAATTTATTTATTATTAAGCTTTTAGGGCATCACGTATGGCATGGGTTTTAATGTGTAGAAATCCAATTGTTTTATTTTATTTTATAATGGACTAAAATAAAATAAAATACTATAAATAATAAGTTGAGGTCCTCAGTCTAAACTCTAACGTATTATTTATTTACATCCCATCAGTGAGTAACGGTAATTTTTCTCTCATAAAAAAAAAGTTTAGACGTGGAAGGTATCAACTCTAATTTTTCTGCATCTCCGTAGATTCAAATATACTTCCGATTTTATTTTTCTGGATGATTTAACATGAGATTCTGTATATAATGATTATTTTATTAATTAAAATTTTTATTCAACAATAATAAAACTTTATAACACGTAATAAATTATATAAAAATTATAAAAAATTATAAATTAACTAGATAATCTCATATATCAGTGTTGTCATATATTGAGCTACGTAAGAATATATCTATCTCATTTTTCTTATTCTAACTGCAAACTTAGATTCACTTTTTTTCCCTCCCTTTCTCGATCTTTTAATTTTTTTTAGAAAAAAACAAATGCATATAGAGAAATTTAGACTGAAGGAGGATAATCCTCCAATACAAGAGGAACTAGATTTCTTAGAACAACATGGCTCCAAATAACATCGGAATAAGAATTCAATGTCATTTTAACTAATCCATGAACTACCTTATTTAACTCCGAAACTGCAAACAAAACTTTATAAGACTAAAAGGAGTCTAGGCACTTGATCTTTTTTAAGTTTTATGTGTCTTCTTTTGCCTATGTTTAATGGAAAAGGCAAGTTTATATTTCAACCCTAACCAATTAACCTTAAATTTACCATTTTTCACAATTTATATGTAAGTGAGAGTTATTGAAAAGCAATTGAATTTGACCCAACACCTACGGAATTGAAAAACTAACCAACCATATTAACTATAAGCCAATTTATTATCCCGACCTCCTAATAATTTGACATTAAAAAACAATTATTCACCTTATCATAAATTATTTTAACATTTGAAACCCTATTAGTATCACAATCTCTCAAATACTAATTACCTTCCAAGATCTAATTACTTTATATAATTGTTTGAACTTCATAAGTATTAAGTATGCATAAATAGAAATAGTAATAACTATCATAATTTTTTTTAAAAGGTATAAATATCATAAATATTTTAGTAAATAATATCATTTTTTTATTAAATAATTAAATATGTGATACAATTTTATAACATTGTATAAATAAATTTATGAATTAATTATCACATAACAAATATTGCTTATAAATAATATTACCGACTAAATCATTCTACAAATTTTCTTCCCGTTGTCACAGCTAATCACATGAACTTTCTCGTATTACATCTTTTTTAATTCACAAGCACACATATTTTAAAAATTGTTACATGCTCAAATTTTAACTTTAATTTTATGATTTAAAATTTGTTTTTCAATGTCAAAGAACATCTCTAATTCTTAAGAGTAGAGTATATTAAAAAAATACAAAAGAAAATAATATAAATAAATTATAAAGTATTTATAAGGGTAAGCTTTTGTTACACTATTTCCAAAAAAAAAAAAATCTTTACAATTCAAAACAAGACGCCATTAAAAACTCATCGTCATCCATCAAGCAATACAACTCCCCGATGTCCGAGTCAAATCTGAGTGGACTCGGCATCGGGGCCACCTTCACTTCCTCAAACGCCGCCGTTTTCCCCAAATCCGGTTCACCACCCGAAATACCGCTAAATTCCGACTCAACCCGATTCCCCACTCTTTCAAGAGCCGCGGCTTTAGCAGCCGCTAACTGTATATCCCTCCTCGAACAAGATTCCGGTCGAGGCAGCGAATCAACCGAGTCGGGAAAATTGAGACAGGCCGAATCGCCCTTCAGAAATAAAGCTGCCGAGTCATAAGCCCGGGCCGCCATCTCCGCCGACCCGAACGAGCCGAGCCATATCCGGGTCTTTTGCCTCGGTAACCTTATCTCCGAGACATAACTGCCCCACGTCCGCCTTCGCACCCCTCGAAACGGCATGTCGTTTTGGCGGGTCCTCTTTTTCGAACCCGATTTTTCGGTCGATGAATCTGGATGAACGCGTGCCGGTTCTTGCGTTAGAGACATTAAGAAGACTTGGGTATTTTCCGAAATTGTGAGTGAGAAAATGAGGTGGGAAAATTTGCAATTTATATAAATGAAACGAAAGTAGAAGTGGGAAGTGAACTGAAAATAGCTGGCAATTGATGATGATGATGATGTTAAATTTCGGGATTGGAAAGGACAAGCTCAAGTACAATCCGTATTTGAGACCATGCACATGCAATTACCATTTTGACCTATTTGTTTTAAGTATAAACCACCTAACTATTAGTCTAAAACTTCTTATTTATTATCTTAATTGATTGTTATTTAAGAATTTATTATTATTATTATTTTAAATATTAGTAATTTTAAGAATCGAACCTTTGTCTTGAAGACGAAGGAAGATGTGTATGCTTATATATATATATATATATATAAAATATAAAAGACAAGATTCGAAATTAGAATCTTTATTTATTTTTAAATAATACATTATAAATTCTTTATTATTAAATTATTTAAACAAGTATTCACTCTTTTTATTATTAAAATACATTGACTTATGTTATTTATTATCAAAATTTATTGTAACTAATTATATTAGGAAAAAAAACTATGAAGAGGGTTAATCTTGTTAGAATAAGAATGAGAAAAAATATCGCAATAATAATATATTCTTTCAAATAAAATAGATGAAAAAACGTGGATATAAAAATTCAGTTGGAAATAAAATAAAATGAGGAAAAAAAAAGGAAGAGAAAGCAAGGGTAGTGTGGTAATTTGAGATGAAAGAAAAGTGGCTGATGTGAGAGAAAATACATGAAGCATCAACAATGAATGATGAAACGCGCTAAAGCAGCTGTATATTTGTGAGATGAGATCATGACAGAGGTATTAACACTATCACCTCCTTGGTTTACACAAATTATATGACGGTTTTGATTTTAATAATATTATTACTCATTTAACTTAATTTAAAAAAGAAAAATATTTACACTTTTTAAAAATATATTAATCATTAATATGATAAAAATATATATAATTTTTAAAATATTTTTATCTTTTAAATTAAATAAAAAATAATTAAAATTATTATTATTATTAAAATAATATTATAGGGTGACAGCATTAATATCTCAATCATGACATTATAGATTCAACCAAATCTAAGTCACCGTGTTGACTGACCGAAATGTCTGACTCCGACGTCTTTCTCTTTTCTCTACACACAAAACCATGCATGCACACATGTATTTTTTTATATTTAAAAAGCTCGTGTTGTGTAAAATCTTGGTTGGCTGAGATCGAACTGTTTTGTGTTGGTTGCGGATTATGGCTTTCATTTTTTTATTTATTTAGAATTACATATACGTGTATATTGCTACACGCACTATTTGAAGAAAGGAAAATTCGAATTCAAGTGGAGATATAAGATCTTGGGAGCCTCAGCCAATGCTCACGGATTATGACTTTCATGAGTTGTTAATTGAGTTATTTATAATGTCACATCCCATAGAAATTGCACGAGTTTTAATAATATGTATATAGGTAAATAGTAATGTTATTTTATAAGCTAATTTCTTTAGGTCGATGGCAAATATAATGGGGCCACACGTAGCATTAGAGTAATCTCGAGTTATTATTTATATATCAATCTCTACAATTTTGTGTTTAGTCTCAAATAAACCTGCCATATGAAATGTTTTTATCGGATATAAATTTAATGCATGTGTTTTGAACTGATATGGGTGAGTAAAAATTCTTCAAATAGATTTATTATATAAGATGTATTTATTTATTGAATAAAAATTGGGCAAAATCTTAAGTTTATAAGGATAAATAAGCTAAGTTTTTATTAAATAAAATTTGAGTGAATCTTTATAAAGATAAATAGATAATATTATTTAATAAGTTAATATTTTAAATCAATAATAAATATTTGATATATTATTGAAGATAGTTCTCAATATTTATCTCTTTATTAAATTACTTGTATTTATCTAAGTTTTTTTATATATTGATAATGGTATATTTTTAAGGATTTATCTTGTATTTTGATATTTGTATATTATCTAAGATTTAGTTTTATATTGTATTTCCATGTTATTTAGGATTTATCCTCTCCCTTCTAAATTTATATAAATACCCTTCATTCAATAGAAACACAAACAAGTAAGCCTTTATTTACAAACACCAACATACACTAAGCAGTAGCTAAGAATTAATTAATGTTAACTCGAGCTTAATTAAAATATTTTACATCTGTTGGGTCAATAAAAAGCATTTAATCCTTGATAATAGATAGTAGTGTAGCCAAGAATTAATGTTAGCTCATGCTAAAATTAAATTATTTTTAAGTGAAATACTTATAAGTTTCATAAATAAACTCTTTCAACCAACTTCAATCACACAAGTTCAGTTTAAATCGATAACAAGTTAAATTTTTTCACATATGCTAATAGATTTTAAAACTAATCTCGACAGTATTTCGACTAAAAGTTTCAATATTAAAAACAAATTATACATATACAAAAAAAAAAAGTATATCTCTAGAAAATTGTCATTTATTTATTTGAAGGACAAAATATTGTTGCAACTTAAACTTTCTCAAGTTTTTCGTAAAATTTCTTTTATTACTTCTTATATATATATATATTTAAATTTACTTCGACAAACTTATTATAATTTTAACATGGTTTGTTTAGTAAAAAGTTGTAGCTTGAAATCATAATTGCTATGAAGTGAAAATAAGTATGCATTTAATAAACATCAAATTATGAAATAAAAATACTATTTACCAAATATTTTATCGATTATATTTTTAAATTAGGCAGAATCACTCTTATACTACACAGACCCTGTATTAAAATTAGATTTCACAATGAAGAATTCTCTTCTCTCTTGGAAAAGGATGTTGTGCAGATGATAAAGGCAAGCCCAAAAGTTAGTAAGCTGCTTATGAGCCCATAATATTTGAACACACAATTATTTTTGGTCCATGTTGATTACATAAAGAGCAGTATCAAAATATGTTGAATACTTAAACTTTCTAAGTTTAAGTATTTATAAGCTAAGAAAACAGGCTTCCCTATAACTATCAAACTTAACTAACTTCTTGCCATATGTCAGTAATTGACTCAAACTCTTTATGTAAAATGGTGCATTTTTTGTTATTCCTAACCCATCAAGGACATTATTATTCCGGTTCTTTCCGTTTTATGCTAATTATTTTGAAAGTTCTAATATTTATTTCTCTTAGCGTTTAAGTGTCCAAAACTTCATTCTTTTTATAGTTTAATTCGAATATAATACTACTAATTATGTCATTGATTTTTAATCATCATTTTACATTGGCCCTTGAATATATTGAAGCATAAATAATCAAAATTTAATGGCAATAATATTACATACAAGCTTGAGAGATATGTAACAGAGTTATAAACATTTTCTACAAATAATTACCTCTACTTCTTTAGAAATTTTTCAAAGGGAGTATCCATAAATAAAAATTTGCTAGTTATTTTATTTAAATTTTTAATAAGTATTAATATCTTTTCTTAGTACTATTTTTTATATTTAAAAGTATATTATTTTTATCACCTGTCCATCCTTAAAAGAGAACACTAATATTTGTTTAAAAAAATTAAGGAAAAAATTAATAAAAATGTTAAATAAGAGGGAGGTAGCTAACAATTTCTCGTTCAAAATTTATTGCTATAAAGATCTATTAAACATAAATAGTTAAGTTGTATGTTTTATGAGTACGATTCAATAGTTTTACACATGTAAAACTGAAATACAAAGTCTATATCTCATTTGATACGTCACTAATTAATTAATAATGATTATAGCTTTATATTTTTAAAGTCCTCTCTAGGGTTTAGTTCGAATAACTCGGAGAGGTAGATTTCCATGGTTTTTGGGCCCGCCACCGACAACTGATCGTGGGGCTGCTCAGGAATCCACCCTTTACTTTTTCTAGTTTTCTTCCTCATTTTGTTTTCGGAATGGAGATTGCTAAAATGATTGCCAGGAACGAAAACATGGATTGACCAACAAACCACTACCGCTTTCAACGTTGTCACTGATGGCATGTAGAACAGGAGATTTTTCATTAGTGGGAAAATTTTTAAGCCCACAGCTTGTTAATTGTGAGGCTTTCATAAATAGTCTGAGAAAAATATGGCAGATTGCTGATGAGTTCACCATTGAAATGGTGAATGCTAATCAGGATTTATTTGTATTCTCATTCTCTTCTGAAGCAGACCGCATAAGGTAATGGCACGAGGCTCTTAGACGTTTGATAATTCACTGATTGTATTTTCAAAACCTAAGGGGATTGAAAAATTGACGAAGTTATCCTTTGATAAAGTTTTATTTTGGGTTCATGGTCTTCCCATTTACTTTATGAACTCAGAAGTTGGACAGGAGTGGGTTTCTTAATTGGTAAGGTAGAAGAGATTGATAAAGGGGCCTCCAAGGAATGCTAGGGGAAGTTCATAAGAGTTAGGATTCTTGTTAACATATCAAAATCCCTTAAACAAACTTTGAGAATTGCATTAGGAGATGAAGTAGTTGTTAGACTAACTTAAGGTGATATAAACATGCTTGAAGTAACTTTAAAAATATATAGATTAATGTGAAATTTAAAAAATAGATTAAACATACCTCTTATTATTGAAGTCATTTTTCAACAATTTGGAGAGATGATTAAGCTTTTCTAAATCTTTCCAATCTCCGCTGATGGCATATATGTGTCTTGAATAAGATTGGATGATTTAGAGACCTAACCAAGTGTTCTATTTATAGGCATTTTTTCATAAAAAAATGTCACCTCATGTTTATAAATATGGGTTAGTTGAATTTCACCTAATGAGTATTATCTTTGAATAATGAAGGATAATGAAGTTAGTTAGAATGATAAAAGATATTGGCCATAATGTGTTTATACATAATATTAGGTATTACACCTAATACGCTTATCATTCTCCTACTTTGCCAATATATTTCATCATTCACTATAGTAGAAAATAAAATACACGGATCATAGCGATAGGTCGTCTAAAAATGAGTATTATCTTTCATGTATCATAATGCATTATATCTCTGAATACTTTCCTATATTACTTAATGAATAAACCATATGTTTATTCTAGGTCCAAACTTAATAATATTTTTCAAATGATTGTATACATAATTACTAATCAAATATAAAAAAATATCATAACTTAAATAGAGTTTCATAACATTTGTCTTATGACAAAAATTACATAAAGAAATTAAGTCTCATATTTTCTACATGATTCTTGAACTTAAATTGTGGTATGCCTTTTGTCAAGGGATCAGCTATCATCAATTCAGTGTTGACATGTTCAATGACCATTGTTTTATCTTTAACACGTTCCCTTATAGCTAAATACTTTATGTCGATGTGTTTACTTTAACTACCACTTTTATTATTTTTAACCATAAAAACTGCAGCTGAATTGTTACAATATATCTTCAATGGCCTAGAAATTGAATTCACAATTCTAAACCCAGATATGAAACTGTTCATTTATACATTATGCGAGGTAGTCTTAAAACAAGATATGAACTTAACTTCTATAGTGAAAGCCGCAGTCAAAGTTTACTTTGCACTCTTCCAAGATATAGCTCCACCAGCCAACATCAAAATGTATCATGTTGTTGATTTTCGAGAATCAACACAACTAGCAAAATTTGCGTCGGAGTAGCTAATCACCTCCAAATTCTTAGTTCGTCTATACATAAACATGTAGTTATTTGTCCTGTAAAAGTATCTCATTACCTTCTTTGCAACTTTCCAGTAGTCCAGACTTGGATTATTATGATATCTTTATAATATTTCAACTGCAAATGCAATGTCAGGTCTTATGCCGACTTGAGCATACATCAAGCTTCCGACAGCAGCAGCATATAGAATAGTTTTCATTTATTCCTTTCCAAGATTATTTTTCGGGCACTAGTTCAAATTGAACTTGTCACCCTTCACCATGAGAGCTATATTTGGTGAATAATCTTTCGTTCGAAATCTCTCAAAAACTTTGTTAATGTAGGTTTTATGAGACAAACCCAAAATATTTCATAATTTATCCCTATGTATCTTAATCCTAATGACATAAGACGCATCACCTATATCTTTCATGTCAAAGTTTTTAGAGAGAAATTGTTTCACCTCATGTAGTAAATTCTTATCATTGATTGCAAGTAAAATATCATCATATATAGAATAAGAAAATAAATTTTACTCCCACTGACCTTCTAGTATATATATTGATCCATGATATTTTCTACGAAACTGAATGAAGAGATAACATCATGAAATTTTAAATAACATTTACAGGAGGCTTGTTGCAATTCATATATGGATTTTTTTACCTTGCACACCAAATGCTCACCATTACTAGAGGAAAATCCTTCTTGTTGTTTCATATAAACCTCTTCCTCTAGATCTCCATTGAGAAAAGCTATTTTCACATCCATTTGTTGCAACTCTAAGTCAAAATGAGCAACTAATGCTATAATAATTCGAAAAGAATCTTTCTTAAATACAGGAGAAAAAGTTTCCTTGTAATCAATTCCTTCCTTTTGAGTTAATCCTTTAGCAACAAATCTTGCTTTAAATCTCTTGATATTACCTAAAGAGTCTTTCTTTGTTTTAAAGACCCATTTACATCATATGGCTTTTACACTATTAGGCAATTCAACAAGATCTCAGACTCTGTTAGATGCCATAGAATTCAACTCTTCTTTCATTGAATCGAACCATAAATTTGATTCTTTGCATCTCATGGCTTGTGAAAATATTTTAGGATCATTTTCGGCTCTAATATTATAGTCCGATTCTTATAGATGTACAACATAATCACTAGAAATTGCTGATTTTCTAATTCTAATAAATCTCCTTAACATTGTATCAACATTTTCTTAAGGAATATGTTGTTCAATTGGTTGTTCAATAACTTCTTGAAACTCTTGAACAACTTGATCTACTAGATTGTTATTAACTGTAGTTTTTGGATCTTCAATGATTAGTTGTACAACATCTGATTGAACTTGAAGAGTGTTGTTAATAACAATCAAGTTATCACTTGAGGTGAAAGGTTAAGAATTAATATTTTTTTTTTCCTCAGAAACAATGTTCTAGGAATGATCGCTCCCACTGACCAAGTTATTTTCAAGAAACTTTGAATTTCTTGATTCCACAATCCTAGTGATATAAGATGGACAATAGAATTTGTAACCTTGAGACTTTTGGCATATCCAATGAAATA
Organism: Ailanthus altissimus; assembly: GCA_946807835.1. Taxonomy (NCBI): domain Eukaryota; kingdom Viridiplantae; phylum Streptophyta; class Magnoliopsida; order Sapindales; family Simaroubaceae; genus Ailanthus; species Ailanthus altissimus. Next base: position 413,982 of record OX327708.1, read on the forward strand.
CCCATTAATGGTCCTTAGGTCCAGTTTCTTTTCTTATAAGTTGTAAACTCTTACTTTAGACAGACATCCCCAGACACGTATATGTCATAAACTCGATTTCTAACCTTTCCATAATTTAAATGATGTCTTTTGGATAGCTTTCGTTGAAACTCGATTCAATATATACACTGCCGTATTAAGAGCTTCAGTCCACAAATGTTTAAGAAGTTTGGAGCTATTAAGCATACTTCGCACCATATCCATTAATGTTCGATTTCTTCTTTCTACTACACCATTTTGGTCAAATGAACCAGACATGGTGTATTGGGCAATTATCCCATGTTCTTGAAGAAATTTCGCAAATGGACCAGGTGTTTGTCCATCTTCAGTACATCTACCATAATATTTTTCACATCTATCTGTTCTCAAGATTTTAATTTAACTTTCATATTGTTTTTCTACTTCAGATTTAAAATTTTTTAAAACATCCAATGCTTCATTCTTATTATAAAGCAAATAAAGATAAATGTATCATGAATAATCATATATAAAAAAGATAAAGAATTTCGGACCATACGAGTCCATGTCAAGACTACAAATATTTGAATGTATAATCTCTAATATGTTTGTACTCCTCTTAGCACCTTTCTTAGACTTGTTAGTCTGCTTTCTTTTAATGTAGTCTATACAAGTGTCAAAATTAGTAAAATTTAAAGTACTAAGTACTCCATCATTTACTAATCTTTTAATCCTTTCAACGGAGATATGTCCCAATCACCGGTGCCATAACATAGAGGAATCTTTATTTATAACACATTGTTTAACACTAGTGTGAACATGCATAGCATTATAAATAGTATTGTCTTATAAATTAATGAAGAAAAGACCATCAGACAATGTACCGTTTCCAACACAATTAGATTCATAAAATAAATTGAAAGATGTTTTTGAAAAATTAAAGGAATAACCCAAAAGCACAAGTCTTGAAACTAAAATTAAATTCCTAGAAAAATTAGGAATATAGAAAGTCTTTTCTAAATTTAAAGTAAAACCACTGCTTAAAATTGAACTACATATTCCAATAGCTTTCACATGTGAACGCATCTTGCTTCCAGAATAGATGCACTGCTCACTGCCCATTGATTTTCTTAGATTTTGCATACTTTGTAAGGTATTTGAAAAATAAATTATATAACCAGAATTAATTCACCAATTTGCATGATGTGCTCACGCACACCTCTTACACTAGTTAGTTTTAAGGATGAAAACTTCATAATTAGGGTGTTGGCAAGTGCCTTAACTGAAGTTTCAAATTTTTTATTAATAGCCTTCAATAAATTTCAAACATTGTTATGCTAATTGACTGAATCATGAATACTAGCAGAGATATTGATCTTTATAAACATTACACTTAGGCGATTAGATCGCTCCCATCTTTCATAAAGAGTAATTTCTTCTCTAGTGCTAGTAGTAGTAATAGATGGTTCGTCTTTCCTAATAGCATAATCAATATCTATCCACTCTAAATAGAGAAGAATTCTCTCATTCTAAAATTTATAATTATCACCCTTAAGTTCGAGAATATCACACTTAATATCAGAGAGATTCATAGTTTGCATAATTGCGTAAAAATTAAACAAACAGGTATAATGAAACAATAAATTATACATACAAAAATTAACATAATTTAAGCATATAAATATCTAAAATTTTAATTCATAAATTGATCTTTACAAAAAACCAAATTTATGAATTATTCATACAAAATTTACATGTATCAATACATAACTAGAATGATACTTACAAAATTAAATATGAAAGTAATACATAAAGATACTAAAATTGAGTAATATAGGGAGTTATTTACACATTTTATAAAATTTTATAGTCAAACTATAATTATATATAAATTTTAAGAGTTTGACCTAAAATATTTAAGTTAATTAGGTCTATATGTAAAACTATCGAACTATTATGACCAAAATATAATCACCGAAATATTTAAGAACTAATTACAATTAATCAAATTTGTAGGAGTATATTAAAAAATACTATATACTATAGGGGTTAAATTGAAATCAATAAAAATTTGTAGGCTATTTAAAATTATGTAATACTTTAGGGTCAAATTATAAATATCTATAAGTTTTTGAGTTAAAACATAATTTACCAAAGATGGAGGGAATGAATAAAATTAATTAGTCATCTTCAACCTCCAGCCGGGTTTTTTTGACCTGGTGTTAAACTTGCAACCCGCATTTGACCCGTTTCAATATTTTGACCATATTTTTCTTATTTTAGTTCTGATTTTAACAATTCAAATTGAAAAATGCTCAAAATTTTATTTTATAATATTATTTTACATCATACAACGTCAAAATAATGAGTTTTAATCAAAATAAAATTCGGCCATAACTTTTACATTTTTCAGATTGCATATCATTCAAAGCAAATGCAACTATGGTTCTGATTCAAACTGTTAGAATAGCTTAAGGTGATCTAAACATGTCTGGAGCAATTTTAAAAGCATATAGATCAATGCAAAATTTAAAAAATGAATTAAATATATTTCATGCCATTGAAGTCGTTTTTCAACAATTTGGAAAGATGATTAAGCTACTCTAAATCTTTCCAATCTCTATTGATAATATATGTGTGTCTTGAATAAGATTTGATGATTTAAGAATCTAAACAAGTGTTCTATTTATAGACATTTTTTTAATCAAAAATGCCACCTTATGTCCATGAATATGAATTAGAATTAGTTGTTTTACACTTAATGAGTATTATCTTTGAATAATGAATGATAATGAAATTAGTAAGAATAATAAAATATGTTGACCATAATGTATTTATACATAATATTAAGTTTTGCACCTAATACACTTATCAGGCCTTACTCGTTCAAACCTTCTTTTCCCAATAAACTACCGAGACATAGCCTTGTTTCCGAGCTCCTATCTGATTCTGGGATGGAATATTAGCTTAATCAGGGACTCATTTCCAGAAGAAGAAGAACATTTAATTCTCAGCATTCCCATTCTTGGCTTTCATGACGACTGTTTAACATGGCACTTTGATAGCCATGGCCACTACTCAATAAAATAGGGTTACCGATTAGAAGATTATTTTCCCAATCATGCTAGTAGCTCAGAAACTTCAGCAGTTCAGGCGTGGTGGTGGAAGCTATGGCATTTAAATGTACCAGTCAGGATAAAGTTTTTCATGTGGAAAACCACCAACGATTGGCTCCCCACGAAGGTGAACCTAAAAAATCATCATGTTCCTACTGACGAATTATGCCCATTATGTGGAGAAGGTGCAGAGAACACAATTCACGGCTCGTGGTTGTGTAAATTACCACGGGAAGCTCAGAAATGGTGTGATTTTCTGAAGAATATTCAATGCACCCATTTAACGTCTATGAAGGATTTATTCATTGGTTGCATGTATCAACTTCTGGTATGGAGCTAGAAATACTTGTTACTATGTTATGACGTTTGTGATGTGTATGCAATAATAGCATTCATCAGAGAGCCATGATGGATGCTGTTTCAGTCTTCAACTGGGCAAAACACTATGTTACTGAATTTCAGCAAGCTCAACCAAAAAGAGAAAGTCCCTCTTCCTCTCCAATTCTCTGTTGGAAGGCTCCGAGTCTTGGTTGGGTGAAATTAAATTCAGATGCTGCCATTGACAAGCAAAAATATAATACGGGTCTTGACTCTATATATCGAGATAACAAAGGGGAAGTCCTCTTTTCTGGTGTGATCCCTCTCCTTTACCAGGTGCAGCAAGTTCCAATCGCCCAAGCTCTTGTGCTTCATAGTGGTTTCTCACAGATGAGAATTCTGGGTTATTCGAAGATAGAAGTTGAATGTGATGCCCAGATTATTGTGAACGACGTCTCATCCAGCATAGAGTCTAACTCTGAGCTTGGTATTGTTATCTCTGAGATTAAGCGCTTAATGGCCTCTTTCCATGAGTGTAGATGTATCAATACTTCAAGAGACACAAATCGCCCTGTCGATGCACTAGCAAAATTCGTTATAACTATCACATCTTCTGTTATTTTGATGGGCACCTATTCGGATCATATTGAGTCTTTTGTAAGAGAGGATCAATATCCTCTTTCTACTGCTCAGTAATGAAATTTCCATTCTAAAAAAAATTAATTAATAATGATTGATTTTGTTAGCCTATTATTAATATAATAATTATGAAATTATGCAACACCTGTTATTAAATGACGCATTAAATTAAAGTCGCAGAATATAAAAGTTTGTATAATTAATAGGCTCACTCATCTTTATGATTTATGTGAATTAAACCCTAGACAAATTATGTTAAGAAGTTAATAAATCATCAATTTTGAAATCATCTATTTCTACTGTAAGCTCCCCCAGCTAGTGAAAAAAAAAGTGTCCAAGTCAAGGACAAAATTGCAATAATGTGGCTAAAGAATCGAAAATAATTGGCAAAATCACACTAGATTTGGTCAAAACTACCATAAAACTTTACTACTTGCTTTATAATAAAAACTTGCACCAAAAGTAAAACAAAAAAAAACCAACCAAGTCATGATTTTCTACAGTAATTTCATATCTCTAAAGTGCTACATTGATTTCATATCTCACTACAATGATACTGCTAGCATTAAGCCAGTAACAATGTCAAAATATATGTGTGATTTGGCTCCCAATATTGTGGTGTAGCACCACACATGCATTATCCTAATGGTAAGAAATTAAAATTGGCAGACATCAAATCTCCATGGCACTACTTACTAGCCATAGCTTTTGGTCAATGTAATTCTTAAAATTTTCACCTCTCTTATCTTATTTGCGCTTTAATTTTCCCCATGATTGTTTTGCTTACTTCTTAATCACTTAAAATACAAATCTCTTCTCAATCTAATGTAAACAAACTTTAAAATTTAGACTCAAATAAGAAACTTTACCAATTGAATCAACTGATACCCACTATTTTAACCTAAATTTGATTAAATTGTTTTCAAACTATCATAATTAATTTAAAGAAAAATATCATTTTGATCATTGATTATATGAATATATACTAATTTAGTCATCACTTGTTCAATATATACCATATTAGTCACTATAGGAACGAAAATGATAATTATTTAAAGATGAAAATTGTAATAAAAAATTATTAAAAACGTCCCTAAAGGGATTAATATAATATTTATTAGAGAAATTGAAACTAAGTTGATATATATTCATAAGACCAATGACCAAAATGACATTTTTTCTTAATTTAATAATTCTTTCTAACTGATGATCTATATTCACAATTTTGTTTAAGTGTGAAGAGAAATTATTTAAATTATTTTAGAAATATTTACAAAATAAAAGATGGAATACAATAGTTTGTGATAATTTTTTTTAAATTTTTTAAATTTTGTTATTGGCTCCTACGAGAATATGATTTTTTTAATAAAATAATTTCTTGAAAAGAGAGTTTCATAAAAGAGAATTTGTTTTTAAATAATTTTTTTGGTAGGCAAAAAAAAAAAAAACCACGAACATATATTAGATTCTTTGTTTCATCTAAAAAGCACTTATTACAATAATTTTATTCAAAAATATATGCATTAATGCATAAATAAATAAATATATCATAATTATGAGATCAGGCAAATGTAGTTTAAATGACTCAATTTTTATAAATAGCATTATTGTCTAATTATATACATATATATATATATATATATAAAGTTCAATTTCTTTAGAATACTAATTACATAATACTCTCATAAAAAAAATTCTTTTGATCTGAGTGATTTTTGATAGAATTGGATTTGATACGATAAAAAGTAAAATCGGGAGATTTGGATTTGATAAGATATAAAGTAAAATCCGACACAATCCGAGTTGTTGCTTTAGAAACAGTATGTTATTTGTTTTATTCTTCGATGGCTTTTTTTTTTTAAAGAAAGAAAAAATTATGACGTGTGTAGATAAAAAAAAACATGTCAAAGTTTTCTACTCTTATATAAGGGTGAGAATCGAACTTTCGGATTTATGAAAAATTACATTTATTAAACCATCCTGAGAAAATGCCCCTAAATACTTGTTTTTCTGGTAAAATCTGTACACTTTTTAATTTAAGTGAAGGGTTTAAATTTTTTCAGTTATTAGCATCAGTTATCCTATGACAATTATTAATAAATATTCAATTGTTGAACATCAATTATGCAGCAATCATTAATAGTTATTCAATTATTAAGTGTCAATTATTTAATGGCAATTATTAATAATTATCAAATCCAATCATTAGGCGTCAATTATCAATAATTATTGTAATCAATTACCCAATTATAATTATTAGCATTTATCTAATTGTTAGTTATTCAATACAATTATTAGCAGTTATCTAATTATTAACAATTATTCACTTCTTAGTTATCTTGTGGTAATTATTAGTAGTTATTTAATTGTTAAGCGTTAGTTATTGATAATTATTATAATTAGTTCATTTTTGAATTGTAATATTGATATTTAAAATTTGCAATGTAATGCTTGTATTAAAAAATATTATTTTATTAAAATAAATTTGTATTGCTCTTAAAGCATTAATTATTGATAATTATTATAATTAATTAATTTTTAAACTGTAATATTAAGATTTAAAATTTACAATGTAATACTTGTATTAGAAAAATCATCCTATTAAAATAAACTTGTATTGTTCTTTGGTATTTTTTAATATAAATATTTTTAACTTTATAAAAGTTAAAATAAATTTATTAAGACGATACTAGAAGTGTATAATTAAATAAACTTGTATAATTTAACAATAATAAATGAGATATAGCGTTATAGACTATGTTATAAAAGAATGCCCTTTATACCAAATTTATGAGAGATTATAGTTTAAATTTAGTTAATATTTTTTATACAAATAAAAAAAACTATAAGTTGATAAATAGTTTATCAGCATTAATTGTCAAATAAAAATGGATTTTCAAGAAATACATCAATATTTATGCACGACAGTTACAAATATACCCTTCTTTTATATTAATTTTTTTTTCAGTTTTCTAAAAACAATATATTATTTGATTCATCTCGTTCTTTATCAACTCTTATGTCAATACCTTTGCAACTAAAAAGAAATTCAAAATAAAAAAGAGATGATTAATCTATAAAGTCAGATTTGAAATAATAAGATCCCAATGAAAAATTTAAAAAACAAACAAGATGGAAATAGAATGTCCAGTCTCGTAGCGCTGAGTTTCTAGCCCCAGAGCTCGCAACCTGACGCTAAAACAAAATGTCCAACGTCGCAGTACCACTGGTTTATCGCCGCAATGTTGGATAGTGACCTAGCACCGGAAGCTTAATATCGCAGCACTAAGGTGGGGACCCTAGCACCATAGTGTTGTAAAAAATGAAACTGCAATACTAGAGGTTAGGCATTCAGCATTGTAGTATCGAGAACTTAAGAAAAATTTTAATTACGCAAATTACTCCAATTGTTTATTTTTATATGTTTCTTGTTTATAATTATATTATAAACTATGCTCCATTTGTTTGTGCTGAAATTACGATTGGAGCCTTAATGGTAGGGATTAGTTGTGTTTGTACAAAATAAATGTGTAATTTGAAATCAGATCCTCATGAGATGTGGACAAAAATATAAAAATCTTTCTTAATCAGATTAAAAATATTTTATTATGAGATAATATTACACGTTGACCTGTCTTGTCAATTTAGTGTTAGAGAAGTCATTATGGTCTTTTTTTCAATATTACTAAAGTGTGAGGAATTTTGTCGTTGTGATTTAGACTATACCAGTTAAACATGAGATGATACAAATATATGCAAACGTATTGCCCAATATTACTAAAGCGTGAGGGTAATATCAGTAACATAAATTTGATCATTGACAAGTTAATCTAGAAAACACTTACGCAAGCGTAAGGATAAAGTGTATTTAGGACTAGTGGTGAGAATCACAAGAGATAAAATTAACAAGAGTTGTCTACTTTTTGGGTTTACAAATGTCAATACTACTAAAGCGTGAGGTTAGAGTAAAATGTCAATAGGATTCACTTTCTACTATACAGTTTAAAAGAATTTAAACTGTCGTTCTCTCATTTAAGAGATTTTAAGGATTATGTAAAGCAATGGGAGGGAATTTTTCAAATTAAAAAAAAATGTATAAAAATTATACCCATAATCTAAAGTATTTTCATTAGTAATTGATATTTTTTACTAACATATTTTATTTTATCTTGTGAAGAAATAATGGCTTTATCTAACTCGTTGGCACGCATACTTGATGCTAATTAACTTAAAAAGTATTGATAACTATTTTGACTGGCTTGTGAATTTCAGAATAGTTTTGAATTCTAAAAAACTTGGATATGTTATTGATCAGCGTATGCCCTCAAGTGTTTATGATAATGCCATACCTGAAGAAAGAAGACTTATAAGAGATTGTTTGAATGATAATTTAAAAGTTAAATTTTATATCCTTACTTTTATGTCTACAGATCTATAAAGAGAATATGTTCATATAAATGATGCTAGTAGCATTATGCTCCATCTGAATGAACTATTTAGTGACCAATCTCAAGTTAAGATTTATCGAGTTTTCAAATCACTCTTTCAGTGTAAACTTATTAAAGGTAGTCCTGTTAGTCCCAATGTCCTCAAGATGATCTTATACATCGAGAGGTTGAAGACTGTGGATATTACGTTGAACAATTTACTAGGGAATAGTTTTATTCTCCAGTCGATTCTAAAGTCTTTTACATAATTTATAATGAACTTTAATATGCAAGGACTGACCCCTACTTGTACTAAATCTTCATAGTATACTGAAGGCAACACAAAAGGACATGAACAAAGCAAGTTCGACCCTCTATGTTTAGGGTACTTCATTTTCTACCCTAAAAGCTTTTAAGACGCCTAAAAGGAAGAAAAAAAAAAAGAAGTCACCCAATGTGGGTCCTCAAAAGTGATCCATATTCAAACCATAAAAGAAACAAAAAATTCAAAGGAAAATGTTTCAACTACAACGATGATGGACACTGGAAGAGGAACTGCCTAAATTACTTTGCCACTGTTAAAAAGAACCCTTCAAGTATATATTTGCCTATTATTGACATTTTCTTAACATATGATGCTAGTTCTAATTGGGTATTAGATACCCTATATTCTTCTCACATCTGTAATATGTGGCAGAGTCTGAAGAAAATTATATGTTTAGCTTCAAGTTGGAAATGGTGATTTCGTACTAGTCAAAGCTGTGAGACATTTTAAACTACTTCTCCCTTCTAATAGAATACTTATACTGCATAACTGTATGTATATGCCTCATATTTTGAGATAAATTGTATCTGTTTTTGTATTTAACAGTGAAGGTTATCGTATGTATATATGGAACCGTTCTCTATATTTGTATGATATGCATGATATTTTATTAATTGAATGTTAGTTAGTTAATGGGTACTATATATTAGATACAACTCAAAATGTCATGAATTTATAAGTAAACACTCCTAGTAGTTCAGAAAATTTAAATAAAATAGAATTGTGGCATATAAGATTAAGTCATATATGTATTGGATGCCCATTCCGTCTGGTTAAAGATGGTCGGATACATGATCTGACCATAGAACCTTATTTAGTTTGTGATTCATGTATTCAATGGAAGATGGCCAAATCTCATTTTATTGTTGTTGGACACTATGCCATTGATTTATTGGAACATATACATTATGATATATGTGGTGCCATGAAATACACTATGATGGGTAGATTTCGATACTTTGTAATCTTTATCGATGATTTGTCACAACACGGATATATGTTCTTATTAAACACAAGTCGAAAACTTTTGAAAAGTTTAAAGAATTTTGACTTGAAGTAGAGAAATAAATTGGCATGTCCATTAAATGTCTTTGATCAGATCGAGGTGGAGAGTGCACAAGCAGTGAACTCTTGAATTATTCAAAGAAGAATGAGGTTCTCGCTCAATATAGTCATCTAGCTACTCCACAACACGATAGTTTTTTGGAGAGGAGGAATTGGACTCTATTAGATATGGGTCGATATATGATGAGCTTCACCGATCTCTCAGAATATTTGTGAGGATATGCTCTAGAAACTGCGGCTTATATTTTGAACAGAGTTCCATCCAAAGCTGTTCCCTCTACTCCCTATTAGATATGGATTATAAGGGATCCGAGTTTTAAATATTTTAAGATTTGAGGTTGTCTTACATATATAAAAGTTACATAACAAGATAAACTTGCACCTAAAAGGTACAAGTATCAATTTATTAGTTATCCAAAATATTTTATGAGATACCTATTCTATAATCCCGAGGAACAAAATGTATTCGTTGCTAGTAATGTCACTTTCTAGAGAAACAGTTTCTTATGGATCATAGGGATTATAAAAATATTGACCTTAATGAAGTCAATCAGAATTAAAATGAACCGACTATAGAACCACAGCCTCAATCAAGCAAAACCCCTTTTACACACCCTTCACGTAGGACACAAAGTATATCAAGGCCACTTAAAGATATGGTATGATACCTAAAGATGTCCCTGAGGTTTTCTTACTTCCAGAAAATGATCCTTTAACCTACATACATGCAATATTAGATATTGATTCGAAAAAATGGCAAGATGCCATAAAATCTGAGATTGACTTTATGCATCACAATCAAGATTAGCACTTGGTTCAGTTTCCCAAAGAAATAGTTCATATCAGTTGTAAATAGATTTACAAGCGAAATATTAGTATGATTGGAAGGTAAAGACCTTCAAAACCCAACTAGTTACAAAAGGTTATACTCAGTGATCTGGGATCGATTATGAGGAAACCTTTACACTAATGGTGATGCTTAAGTCAATTAGAATATTATTGTCAATTGTTGCGTACTATGGTTTTGAGATTTGACAGATGGATGTAAAAATAGCATTTCTAAATGGATATCTTGAGGAAAAGATATACATAGAGCAGCCAGAAGATTTTGCATCCAGCTTGACCTTTGGTTTTGTATGCAAACTGAAAAAGTCTATATATAGACTTAAGCAGGCCTCTCGAAGCTAGAATCTTCATTTTGATGAGGTAATCAGAGGGTCTGGTTTTATAAAAAAAATGAAGATGAAGTTTGTATGCATAAAAAGGTCAGTGGAAGCATAATTGTCTTTTTAATTCTTTATGTAGATCATACACTCATCATTAAAAATAATGTTGGTATATTACAATCAGTGAAAGCTTATCTAAGTAAAAACTTCTCAATGAAAAATTTGGGAGAGGTTTCCTATATATTGGGTATAAAGTTTTATAGAGATAGAGTTAGAAAGCTGATAGAACTCTGTCAATCCATGTACATTGATAATGTCTTGAAAATATATAATTTCACTTACTGTAAGATAGTTAATATACTTTTTAGAAATGACATTGATCTTTCGAGGAAGATGTGTCCTCAGGCGGAAGATGAAATGGTTAAAATGTCTAATAACCCTTATGCATTAGCTATTGGAAGGTTGATGTATTCCATGATATGTACGAGACCTTATATAGATTTGGTTGTAAGTGTTACGAGTCGGGATCAGTTTGATCCAGGTGATAGCTATTGGATTGTAGTTAAACATGTCCTAAAATATCTTAAAGGAATAAAACAAGTTTCTTATATATGGAGATAGCGATTTACAAGTAATAGGATACACAAACTTAGACTTTCAGTTTGATCAAAATGATCGAAACTCTATATTTGATATGTATTTATTCTTAATGGTGCCGTAATAAGTTGAAAAAGTGTCAAACAAGGATCCGCGGTTGATGCTACCATAGAAGAAGAATATATTGTCACTTCAAAAGCAATGAAAAAAGTAGTGTGGATATGTAAATTTGTATTGAGCTCAAAATAGTCTCAAATTCAATTGATCTTATCCCATTATTTTGCGATAATAACGGAGCTATTGCATAATCCAAAGAGCCAAGAGCAAGCCAAAGATTTAAGCCTGTGGAGAGAAAATACCACATAGTTAAAGAGATTTTGGCTAAATAAGATGTATTTTATAAAGTTGACTCTGTAAATAATGTAATAGACCATTAACTAATGCCTTAATTCCTAAAGTGTTTGAACAACACATGGAGTGGTTAGGTGTAAGATACCATTATGAATAACATTAGAACAAGTGAGAGTTGTTGAAATTTGTGCTGACATATCATCCCAATTTGTATAAATATTTTTTATTTATGTAATTAATATTTGATTAAATTCCTAATTATATTTTATATATGATAAGATACTTGTAACATTTCAGACACTGTATGATTTGAAAGAGTTCAGATCTAATTCAAAGGAGTTTAAACCAATACTAAGAGTTAGTTACGTTGAGAACTATAACTACTAAGAGTTAGTAGATTATATGTATCAGTGAAATATAAAGAGTTAGAATCTTGTCTGAAATAGGACAAAGACCCAAGGGTATACTAGCAATGACATAGTTGTAAATGGTTGTAAATAATGCTAAGAAATATCATTCTGTAAGTATGTTCTAAAATATTATGTTCCTAATCTATTTTTACCAATACGGGTTTGTTGGTAAAAATTGTATTTAATATAGATCGACATATGTATATATCTAGATGATCCAGATAATTAGTTTTATCAAATCATAAGCTTAGTCGAAGCTTGTATAGACAGGCGAGTATTTAGTGAGGATTGAATACTAAATAAACTCAATTAAGATCTTCAATAGACATCCTATAAAATCGTCAATGAAGGATCCTTTCGAGTTGAGTAGTATTCATAGTCCTTAGACTTGAGTGCCACAGTGGACTTATGAGTGATCTGTTGGGATTTGTGTCCACGTGTCATCCCATTATTGTATAAATATTTTATTTTATAATATGTATACAATACATTATTTGTTAAATCGCTAATTACTATTATTAAATGGTTCAATGCTTGTGACACTACAGACATTATATGATTTGAAGGAGTTCGGATTTGATCTAAAGAAGTTTAAATCAATGCTAAGAGTTAGCATCACTGAAAACTATAAATGCTAAAGAGTTAGCATATTATATTGATCAGTGAAGTCTAAGAGTTAGATTCTTGTCTGTGACAGTACAAAGACCCGAGAATACATTAATAATAACATAGTTGCAATAAATGCTAAGAAATGTTATTATGTAAGTCTATTCTCAAATTATATATTCTTGGTCTTAATTCACCGATGCAGGTCTGACGGTGTAATTCTTTTATATAGACCAGTGTATATTATACCTAGATAATCTGGATGGTTGTTCTTAACTGACTATAGGCTTACTAAAAGTTCGTATAGCATACAGGTGTTCAGTGAGGACTGAATACTGAAAAGACTCAATGAAGACCCTAATAGACATCCCATGAAGCCGTCAATGAAAGGTTCTCTGAAGTTGAGTAGTATACATGATCCTTTGACCTGAGTACCATGGTGGGCTTGTAAGTGATCCATCATACTTTGATTCTATGCATGTCACAGATCTTTCATGGTGTGACCGCTGGATGTCGCTAGGTATAGTCCGATGTTTATAGAGTTCAATGTATACAAATATAGAATCTGTCAGCTCATATAGATATATGTCTGGAGATAAGTTCACGGATGAGCATATAAGGATTTGACGGGGGTGATCTATATCCCCACTCTTCCAGGAGTTGATTGGCGGAAGGATTATACGTATGCGCTAGACCTCAACTTGTATGGCCTACTGCACTAATTTGTAATATCCGTGATGTGTGCGTAGGGCATCGATTTCGGACTCATAGAATAGTTCTGTTTGATAAATCAGAGTGGACCTAGAGAGTCTCGCAATACGAAGTGTACTCATTGTACACTAGAGCAGCGTACTAAATTGAGTAGTTCGATCCAGAAAATTCCAGCAGACCAGACATTTATTTCAATTTTCCTCCAGTCGTGCACGTGTCAAGACTTAAGAGTTAAGTACATCAATTAGTTGTTGACCAATGGGATGTTGGCACATGGCACATGTGGGCCAATTATTGTTTAATTTAGAAATTACCAAAATAACTTTATTTGTTAGACAAATAATAATATTATTTTATTTATTAAAATATTTATTAAATAAAATAATAATAATAAAATATGATATTATTATTTAAATTGAAATCAAACAATTAATTTTTTATTTAAATTGACATGTGTCTCTACCATGATTTAATATGATTAAATTATTTATTTAATATTAATTAAATGATAAGATAAGTTTAAATGGGTGGCATTTATTAATGGTATGCCTTAAGATGTTTCTTAATAATGAGAAAGTGTTTTTTTATTTGGCCTAGATTAAGGCCAAGTTCATTTAAATGATTTTTCATTTCATTTTGTTTTCATTTGGTTTATTGTAAATAATAATAAACAAAAACTAATGGCAAACATAATGGATGCGTTAGGTGAGAAAATGAAACATAATAATAAATAAAATACTAAAGGCAAATATAATATATGCTATTAGGTGAGAAAATAAAAGATAATAATAAATAAATAAAAGAGCAATATGTTGCTCAATTGATTAAGTGAAAATTAGGCCAAGGAATTAATGAGAATGGTAAAAAGAATTTTGAAAGGTTAAGTGTTAGAAAATTCTCTCAAGTGTTAAGAGCAAAAACACCTATTCCATTTTTCCTTCCATTTTTTGGTCACTAATACTATAAGGTAGAAACAATGACTCAAAAGTTAAATCCTTTACTAGAAAAGTTGCTATTCTAGCTTCCCCAAGCCCACCATGTTAAGGAACTAGAATTGTGAACAAATTGCTTCAAGGCGGGTATTCTAGTTTGACAATATACCAAAGGCTTGACAAGGTATTATTTCTCAATCTTGAAGTATTTTACATTTATGAGATAACATATAAAGTTTATTTGTGTTTATCATTATAAAATTTGTATTCCGCTCATCCACTATGCATATATGTATGTGATACATAAGCTATATTTGAATGATATACAAACCCACATGTATGAAACTTAGATTTAAAATCACTCAAAAAATAGTATCGTAGCATATTTGAGTTGATATTGGGTGTTTTGAGTGTAAAATTATCGTTGGTGATGTTCTGGTGCTTAAAAGGTATATTTCAAATTGTTGAAATAGGTATACCTAAGATGGAAGCACTGGAGTGCCACGGCCATAAGTGTTCAGTGTCGAAACGCTTGAAAATTTTGTTCCAATGCCCCAACACTGGGTAGCTGGCGCAACAGCGCTAAGGCTTCTAGGCCTAAGCACTGTAGCACCAGGTGCTAGGCGCTCCAGCTTTAAGAGAATCGGCACTTAAGCACCGATTCTGGAATTTTCACTGTAGTACTAAGTGTTGAGTGCTGCAGTGGTGAGGGGCCTCCAAGCCCTGGCTTTTTAGGGCCAGACATATGGCACTACATTGCCAGAGGTATGACCTCCAGTACTGTAGCGCTGGCTGTTGAGCGCCATAGCGCTAGGGGCTATGCTCCTCCGGTGCCGTCATACGATAGGCCCAGCACCACGGCGTTGACGACTCTCACTCTAATTTTATTTTAAATTATTTAAAATATTATTTTAATCATATGGGGGTTTATGAGATACAATGATAAGAGTTATTATGTTGTATTACAAATCGGAATCATTTTTTCTGTGATGCTAAACACAATGAAAACCCTACTGGTGAGGGTTAGTTGTGGTTACACATAATTAATATATGATTGAGAATTACCTCTTCATGAAATAGGGATTAAGTCTTTGTGATAATAAAAAAAAAGAATAAAAAAATCTCTTTTAATCAGATTGATTAATAATACATTATGAGATAGTATTTTATCATTGATCTGTCTTTGTCAATATAGTGTTAACTTATTATATCGATCTTTTCCAAGATTGCTATAGTGTGAGGGATTTGGTCGGTATGATTTAGACTATTTCGGTTAAATATGAGATGAGGCAAATATATGCAAAAATATTACCTTAGATCACTACAGTGTGCAGATAAGGTATATTTAAGATCAAGAGTATGAGTTGCATTAGATGCAATTGATAAGAGTTGTCTACCTGTTAGGTTTACAAAGGCCTAGCTCGTTACAGTGTGCGACCCAAGTAAAATGCCAATGGAGTCCATTTCCCGCTGTATAGTTTAAACTGTCGTTATCCCGTTTTGAGAGATTAGAGGATTATATAAAACAATGGGAGGGCATTTTAAATTATAAAAAATTTATAAATGTTATACTCATGATTTAAAATGTATTATTAGCAATTTAATAATAATTTCTGCTAACATCTCCTAATATTATTTGTTTTTTTTACTTATGTAAGCTAAGATGACATCTTCAAATCCCTTAGTACATATATTGGATGCACACCAACTTAAAGGTGCCGAGAATTTTTCTGATTGGTATATGAATCTTAGAATTGTTCTGGTTTCAGAAAGACTGGGATATGTTATTGACCAAAAGATGCCCAGAGGTGTTTCTAAGAATACCACCGAGGAAGAAAAGGTGACATATCAGAAATGGTTGGATGACGATTTAAAAGTTAAATCGTACATTTTTGCCTCAATGTCTACTCAGCTGTAAATGGAGTATGTCCACATGGACAATGCTAGCAACATTATGCTCCATCTTAGGGAGCTCTTTGGTTATCGATCCCAAATTGAGAACTATAGGGTCGCCAAAGTGTTGTTTCAGGCAAAGCTCCCTAATGGCAGTCCAGTGAGTCCTCATGTTCTTAAGATCATAGGATTAATCGAGAGGCTTGAGTCCATGGACATCTCTTTAAGCAATAACTTAGGGAACAGTTTGATTCTTAGTCCCTGCCTGGGTCATATGCATAGTTCATCATGAACTTCAATATGCAAGAAATGACCCTTACTTATACTGATCTTTACAATATGTTAAAGACAGCGGATGAGGACATACATATAGGAGACTCAAACCTCTTTATTCATGATGCTTCATCTTCGACCCCAAGGGCTTCTGAGAAGTTCAAAGGGAAGAAGAAAAGAAAGGTAAGGTACACACCCAAGATGGGTCCTCAGCGGTGATAAATATCCAAGCCACTAGAGAAATCGAAAGTGAAAGGTAAATGCTTTCATTGGGGTGAGAACGGGCACTGCAAATGCAACTGCCTCAAATACCTTGCTATTGTGAAGAAGACTCCCTCGGGTATTATCTTTCCAATTATTGACATTTCTTTAGCATTTGATGCTAATATTAGCTGGGTATTAGATATCGCAAGTCCTTCTCACATTTGTAATATGTTGCAGGATCTGAATGAAGTTAGATTGCTACAGCTGAGAGAGGTATAGCTTCGAGTAAGAAATGGTGTTCTTCTACGGGTCGAGGCTGTAGGACATTATGATTTGATTCTCCCTTGTAATAAAACTATTATACTTCATAACTGTTGTTTTGTGCCTGTTATGATCAGACAGATTATCTCTCTTCTTGTACGTGACAGTGAAGGGTATCATATGTATATTAAGAACCATTCTTTATATTTATATGATATGTTTGATATTTTATTAGTAAAGCATCAGTTAATTAATGGGCATTATGTTTTGGATACAACGAGAAATATCATAAATGTACATGGTAGCACTAGTAATAGTGCACAAGCTTTAAATGATACTGAATTGTGGCATATAAGAATAGGTCATATAGGTGTAAGACGCCTAACCTGTCTGGTTAAGGATGGTCGGATACCTGATCTAACCATAGAACCTTATCCAATTTGTGAATCTTGTATTTAAGGAAAAATGACTAAATCTCCATTCACTGGTATTGGACATCGTGCCACTGATTTATTGGAACTAATATATAGTGATGTATGCAGTCCAATAAATTATACTGCAATAGGTGAATTTCGATACTTTGTTATCTTTATCGATGATTTGTCACGATATGGGTATATGTTTCTTATGAAACATAAGTCAGAAACTTTTGAAAAGTTCAAAGAGTTTAAACTTGAGGTAGAGAAACAAACCGAGACATATGTTAAATACCTTCGATCAGATCAGTTAGTACATGAGCAGTGAATTCTCTGATTATTTAAAGAAGAATGGGATTCTAGCTCAGTATAGTCCTCCAGGTACTCCACAATACAATGGTGTGTCAGAGATGAGGAATTAGACTTTATTGAATATGGTTCGATCAATGATGAGCTTCACCGATCTACTTGAATGTCTTTGAGGTTATGCTCTAAAAACTACTACTCATATATTGAACAGAGTTTCATCTAAAACTATTCCAACCACTCTACATGAGATGTTGAATGGAAAGAAACCAAGTCTTAAATACTTTAAAATTTGGGGATGTCCTGCTTACGTAAACGTTACACAACAGGATAAACTTACACCCGGGGGTACAAGTATCGGTTCGTTGGGTATCTTAAGAATTCAATGGGATACCAATTCTATGATCTCGAGAAGCAAAATGTGTTTATTTCTCGATATGCTACTTTCCTTGAGAAAGCGTTTCTTATAGATCATGGAGGTTATAGAATGATTGTGCTTAATGAAGTCAATCAAAGCGAAAATGAACCTGAGATGGAATATCAAAATCAATTGAGTGGAATACATTTAACACACCCTCTGTGTAGGTCTGAAAGGATGTCCAAACCACCTACTAGGTATGGTCAGTGCCTGAAGGTGCACTGGGAGTTTTCTTAATGGAAGAAAACGATCCTTTAACCTATAAGGATGCGATGTTAGACATCGACTTGGAAAAGTGGCAAGAAGCGATGAAATCCAAAATTGACTCAATTTATCACAATCAAGTCTGAGACTTAGTTGAGCTTCCTAAAGAAATAGTTTATATCAGTTATAAATGGATTTACAAGCGAAAGCATGGGCCCGATGGGAAGGTAGAGACCTTCAAATCCTGACTGGTTGCAAAAGGTTATTCTTAACGATCTGGCATCGATTATGAGAAAAATTTTGCACTAGTAGCGATGTTGAAGTCAATACAAATTTTATTGGCTATTGCTACATACTATGCTATGAGATATGATAGATGGATATAAAGAAGGCATTCCTAAATGGATATCTCGAGGAAGAGATATACATGAAAAAACCTGAAGTTTTGCATTCAGCCAATCCACAGGTTTAGTGTACAAACTGAAGAAGTCCATTTATGGGCTTAAGTAAGCTTCCCGGAGTTGGAACCTTCATTTTAATGAGGTAATCAAAGGATCTGGTTTCATAAAAAATGATGAGAAATCATGTGTGTATAAAAAGGTCAGTGGGAGCATGGTTGTCTTCTTAATTTTCTATGTGGATAACATACTGATCTTTGAGAATGATATAAGTATGTTAAGAGTTATTTAAATAAAAACTTCTCCATGAAGGACTTAGGATAGGTTTCCTATATACTGGGTATAAAGCTTTATAGAGATAGACCTATGAAACTGATAAGACTCTCTTAATTATCATACATCGATAGTGTCCTTAAAATGTACAATTTTACTAACTGTAAGAAAGCTAATTTACCTTTCAAATATGACATTCATCTTTCGATGAGAATGTCTCCTCAGATAGAAGATGAAAGAGTTAAAATTTCTAAGATGCCATATGCATTAGTTGTAAGTAGCCTGATGTATACTATAATATGCATAAGACCTGACATTAGTGTGGTTGTAAGTGTTACTAGTCGATATCAATCTGATCTAGGTGACAGCCATTGAATGGTAGTCAAATATGTCTTTAAATACCTTAAGAGTACAAAGGACAAGTTTCTCATTTATGGAGAAAATGATTTGTAGGTTAGGGGATATACAGATTTAGACTTTCAGTCTGATCTAGATGATAGAAAGTCTACATCTGGATATATATTTATCCCCAACTGTGCTGCAGTGAGTTGGAAGAGCACCAAATAGAGATCCACAGCTGATTCAACAACTGAAGCGGAATACATTGCAGCCTCTGAGGCAGCAAAGGAAGCAGTGTGGATACACAAGTTTATCACCGAGCTTGAGATTATTCCAAGCTCAATGGATCCTATCCCTTTATTCTGCGATAACAACAAAGCTATTGCATAAGCAAAAAAGACAAGAGCGCACTAAAGATCTAAACATGTGGAGAGAAAATACCAATTAATTAGAGAAATCTTGGCTAGGGGAAACGTAATAATTTGCAGAGTTAACTTTGTAAATAATGTATCGGACCCACTAACTAAGGCCTTAACTCCAAAGGTGTTTGAGAAACACGTGAAGTCTATGGGTATAAGATACCACTATGAATGACACTAAAGCAAGTGGGAGTTTATTGAGATTTATACTCACGTGTCATCTTATTATCGTATAAATATTTTATTTTATAATATTTATACAGTACATTATTTGTTAAATCGCTAATTACTATTATTAAATGGTTCAATGCTTGTGACGCTACAGACATTATATTATTTAAAAAAGTTCAGATTTAGTCTAAAAAAGTTTAGATCAATGCCAAGAGTTAGCTTTGTTGAAAACTATAAATGCTAAAAAGTTAGTATGTTATATTGATCACCAATGCAGGTCTGACAGTAGAATCCTTTTAAATAGACCAGTGTATACTATACCTAGATGGTTGTCTTTAGCTAATCATGAGCTTATTGGAAGTTCATATAGCATACAGGTGTTCAATGAGGACTAAATACTAAACAGACTCAACGATGACCTTAATAGACATCCTATGAAACCGTCAATAAAATGTCCTATCGAGTTGAGTAATATACGTGGTCCTTTGACATGAGTACCATGGTGGGCTTGTAAGTGATCCATCATACTTTGATTCCACACATGTCACATACCTTTTATGGTGTGACCGCTGGGTGTCACTGGGTATGGTCCGATGCTTATAGAGTTCGGTGTGTATAAATATAGAATCTATCAGCTCATATGGATACATGTCTGGAGATAAGTTCATGGATGAGCACATAAGGATTTGACGGTAGTGATTTATACCCATGCTCTTACAGGATATGATTGACGGAAGGATTATACATATGCGCTATAACCTTAACTTGTATGGCCTACTGCACTGGTTTGTAATATCCGTGATGTGTACCTGAGGCATCGATCTCGGACTAACAGAATAATTCTGTTTGACAAATTGGGAGTGGACCTAGAGAGTCCTGCAATATGAAGTGTACTCGTTGTGCACTAGGGCAGCGTACCAGACTGAATAGTTCGATCCAGAAAATTTTAGCAGAACGGATATTTACTTCGGTTTCCCTCTGGTCGTGCACGTGTCAAGACTTAAGAGTTAAGTACATTAATTAGTTAACAGTTAGTTGTTGACCAATGGGATGTTGACACATGGCACATGTGGGATAATTATTGTTTGATTTAGAAATTATCAAAATGACCTTATTTGTTGGATAAATAATATCATTATTTTATTCATTAAAATGTTTATTGAATAAAATAATAATAATAAAATATGATATTATTAATTAAATTGAAATCAAACAATTAATTTTTTATTTAAATTGGCATATATTTCTATCATGATTTAATATGATTAAATTATTTATTTATATTAATTAAATGATAAGATAAGTATAAATGGGGGTGACATTTGTTAATGATAGGCCTTAAGATATTTTTTTAATAATGAGAAAGTATTTTTTCATTTGGCCTAAATTAAGGCCAAGTTCATTTAAATAATTTTTTATTTTGTTTTGTTTTCATTGGTTTATGTAAATAATAATAAACAAAAACTAATTGCAAACATAATGGATGCTATTATGTGAGAAAATGAAAGATAATAATAAATAAAACACTAATGGCAAACATAATAGATGCCATTAGATGAGAAAATAAAAGATAATAATAAACAAATGAAAGAACAATATGTTACTCAATTGATTAAGTGAAAATTAGGCCAAGAGATTAAAGAGAATGGTAGAGAAAATTTTGAAAGGCTAAGTGTTAGAAACGTCTCTCAAGTATTGAGAGAAAAAACACCTCTTTCATTTTTTGTTCACTCATACTACAAGGTAGAAATAAGGATTCAAGAGTTGAATCATTTGCTAGAAAATTTACTATTCTAGCTTCCCCAAGCCCATTATGTTGAAGAACTAGAATTGTGAATGGGTTGCTTCAAGGCGGGTATTCTAGTTCGACAATATATCAAATGCTTGACAATGTATCATTTCTCAATCTTGAAGTACTTTACATTTATAAGATAACATGTAAAGTTTATTTGTGTTTATCATTATGAAATTTGTATTCCACTCATCCACTACGCATGTATGTATGTGATACATATGCTATATTTGAATGATAGACACAAACCCACATGCATGCACTATATGTTTAAAATCACTCACATGATCTACCATACTTAAGTTCCATATATGTCAGAGACCTTTTATGGTCTGACTGCTTGGTGTCGCTAGGTATAGTCGATGCTCATAAAGTCCAGTGTGTGCAAATATAGAATCTATCAGCTCGTATAGGTGAGTTATATATCCAAATACTCCAAGATTGTGTTCCAAAAAATCTTATGGCCATATGTAATTTACCCAGAAAAAGTGTTTCCTGTGTTAGAAATAATATTGTAAAAATATATGTGAATATTATTTATAGGAATACTAATTTGGAGATAAATTCTAGAGTTGAGTATATGGAGACTTGACGGTGATGTCTATGTCTCTGCTCTTTTAAGATATAAATGATGGATGGATTATACCAATATATATTAACCTCAACTTGTATGGTTCAACATGTTGTTTTGTTATTTCTATAATGTGTGTGTGCGGTATCGTTATTGGACTTAAGAAATACTTTTGAAAGAAAAAATGGGTGTGAACCTATGAGTTTCTCTATATAAATGTACTCGTTATACACTAGGGTAGCACACTAAAATAAATAGTTCAATCTGAAAGTTCTCGAAAAAGTCAAAATTATTTCAGGATTTCTCAGATAAATGATAGAGTTTAAGTGTTAAGTTCGAAATCTCGACAAATAGAATTTACCACTTTATCCTTTTTATTGAATGCCACATGTCATGCCATTAATTAGTAATTGCATAATTTTATTAGCTCATTTGATTTGCTAATATTGGCTAATATTATTAATTGCAAATGTTGCTAATATATAAATCATTTTCGGCCTTATAACCAAAAAGTGGCACACTTTAAATTGATAATACATTTGCTAGCCAAATCTTTTACTCTTAACTAAGAGGTGAAAAGTTTTATAAGAAAAAAGGCCACTAAATTGCTTTTCATTTGGCCATTTCTTTGGAAAATGAAAGCATGGTTTATCATGCTTATCTTTAAGCATCAGCTAGCTGCAAAGCAAAATTTATTTGGCCACTAATTTGGTTCAAATTCAACTAGCACCTATTTAAGTGGTTATTCATCCTTTTAAAAAAGCATGACAATATACATATTTTGCATGATCATGCTTACACACTATTCTTCCATTTATTGGCCAAATGTGAGGCATTTATACTTATAAATTGAAGTCATGTTCTTCAAATTAAAGGTAAGAAAATTGTGAGCAAATTATATATTAAGAGTTCTGAGAGACAAAAGATAAAGCAAGTGTTGCTTTTATTAAATTCCAGCTGAGATTAGAATGCTATCGTTCTTGCTAAAAGGATCCTAACAAGTCTTTGATTAGAATTGCGCTAAAGCACGCTTCAAATGTGAGTTCTCTAATATCTCATTAGTGTAATAAGATATTTGATTTATATTTCATTGCGTTTATTATGTATATGTAGTATATAAATTAAAATTAAATATACACACTTACCCCGCACATAGTACATTATCAGTCATCCAACTAATTACTGCTTGGATGACATTGTTTCCCAAGAAGAGGCTGCATATATTTCTCCATTGAAGTAAAAAATATGTATTTGTATATACTAAATGAATTTTAATACGATTGATGAAGTTGCTTAGATTATATTAAGTGGAATTTTAACTACGAGAGAGAAACTAGAAATGAGTCAAGTTTATATCATGAAGGAATCATAAGGTCAAAATTAACATTTTGGAAAGGTGAAAGCGTATTTAATATTTGAAAGAGTAATTATATAAATAACCATTGATTTATTGAAGAAATATTAGGGTTTAGAGGGCCTTGACCCTTAAGTGTAAGTCCACCATTAAATTTAACTAAATTTGATACAATAAAAATTTTAAGAAATATTATTATTAATACCATTGAGTTATGATCTAATTATAATAATATCCATAAATTTAAAAATTAATATTAGTATTTAATTTTTTTGTAAAATATGCACAAATGCTCAATTGTCAGTGATTTGCCATTAAATTTAACAGATCCAAAAGTAATCATATTTTTTTTACACTTTAAACATTTAAAATTCACAAAAAATAATAATACAATATAATAATTAAAAGTTAAAGTAAAAAGAAATACATGGCAGACTGCATCGGCGACCAAAATGGTTGCTTGTTCCAGCAGCCATTTGGTTGCCTGAATGCTACCAATCCAAGCAACCACAATGGCTGCTAGGTCGCGGCCATAATGGCTGCTAGGTCACGGCCATAATGGCTGCCAGTCTATGTTGCTAAAATGGTCGTTTAAACCATCGACCATTTGATTGTTGAAGCATGGCCAATGGGTTCAACGGCCAAATGGCAGCTTGTTCTAGCTGCCAAAATGGCCGTTAAAATAGGAAACCAAAATAACCATTGAACTAGGCGGTCATTTGGCCTGTAATTTTTTTATTATTTTTTAAATTAATTTTTAAAGATTTTTAACATTTGTTTTCATTTTTTATTATTTTATTTTATTTTTTAAAATTATTTTATTTTTTTATTATATTTAAAAGTCAAAATTTTAAAATTTGTGCAAGTATCATGTTATTTCAATCTCATTTAACGTGTAAAATAAAAAATAGCCTTTTGATATTGATTAACATAAAATTTATTTAACTTAGCAAAATATTTCTAATGTTTGGGCATCCGTGCCTATTTTTACAAAAAATTTGGCACCAACATCAAAATTTTAAATTTATGAGTATTATTGTAATTAAGTCATACTTTAAAGATATTAATAATAATATCCCAAATTTTTGTAAAGTTATGTTATTTTGTGAGTAACATTATTCACTAAATTAATTCTAATATAAAATAAACAAAATAATTTTTAAAAGAAATATAATAAAATAAATATTTTATTTTTTCCCTTAAGAAAATCTTAGGATTATGAGCTACTTTCATAGTTTATTCTCTACCCAATATTGGTAATGTACATGTAAATATTACTAATTTCAATATTTCATATGGTCATTTTATTTATCAAATATTTTGAAGTAAAAGTAATAAATTCAAGTAATATAATCCAACAATAAGTAATTAAAAATAAATTAGAGAGAGAAAATAAAAAAAGAGAACATAAAATATTTATATAATTTGGCAACTTGCCTACAATAATGAGCGGATCAAGATTTTATTTTTTTTATTAATGAATCACAAAGTACTCACAAAATATGCCTTTTATAAGAAAGAACTCAAACTTCGTAAAGAATACTTTTAATTGCACTTACAAATGCTTTACAATTGATCTTCCTTGTAAAGTATGGGTTTTTTATTTTATGTTTATATTGTGATTGTTATGATTTGTTTATAAGTCAATATAGAGCATTTTTATAGACTTCAGACGCGTAAGGAGAAATCTTAAATCAAGTGGGAATAGGTTTGGGAAGTCCTAACGCACTTAAGACATTCTTAAGAAATAAGGGAACTGTTTCCCACACTAGTGCCACGACGTTGAACTTTTTGGACCTAGCGCCACAGCATTCTACCCTGGGCGGTGCGACACTCAAACTTAGGCAGTGACATCTCCATCTTTTTGTGCCTTTCGCGTCGCTTACACACTTTACTTGTTCCCAAAATTATATCGTGATAATTTTTAATCAACTTTCTTATAAATTCCCTCATTGATTCAAAATCATTCACAAAGCTTCTAAGATCTTTCATCTCTGTATCTTAGGTCACTCTCACATAAAAGCGACTTTGATTAAATCCTTGCATAGGAAAAACTTAACTGAAGGCAGTGGCTTAATCAACATGTCAGCGAAATTTTCAGATGACGCAATCTTTACTAGACTAATCTCACCACTTTGAATAATCTCTCCAATGAAATAAAGCCGCACATCAATGTGTATAGACTATCGTGTAACACTTGATGCTTATTTAGATGTATAGTACTTTGGCTATCACAATACACATTGGTGTTGATGTCTTCAATAGCTATTACCTTTATGCATATCCCTTTTAACCACACAGTCTCCTTAATAGCCTAATCAATAACTATATAATTCGCCTCTATGATAAATAGTGCCACCACATACTGTAAAAATAATCTCCAACACATATTACATCTAAACACTATGAATACGTACCTAATTAATTATCTTCTTTTCTCTAGATCACCTGCATTATCTGAGTTGACGTATTCTATTATCATTTCACTCTCATTCTAAGCCTTTTTATACATCAAACCATGATTCGACGTTCTCTTGAGATATCTCAATATCTACTTCACTGTAAGCCAATGATTCTTACTCGGATATGCCATGTATATATTCACCACACTTACAGCCCGTGCTATATTTGATCTTGTGCAAATCATTGCATATATAATGCTCCCTACAATGTTCGCCTACGGTACTTTACTCATTTATAGTTTCTCCTCTTCAAATTTTGGCGACTATGCTATTGAAAGATTGAAATACATGGCCAAAAAAGTAGAGATAACCTTCACATTAGACATACAAAATTTTCTAGGATCTTAAGTATATATCGTCGCTGTGATAAGAAGATAACATCTCTTATTTCCCTCATAATATCCATACCTAAAATTTTCTTTGCTGCTCCTAAATCTGTTATCTAAACCTCACCACTTAACTGCTTCTTCAATTTTTATATCTATTCCATATCTCTAAATGCAATTAACATATCATCTACATATAGAAGTAAATACATCATCATCCCACTACTCAAACTCTTACAATACACGCATTCATCATACTTACTTCTACTAAACCCATAAATTATCATAAACTCATCAAATCTCTTATATCACTATCTAAGAGATTGCTTCAACCTATGCAATGACTTCTTTAACAACCAAGCATGCTCTTCTTTCCCGGGCTCTACAAACCCTTGCATCTGTGATATATAAATCTTCTCTTTAAGCTTTCTATGTAGAAAAGATGTCTTTACATCCATATACTCTAAATATAAATCAAGATTTGCACACATGACTAACAGAATGTTAATGGATGTATGCTTGACGACTGGAGAGAAAATCTCATGAAAGTCTATCTCCTTTCTCCGAGTAAAACCTTGTACAACAAGTCAAGCCTTAAACCTTGTAGGCTCTACCCTCAGTATCCATTCCATAGCCTTATACACCCACTTGCACCAAACTAGTTTGTTTTGAAGTTTATCCACTAACACACATATATTATTCTGCATAAGAGAACTAATCCCTTCTTTTATAACCTTCTGTCATCTGTCTCTATTTTCACTCTTTATAGCCTCATCATTCATCTTAGGCTTATTAAACTTAAGAGTATAAGTAAAATTGAAAGTATGAACAACTAAATCTACTTGTGCATAACTAATTAGTAGGTTTATCATTCTCATTAGCCTATTTCTGGCTAGCTGGTATTCTTCATGTTCTATCTTAGGAGTCCTAATCTTACTTTGGGTGGACTTAGAGAAACTTATTGGTGTTCTTGGCTCAACATCAAGGATTTTCTTATTGAAGTACTGATCTAAGGGCATAACAGATCTACATTTAGGCTCCACTTTAACTTATATTGATTTAAGTGCTGAATCGTCATTGGGCACAGGTTTTTCTTTCTCATCTTCTTAGGAATTTTTCAGTATTTTTGTCTCATCGAACATCACATTACAATTTATGATACTCCTTAATGGCTTCAACTCGTTGCATTATACCTTGTATCTTTTTACACCTTTAGAATACCCTTAAATATCCCATTTATAGCTCTAGGTTTTAATTTCTCTTACTTTATATACACGAAAGCTATGTAGCCAAATATTCTAAGGCGGTCATACTTGGAAAGGCTGCTAGATTATTTTTCTTCTGGGGTCTTGAAGTCTATCGCTGGGGAGGGACTTTTATTGATCAAATAAGTTGTTATCATCACAGTTTCATCACAAAATACCTTGGACATCTTTGTACTGGTCGACATGCATCAAACTCTTTCAAGTATGGTTTTATTCATCCTCTTAGCTAGACCATTCTACTACAATGTTGATCTCAGAGTTCTATATCTTATAATCCTATGCTTAACACAAAACCCATCAAACTCCCTGTCAAAACTCGAGGCCATTGTCAATCTTTAGCCTTTTAATTCTTTTACCAATTTGATTCTCAACAAAGGCCTTCCAAGTTTTGAATATCTCAAATATTTGCTTCTTTCTTTTAAACATATAAACCTACAGTTTTCTCGAATAGTCATCTATAAAGGTGAGAAAATATCTAGCCTTACCGTAGGTTATTGTCTGGGCTAGTCCCCAAAGATTTGAGTGTATATAGTCAAGAGTATCCTTAATTTTGTGCTTTCCGGTATTAAACCTAACTCTATATACTTTCCCTAACACAAAATGCTCACAAAAACTCAAGTGGTTAGAACTTATCCTCACCAAATACTTTTTGACTGAATAATTCATTCAGAGTCTTTTCTCCTAGGTGTGCCAACTAAGATACCACAATTTGGTTTAGATATTCTCATCAGCCACAGAGAATGATGCAGAACCACTCATTGCCTATCCTTTCAGCACATATACTTCTTTATACTTTTTACCTTTTATCACAACCATGGAATCCTTCAACACTCTCAACACTTATCTGTTAATCCTGATAGATCACCCATTTTAGTCTAATATATCCAGTGAGATTAAGTTTCTCTTAAGGTCATGTATATACCTAACTTCTAACAACTCTCTCACTCATTCATCATAAAAATTAAGTCTAGTACTCTAAATTTTCATCACCTGACACGCTAAAAATTGACAAATCAAAACTTATATGGACACATATGAAAAGTTAAACTAAAATCAAGAACCCATTGTTCAAAGTTCTTACCATTAGTAGCAACTAGAGTCTCTGTGTTGTTATAGCTATCATCATAAGCCAGTACAACATCTGCCTTCTTATTTTTTATTTTCTTCTTTGGACAGTCCTTTATGAAGTACCCATCTTTCTTGCAGTAATAACACTTCCTAGAAGCACTCTTGGACTTTGATCTCAAGCCTTTTTTCTTTCCATCTCTATGTGAAGCTCTCTCTCTTATAGATAAGCCTTTTGAATTAGTCTCTATCTATCTTCCCAATTGCTTTGAGTTTAACGATGATTTCACATAACTCGTAATTAAACTATCTCTACTATAGAATAGCATATCATATCA
The DNA here is from genome assembly GCA_946807835.1 of Ailanthus altissimus. Classification (NCBI taxonomy): domain Eukaryota; kingdom Viridiplantae; phylum Streptophyta; class Magnoliopsida; order Sapindales; family Simaroubaceae; genus Ailanthus; species Ailanthus altissimus. The sequence continues at coordinate 443,390 of OX327708.1, forward strand.
ACAAAGTACTCATAGATTTTAGGAAATGAACTTAGTAAGATGATTGTCTTATCTTTATCCTTTATCTTTATATTAATAGCTTCAAGATCAATAATAATTTTATTGAAGGCGTCTATGAGGTCTTTCATTGGCATCCTCTGAGACATGGACAACTGATACAACTTCTTCTTTATATGTAATCTATTGGCCAACAACTTTCATTTATAAAGAGAATCAAGCTTCTTCTAAATACCAATCACTGTCTTTTTACCTACTATTTTCCTCAAGATGTTATGGCTCAATGATAGAATAATTATGCTGTAAGCTTTTTCTGAATGCCTTTTCTTTTTGCTTCAGCCTTAGATGACTCTAGTATTTTTTTTCCCCGCTAGATAAAGTTGCAGTCTCCTTTAATATTGAGCCTAATTGTTGACTCACCAGTAACGCTGTCACCATTATCTTCTATAGATTAAAATTATTTGACCTATTGAATTTCTCTATTTCATACTTGGGAGTTGCCATAACTGCTAAGAACCAAGCTCTAAATACCAGTTTGTTCAAGCAAAAGCAATAAACCCAAGCAATATAATGTAACAACAAGCAATTAAGAATAAACTAGAGAGAGAAAGTAAAAGAAAGAATACAAAAAATTTACGTGGTTCAGCAACTTGCCTACGTTTACGGCGAATCAAGATTTCACTTCTGTTATTAATGAATCACAAGACACTCATAAAGTATATCTTTTACAAGAAAGAACTCAAGTTTCATAAAGAACACTCTTAATTACACTCTCAAAAGCTTTACAATTGATCTCTCTTGTAAACTAGGAGTTTTCTCTCTTGTGTTTGTGTTGTAATTTGTTTACAAGTTAATATAGAGCCTTTATATAGGTTTTGAACACCTTATGAAAACCCTAAACTAAGTGGAAACAAGTTTGAAAAGTTTTAACACACTTAGGACACTTTTAAGAAACAAGGAAATTGTTTTCCGTACCAGTGCCACAATGTTAGATCCTCAGCCCTGCAGTGCCAAGACTTAGAACTTAAGCACCACGACGCTCAAGTCCGGGCAGTGATATCTCTATCTTTTTGCTGCCTTTTGATTCCTCGTGACCCCGTGTCCCTGCGTCCTCTACACAGTTGGCTTATTTCTAAAATAATATCTCGATATTTTTAATTAACTTTTTCACAAAATGTTAAATACTAGTTGTTGAGAGAGAAAATGCCCTTGTCCCTCTTGAGATTAGGTTGAAGCAAAGAACCTCTAGTTTAACATAGAACTCTAATCTCCTTGCGTAGTGGAATAACCTATTAATCAAGTAAAAAATCAAGAATCCAAAGTAGAATATAAAAAGATCACAACACAATCTTACGTGATTTGGCCATTTATCTACGTCCAGTCATCCACGGTAGATCCAAGGATCCTAACCTCTTTTATTAACTCCCTAGAGATTTTATAAGAAAAATTCAATGAAGAACCCTCAGAAGGACCTAATGTTTATAGTACCCTTACTCTACCACGAGCAATGAACATCCAAACGATGGTTCCACCGTAACACACACAAGTACTTAGTATCTACCTAGTTCTTTCCCTCTCTTAGAGTCTCTCTTAATATCTAATCTCAACTAAAGGGTTTACAAGTGTTTATATAGGGTTTATTTCGTGCCTACTAACCCTCTTCCTTGTTGGAGTAAAAGTCCACTTGTTTTAGAAATCCTAAACTTTCCAAAACTCAAAATCCGAATCAAAACTGACTTCCTGATGCTGATGGCACCGCGGCGCTGGCCATTGGCGTGCCCATCACCGCAATGCTAGGCTTCATTGCATCCATCATCGTGGCGCTGGACTTCTGGTTTAGGCGCCGCGGCGCTTAGCCTTAGTGGCACCTCCCACGTTTTCTTTGCTTCCTTCGCATCTTCAAGTCCCGTTTCGCTTCCCCATTCGTGTCCTATATATGCTAGACTTCTCTATACATGCTTCACACGTTTTAGACTTTTTGTGACTCTCTACTTTGATATTCATATCAATTCTTGTCTAACTAAGATTATTAAATCATCAATTTTTTAACACTAATCATTATATTAACTAGTTTAATGTTTCACATGATCACCTTTTTTGTTTCATGTGATTAGTCACCTTTTTTGTTTCATGTGATTAGTCTAACTTTTCATGTGTTAGTAACATAATATAATTACATGTTAATTATAACAAATTTTTATATCTAAATGAAAAATAATAATAATGAAACATTATGATACCAAATGGGTGTTTCGTATCCAATTAATTTTCAATATCCATAAAACATTGTGACAAAGCGTACGTTTAGTTAATTTAAAAATGAAAGAGATTGAGAGCTAATTAAGAAATTAAGGACTTTTTAATAGATGGAGTAAAATTCTTCTTGATGATGTCTTAAGTTCACAATCACCTCCTTTGAATGTAGTAGTGTGATTGTGCTCATTAATTAATTAACGAGCTAAAGTAATCATTGTTTTACATAATAAAGTTTTCAATTTGGGGAGGGGTGAAGTGGTAGTTGATTTGGCAGCAAGAATAGAATCTAGGTTTGTCCCCCATTGGCAAGCAAATGGACTAAAATTATTGGTAGTCGAAGAAAAAGCACTGCCATGTGTCATATTCTAGTAACAAACTTATTACGGGCCTATTGTGTGTGTTATGTGTGACCACAAAAATTTTCATAATTACTTGACCACAATATTGATCGAAATTGGCAAGAAACAAATCATTCACTTGCCCTAGCTAACCAAAAGTCTTAGCGCTACGCACATTGGCTTCTGGATAAATCTAAAATTAATAATTGAGAAAAAAAAGAAAAAGGTTGCCAACGACCTCACTGTTCTAGTGATTTGGTGTTAGCACTTTTAAGGTTAGGGTATTGAGTTCAAATTGGACTAGCCGAGAATTAATGAGTATATGTATTATTAATACGAGGATTGTAAATTTGAATTTTGATAAGGTAATTATAAATATAAAAAAATTGTCGGTATAGAATAAAATAATACCTCTATATCCACTTATAGTAATTAGAAAATAGGAGGGTTGCAAATATTGATTGTGATAAAAAGATCTCTTTTTTTATAAGTAATTAGTAAAGAGTTTAAAGTAATATGTTAGAATTGATAATTTAAAATTATATTTGAGTATAGTTTTAAGTTAAAAACTAATAAATAATCGACACGTAGTTAAGTACGTAATGAACGGATAAGAAATGGATATAAATAAAAAATTAGAAACAAGAAAGAGCGCAAAAGCACGAGGAGATAATCTCCAAGTGTGAGCATTATTGCGTTGGTTGCTTAACTCTGTCGGCACATAAGTTAGAAGCCCCAGTGCTGTAGCACTGTCCTGAGCGTGTCACGACACCAAGTTGTGTAGAGTTTTTCATTTTGTTTTAGATTTATGTGTTTAAGTCAGTTTTGAATTTTTTAAAAATATGAACTCTTATTTTACTTAAAAATAAGGTTTCTAAATATGTTTTAAATTCAATATAAAATCCTTTAAATTGTTAAGCATCAAAAAAAGAAAAAAGAATAGAGAGTTTAAGTAGCGTTTGAGTGCTTTATATACAAGAGTATACTGTATAGATCCTTGGGAGTTCTATCTATTCAATATTCTTTGTAATTTTTTGTAGGAAGATCTTTGTGATCTTAAATTTTTAGAGAATTAAACAAAAAAAGTTAGAATCTCATAATCTATTGTGGACATAAATTATTATTGTCAAACTATATATTGTGCTTGTGCCTTTTGTATATATGATTGTGTAATTGTTTTATTCTTAGTTACGTGTAAATAAAATTTTTTTGCAAAGTGTTTAAAAAATTTGTAAAGTGTACGCTAAAAATTATAAAATAATAGTACATAAATAAATAGCAATTTGAAGATAATTAATAGGGTGAGATCAACTATCTTGCTCTACTAAATATGGTAGCTTCTTTTCATTTTATTTTTTTTTGACCATTTTGCTTGAGGGAGAAAACAAATGGTAATAGAAGTTAATTAATTAATTGATTTGGTAAGGTTTAATTTGATGGGAAAAGGAGAAAATCTTTTTATGTAATGTTGACTTGAGGTAAGAATGAATGATGTATGTAATCATTGATTTGCTTAAGCTTCAACCAAGATATTTCAAAATAATTATCAATAACATTATTCATTGTCCATTACCCTACCACTACTTCACGTCAAAAGCGTAGGTCTTGTTAATTTATATAGAAATTATAGAAAGACTGAAATGTAAAGTTCCCTTTTAAAAAAAAAAAGAAAAATACATAATTAGTGGAGGATTAATTATTTGTATTTTAAAAAAAATGGAAAACCATTTTTTTTTCCTTTAATGATTCTCATCCTCTATTCATAACCTTAACATAGAGGTTCAAGTCTTCTTATAATTTACAACAAATTAAAAGATTATACAACGATTATTTTGGACATAGACAATCGAGTTTCAATGAACTCTAACCAATAATACATACAATAATGAGAACAAACAATAGTACCCTTTTTGCTAACATGAAGAAGAAAAAATCTATGTACTTATGTATAGTGAGTGACTATAAATTTGTAGCTCATTACAGCCTTTGAATTTTTTTAAAAACAAAAATTATTTTGTGGGTTTTGAGTGGCGTTTAGAACGGCGATTTAACGGCCGCCAAAGCCAATGTTTAGGGACAAACCAAAAATTCAATGTCCGCCACTAACTATTGAATTGTCGGGCAAAAACAGAACCAAGACATGATCGATTGCTCTTGTAATAATGATAATAATAATAATAAATAATCAATGTGGCAATTTTTGATTGGATCAATTGGCAAAAATGTATTGGTGCTACTACTGCTACCCGCGTGTTGCCCACTATATATTTTTTTCAATCATCTATCTATCTATCTATCAATCTAAAATCATCAATCGCACGTTCAAGATTGGCCAATGACAATTATCCTCTAATTTGTTGTCTTAAAATAATTGATATTTATTGTTATCGTCATTTGTCTTTTATTTCAATAGATTGTTATCGTCATTTGTCAATACCTTAGGGGACGAGTTTCATCTAATTAATAAGTAAAGTTTTTTTTTTTTAAAGAATATTAATGACTAACGTTTTTGATATAGTAATATTGCTTTTGTGTTTCACTCTAGGAAGTTCTAAAGAGTTGGAGAGTACGAGGGTGTGAACTATTTTACATGAATGTTGCTTACGAATTGGATAAGCTCCTAATTTACATGAGCTTTGCTTTACGTCTCTTTATGAATTTTAATTTTATTTTAATAAAAGATTTGAGATAAACTATTACTTATATTATATATATTTTTAAAGAAAGGGATATTATAACTAGAAATTTTCAAGATTGTTGAGAGGTTTTATGAAAAAATTTATTTGCTCAATTAGAAGCTCAAGTGAAAAACCAATCTGGGTTATCATTATTATAATTAATTTATGGTTTTATATAAAATAGAGTTATGTTTAAGTGTGGGCTAAAGGCATACGTTAAGAATTAAGAAATAATAACTATGATCTTAACATATATAATTAATATTTTAATTAATAAAATAATTATGAAAATTTATATGATAAGATCACATTTATTATTTATCATTTTATATTTCTTAATGTATGTATTTGTAATGCACTTGAGTGTTTGTCCCAATGGCACATTTTGTGCATGTTTCTACTCTCTAAGTCCAAGTTCAAGTCTTGATAGATGTTAACATAGTGTAATTATTTCTTTGTGAGAATTCTATATTCTAGGTGCATTTTCATGCTTTAAGTCAAAGTTCAAGTCTTGATAGATGCTAACATAATATAATTATTTTTTATTTTTATGAGAATTTTATATTTTAGGTAAAGTGTGGGTAAAAAATATAAAATGAAATTCTCAATTATCTCAAGTGTATAGTTTGGGTGAGGTGTGCATAACGGATATAAAGTAATTTTCTCGATTTACTAGTAGAATTTTATAATTAAATTGAAATATGCGTAAAGAATGTAAAATAATATTTTCGATTATTCTAATTTTATAATTTGAGTGAAATGTGCATAAAAAAAAATAAAGTAATATTCTGATTATCCCAATTGTATAAAAATAATATAAAACAATGTTCACGATTATTCTCATTATATAGTCGATTGAAATATTCAGCATTATAGTGTGAGATAATATTAATAGGGATATGTATTAGAAAAAATGGATCACGTTGATCTAAACTTATTTTGTTTGGATGAAACTCGACCAAATAATTCTTCTTGTTTTTCCGGGGTGACAAGCAATAATATTTGTGTTCTGTCTCTTTTTAGAAGATCATGTCATGCATTCGTTTTGCAAGAAGCATAAATCGTGTGAATCATAGCCTAAATATATTTTATATGTTGCCCTTCCATTCTTTAGTTTGCGTCACTCACCTTCATTATTGTTTGATATAATAAAAAAACAATTTTGTAATGTCACCCTCATGAAAAATACTTTTTTAGCCTCAATATTTTATATGTAGCCTAGTTTGTGTCATTCACCTTCATTATTATTTAATAGACAAACATGTAATCTCAACCTCATATAAAGCGCTTGTTGAGACTATAATATTTAATTGATATAAAAAAATATATATTGGAAGGTATATCGAGTATTGAGATGGAATCTAGACGAAAGAAGAAGGACATAATTTATTTAATAATAAATTTTGATGATCATGATGAAGAAGAGAAATCTACTTCTATGTGGACATTGAAAAAAAGACATTTTCTGTTCCTAAATCTTAATTAATTACAATATTTTAGTTCAAATATTTGATATGAGTATTACATCTTAAATTATAATGGAAAATCTCAAAAAATTACAATATTATTATTCAAATATCAATTAATTACAAATACAATCAATTAAATAATTCTTCTAGACAATTAAAAAGACTAAAACAACCTGCCAATAACTAAATTACCAATACAATCAATTAAACAACTATCTTAAATAATTATCTCTTAAATAATTAGAAAGACTAAAACTGCCTCTCAATAACTAAAAAATCTTAACAATTGCCTTAAATTTTGTCAAGATTCAAATTCAACAACCGCTTTTAAATTCTGTTAAAATTTGAACTCCTAATTTAAATCAACAGATGCAGAGACTTTATAATTGAGACAGCAAGGAACTATACACTTTGTTCATTCTTTTTGAAATGAGCAAATTACATATAGAGACTTGTAATGGGTTTATATATTTTAATTGGTCAAAACGTATAATTCACGATGTTGGAATATCAAACCAAGCATTATGGACTCAAACCTTAAGCCCTGCAGAAGCTGTTATGTACCAGCAAAAGGACACTGCAAAGTAAGGCACAAAGAGCACCAAGTTGCAAGTAGCAGGAGGAGGCTCTGCAGACTGCAGAGCAAGGGACCAAAATGCATTGCAGGAAATGACAGCAAAATGAGCTGTACCGACAATGCACAAACTGACAATGACATAACAGAGGTGGCTAAATCAGAGAGGTGAAGGTACAGCTCAAGATGATCAAATGGATGAGAATGGTAGCAGTACAGGCCGAGTCACCAAGCAAGGACCACACCAGCTACTCATTTGTACAATCACAGCTGTTGAGCTTTTGTATATAATACTGATAACTCACAATGTAAATCGCAGAAAAAACATATACACTATTTCATTAAAATTTAATACAAAGAGAAGTTTCTCTCTTCACATTTCTCTCATTTTCCAACTTGGTATCAGAGCCATTACAATGGCCTCAAGCTCAACAAACACAACCACTCAGCAAAATAACTCCATGCCATCATCACCTCTTATCTTTGCTGCACCCATTAAACTCACAAACACAAACTACCTTCTCTGGAAGTCACAGGTTCTGCCCACCATAAGAGCAAATGGCTTGATGGGGTTTGTAGATGGCAGCAAACCAAGTCCGAGACAACAAAATGTCTCAATTGCTGATGACAACACTGTTGTTACAGAAGAAAATCCAGAATATCAAGTATGGCTCATGAAAGACCAAAACTTGATGGGATGGCTGCTGTCTTCACTGTCTGAGGACATGCTGGGAGCTGTTATTGAATGCTCAAGCTCTTTCCATCTGTGGACAACACTTGAGAGTCTCTTTGCCTCACACTCAAAAGCAAGACTCATACATCTCAAGTGCTTGATTCAATCAACCAAAAAGGGTTCAATGAGTATTACTAAGTATTACATGATGAGGAAGAGCATTGCTGAATCTCTCAGGTGTGCAGGCTACGCAATGACTGATGAGGAACTTGTGGACTACATTTTAGGAGGTCTTGGCAATGCCTATGATCTTGTCTTTGTTAATGTTATATCCAGAGCTGACAAACTTCTATTGGCAGAAGTCTACTCCCTACTACTGACTCAAGAACACAGACTTGAGCAGAATGTCACTCAGGACTCATTTGATGCTCCAACTACCTTCAATGCTAACTTTGCCCAACATAACTGGAACCAGAAGAAGACCTAGAATGGCAAAGAAAAAATGAACAACTCCAGCAACTATAACAAAGGGAACTTCAACTCAGGCAAAACACAAAATGGAGGTGCAAATGACTCGGGAGAAGTGTGCCAAATCTGTTTCAAATACAAGCACACTGCTGCAGAGTGTTGGCACAGGTTCAAAAAGGATTTTGTTCTAAAAACAACTCAGAACCCCATGATGAAGAAAGCCTATGCAGCAGCTCCAATAGGAAACAATGAAGACTCCTCATGGTACCTTGACAGTGGTGCAACAAACCATGTGACCAACAACATGGCAAATCTCACCCTCAACAATCAATACAAGGGAAATCAAAAGCTGATTGTCGGTAATGGTCAAAACTTAAACATCACTCACATTGGTAGATCAAAACTTACTGCACACACTGCTGACCACACAAAACACTTAGTTCTCAATGAAATACTTCTTGTCCCAGAAATTACCAAGAACCTCATAAGCATATATAAATTAATTGAAGATAATGATGTTGTGCTAGAGTTTAACAAAACATATTGTGTGGTGAAGGACAAGACACAGGGGAGTGTGATGCTTCTGGGGGTGGCTAGAGAAGGTTTGTACCAACTGCAGTATCATACCGGTGTCATTAACCTGTCAACACCAAGCCCAAGTCAAGAGTCTACCACAAACTTCAATCAAAAGTCAAGAAGCTTAAAGTTCAGATTCAGAGGTCCAGAGTCCATGTTTTCATTCTGTTTTGATGCTAATGTTAAGAGTCAAAAATTAAGTCAAGAGTCAGTTGGAGAAACCTTGAGGCCCAGAAATGAGATAGAACTACTCTATAGGAGATTAGGGCATCCCAATGTAATGGTACTCAAGGAAGTTATCTCAAAATGTAAAGGTCTCACAAATGTTTTCAATAAAGACACTGCAGTTCACTATGAGATGCCTCTTTGTTCAACTTGTCAATATGGCAAACTGCATAGAATGACATTTAAAGAAACAGAAACTAAAACTAGTAAGCCCCTCGAACTATTGCACATGGATCTTTGGGGTCCAGCACATTTACTGTCAAACAAAGGTTACAGATATTACTTAGCAATAGTTAATGATTATACCAGTTTTACTTGGGTGTTCCCTCTCTCAACTAAATCAAAAACACTTGAAACTTTTATCAGCTACAAATTTCAGATTGAAAAACTTATTGAACACCAAATCAAAGCCATTCACACAGATATGGGAGGGGAGTTTAGGGTATTTGAAACCTATCTAAAGACTGAAGGAATAAACCAAAGATACTTATGCCCTCACACTTTTCATCAAAGTGGGAAAGTGAAAAAGAAGCACAGACACCTAACAGAAACTGCCCTTACACTGCTTGCACAAGCACACATGCCTCTAAATTACTGGTGGGAAGCCATCAACACAGCCACATACACTATAAATAGACTACCATAAAAATAACTGCACAACAAGTCACCTTTCAAAAAGTTGTTCAAACAAACACCTGATTATTCCTTCATGAAGACTTTTGGATGTGAGTGCTACCCATTCCTAAGACCATACAACAAAAACAAATTTGATTTTCACACCTCCAGATGTGTCTTTCTAGGCTACACATCCAAGCATAAAGGATATGTATGTGAGCACCCCACTGGTAAGATATATGTTGCTAGACATGTGAGGTTTAATGAAGAATCTTTCCCCTTTGAGTCAAGTAAAGAGTTCAAGACAAATGATCACAGTAACAACACTGATTTGTATTCCCAGTTTATCTTTTCAACCATCCCTCAACAATTAGCAGACCTGAATCAAAATGCAGTTGTTACAGAACCCACAACTTGCCAAACTACAGAAGCTCTACACAACTCTGAATCACCCCAACAGCAATTAACTACAAACTCTCCGATGTCAATCACTCAAGCACCACAAACACTGTAACCACCTGAAACACCAGACCAAGAATAACATCAAACACATAATGCTCACCCTATGATCACAAGATCCAAGGCAGGGATTTACAAACCAAAAGTCTTTGTGTCAAAACCAAATTTTCACCCTGCACCAGAAAATGTGCAGACTGCATTGCAGGATGCAAATTAGAAGAAAGCCATGATCAAGAATTTAATGCACTAATCAGGAACAACACATGGACCTTGGTACCTTACAAGCACAACATGAGAGTTGTGGGAAACAAATGGGTCTATAAGGTAAAACATAGACCAGATGGAACTATTGAGAGGTTCAAAGCTAGACTTGTAGCCAAGGGATACCATCAGACAGTAGGACTTGACTACGATGAGACATTCAGTCCAGTTGTAAAGCCCTGCACAATCAGAATCATCCTAACTCTAGCTTTGATGAATGAGTGGAAACTAAAACAAATTGACATCAACAATGCATTCTTGAATGGAGACTTGACAGAAGAAGTATACATGCAGCAAGTAGAAGGATATGAAGATCAAGAAAAACCAAATTTTGTTTGTAAGCTTCATAATGCTCTCTATGGTCTTAAACAAGCTCCAAGGGCCTGGTTTGATAAACTTAAAACCTCATTCATACACTGGGGCTTCACAGCACCCAAGAGTGATGCCTCCATGTTCATCAGAAAGAACAAACAAGAATTCACCGTATTGTTGATTTATGTGGATGACATAATACTCACAGAGAGCAATGAAGATTCAATTCAAGAGCTGATCAATAAGCTAAGTGCAAACTTTGCCCTCAAAGACCTTGGTGACCTAAACTACTTTCTTGGAATAGAAATGTCCAGAACAGAAAGCTCAATTTTTCTGTCTCAAAGCAACTATATTAGAGAGTTGCTGTACAAAACCAACATGGAAGATTGTAAAGGAGTAAGCACCCCACTGAGCACAGGGCATAAACTGACCAAGACAGAAGGAAAACCTTTCAGCGACCCTACTCTTTACAGAAGTGTAATTGGAAGCCTGCAGTATGCAACATTAAGCAGACCTGAATTGGCTTTTGCAGTAAACAAGTTAAGTCAATTCATGAGTGAGCCCCTTGAGCCTCATTGGGCAGCCTGCAAGAGAGTACTCAGATACCTCAAACAAACTATAGATCATGGTCTGAAATTGAAGAAATCAAAGTCACTGGAACTTTCTGCATTCACTGATGTAGATTGGGCATGTGATACAGATGATAGGAGGTCTGTTGGAGGTTATTTAATGTTTCTTGGTGAAAGTTTAATCTCTTAAAATTCCAAAAAACAACAAGTTGTTGCAAGATTAAGTGCAGAGGCTGAATATAGAGCCTTGGCCAATGCTAATGCTGAAGTCAGCTGGATAACTAGTCTATTACAAGAATTGGGACTAAAAATCGATGGGACACCAATCATCTACACCGATAACACTAGTGCTGCTGCCTTGGCTTCTAATCCCGTGTACCACTCAAGAACAAAACACATAGAGATAGATATTCACTTTGTAAGAGACAAAGTATGTAATGGAGAATTAGAGATCAACTTCATTCCAAGCCTAAACCAACCAGCAGACATTCTGACTAAACCTCTCAGCTATGACAGGTTCAATTTCCTGAGAAACAAGCTAAATGTTCAACACAGAACATCTAGCTTGAAGGAGGGTGTTGGAATATCAAACCAAGCATTATGGACTCAAACCTTAAGCCCTGCAGAAGCTGTTATGTACCAGCAAAAGGACACTGCAAAGCAAGGCACAAAGAGCACCAAGTTGCAGGCAGCAGGAGGAGGCTTTGCAGATTGCAGAGCAAGGAACCAAAATGCATTGCAAGAAATGACAGCAAAAGGAGCTGTACCGACAATGCACAAACTGACAATGACATAACAGAGGTGGCTAAATCAGAGAGGTGAAGGTACAGCTCAAGATGATCAAATGGATGAGAATGGTAGCAGTACAGGCCAAGTCACCAAACAAGGATCACACCAGCTACTTATTTGTACAATCACAACTATTGAGCTTTTGTATATAATACTATAGCTCACAATGTAAATCACAGAAAAAATATATATACTATTTCATTAAAATTTAATACAAAGAAAAGTTTCTCTCTTCACATTTCTCTCATTTTCTAACTCACGACAATTACGTTATAGGTTCAAATCCTAATAAGCTACCACCCATTCTGTTCATTTGAAAATAAGGATTCGAACATTCCATCACTTAAATGCATAAGTGTTGTGCACTTCATTAAGAGTTTAAATACTTAAAATTTCATATTTGATTAATTGATATTGTTCATAATCATGTTCGGAATGTACCTCTTGAAAGATTTAGCCGATTACAAATTAAAATGAACCACATGGGGCGAAACTGGCCTATACCTGGCTGAATTAGGACCTCAAATGTAATTATATAATTAATTGATATGAATAAGACATTCGTTACTTTTTGTTGAGGTAGCACCGATGCTAGATACATATATTATAGCTAGCTTGTTTAGGGCATTCATTTTTGTGGATTAATACCTGTTCAACATCTGCATGCTTTGCGTAAAACAGATGAATTATTCATTGGAATCACCACTATGAGTATTTTAAAATTAAACAATATTAATTGTATTATAATATATATAACTTTAATACCTTTAAACAGTTGTTGCATACCTGCACTTTGTGCACCTACCTACTTCTATCAGTTACTTATCCATGATTTTGCATTTTTATAATTTTTTTCCTAAATTGTTTTTAATAAATGTCAATATTTTTTATGAAAACAATTGATTTTTTTTAAAAAAAGATAATAATACTTATTAAAAAATAAAAAAATAAAAAAATAAAAAAAAGGCAAAACACAAAAGAGGAACTGACACTTTCTCACTTCTATATCTATAACAATTTGCTTATATTAGGTTGCTCAAATTTTTTTTGCTTATATTAGTAAAGAATATGTGTTTAAAAAAATTAACCTGGTTATTGAGTGTTGTTTACTCGTAATCTACTTTTCAATTTTTTTTTTCATTCTTAGATTTATTAAATCCATCTCTCTAAAGGTTTAATTTAACACTATAGGGATAACTCTTCATATTAATTGGTTAGGTTAAATATCACGATTCTATAGACTTTGGAGTTAATGAATTTTAGTATACAATGAATTTCTTATATTATTTGTTTTACAAATTACTCAAGAGAGACTATTTCTTTTGTTGTTTCTTGCATTTTCCACTTGCCTTCTAGTACTACAAATTATTCGAAAATGCAATAAAGAGGAACTAATATTATTTTAGAAAAATTGTTAGTTTAGTATCTAAAATGTTGTTAAAATTTTCAATTAGTCTTTAAATACTTTGATTAGTCCTTGTTGTTGAAAAAAACAATTTTAAGTGCATTTTTTAAGAACAGTAAAGTAAATCGGTATGTCTAATCATAATAAATAATATTATATTTAATCAAAAAAAAAAAAAGACATTTAAACCTTAAGGTTTCATGAAAGTGATGTATAGATAAGTATTTTTAAAAATTCATCGAGGCCTTTGTTAGGTAACAGTTTTCATATATTTTAATGATAAAATAAATAAAAATGTAATAATACCCTGTTTTGACTAAAATAAAATTTTAAATCTGATTAAACGCAATTTTCATCTATTTTAACAATAAAATGAGTAAAACTAGTGAAAATATAATTATGCTCTCATTTTGATTGAAAAAAAAAATTAATTTAATTAAATGTTAGAAAGGGGACTTGAACCTCCAACATTATACTTAAGAGCCACACACTTTAATCAACCAAATTATTCTAGCTTTATCTTTATTTATATATCTACAAATCTAATAATATATTACCTTCAAAATTACATGTTAATAATTTTTGAAATGCAAGTGACAGAGATTTAACCTTGGTCACTCACATGACAAATAAGAATACTCACTATTACGCTACAATAAATTTTATTAGAATAATATCAAAATAAAAAATACAAAAACATAAAAATAAAACTCTAGCCACCACTCACCACCGCCAACCACTTTATCGGTCGCTACTCAACATTCCAGTCAACTCAAAAATGATGAGGGGAGATGGCTGACAATAGTTGGCAGTGGCTAGGGTTTTATTATTTTTTATTTTTCTATTTTTTATTTTAGTATTATATTTAATAAAATTTGTTGTAACATAGTAGTTAATATTCTTATTTGTCATATAGGTAATCAAAGTTTAGTCCTTGTCAATAGTATTTTTTTTCTTATGTGGAGGTCTACTAACATCAGAGTTTAGACTGAATTTTCATCTTTATCCTTTCTTCAGTTAAAATTAATGAAAACTGATACTTAACAAGGGTCTCGATAAATTTTTTAAAAGTATTAGAGTTTGCATGTCCTTTTTCTAAAATTTTAAGAGTTTAAATGTTCTATTTTTTTTCTTAATCAAATATATTTTATTGCTCTCCAAAAGTATAAAACATTATTTTTTAATTAAAAGAGACTAATTAAAGTATTTAAAAAAAATATAAAAACTAATTAATTTAATTAAATTAAATTTTAGAAACTAAACTAACCATTTTCTTATTATTTACTTTCTTATCTGATTATGTTTAAGTAATTTAAAACAGGAGAGTATTTTGAAAGTTGCTATCACAAAAGTATTTTGAAAGTCTATCAAACAAAATTTTTTATTACAGTTGTATACATTGTAAAAACATCATATGGATGCACAGAACACAGCAACAGCATTAATAATGGCAAAAGTAAATTGACATAACTATAACAATCCAATGGCAATGGATTTTATAATGTGGTTGGGAATGCAAACCCTAGTGGTGACACTGCAAAATCACCAGTACTTGTTTGTTCACATCACACACATATACTTATATATAATGTATATAATGTATGCCCAATTATATCGATCTTCAAGTGCATATCTTTCTGTACTACAATAGTATTTTCTATATATTATAATTAATTAAATGGCTTTAAAGGTTTTGCTGAAGTAGCAGCTAAATTTGACTCTTATCCACGAAGAAGTTAAGCAATTTCAGATCTTTCTTTTTATAGAGGATAGGTGTTGCATGTTGTGTGCTCTAGGTCCTTTGGAAGGTCTATTTCCAATACAAGAACCAAGACTTTCCATATTCAGTTGGCATATGATTTTAATAATTAGCTTTTACTACTCGAGTTGGAATTTTCAAGATTTTGGGGTTGGGGGAGCCATTAATTAGCCATGTCTTGAGTCATTATATTTTTGTATAATTCGAGATAAAAGAATATTATTCATTATTTTCTTTTCCTTTTCTTTCCTTCAAAATTTTCAAGAGGATAATTCGGTTTAATCTCAATAAATGATTGATTCTTTATCACACATTGTTTTTTAAAAAATAAATTTTTATTTGTATATAGCATAAGTGAGATAAAGTGTATAGAAACATCAAACAAAAAAAAATCTCATATGTACGAAACTAGCACATGTTCATACAAATGTAAAAAGAAAACAATTTCATCACTATTGTCTTATTAGAAAATATTCAAGTGATATATTGATGAGTTTTTCTTTTAGTTATATATATATATATATATTAATTATGAACTTCAAAAAAATATTTCTTAGATGGAATCAATCCTTTCCAGTATTCCCAATGTTAATGACTTGTTACCATCTGTTGAAGTGAAAATAATAAAGTCAAGTAATATGATAAAACAATAAGCAATTAAGAATAAGTAAGAAAAAAAAAAAAGTACACAAGAATTTGTGTGGTTCGATAACTTGTCTACATTTACAGTGGATCAAGATCTTATTTTTTTTATTAATGAATCATAAGACACTCACAGAATATAATTTTTACAAAAAAGAACTCAAACTTCACAAAAAAACTCTCTCAATTGCACTCACAAAGAACACATAATTAATTTCTTTTAAAAAACTAGGGGTTTTCTCTTTTGTACTTATATTGTGATTATTATAATGTATTTATAAGGTAATATAAAGCTTTTATACAGACTTTGAATGTCTTAGAAAAACTCTAAATTAAGTAGGAATCAATTTAAAAAGTCTTAATGCACTTAGGACAAACTTCTAAAATAAGGGGACTTGTACTCACACAAGTGCAATAACGCTAGCTTTTTAACTCCACAACATTACTCACTTTTTGACCTAGTATTGTAGCATTGTGCATATTGGATTGAGCACCACGACGCCCAAACCTGGGTAGCAATGCTCCATCTTCTCGTCTTTTTTCATGTCTGATTCACTTTCTTGTATCTTATACATACTTAATTTAATCCCAAAATTATAATTCAATAATTTTTAATCAACTTTCTTATATTATTATTTTTTCATTAAGTTACCAGACTTAATATTATTATTGAATACAAATCTTAACAAATTAATAGATTTATATACGAAATAATGAGAATGATCCATCCATGATACGGGGAATCACCCATCTCTTTATTTTGAGTGGGAAAGAGATAAACTTGTTTTTGCTTCTGCTGATAGCTCTGGATATCAAATCATTATGATGGGGGGGGGTGCTGACCTTTGCTTAGCTAAGCTTTGGGCAAAAATTACTCATAATGGGCCATTGCCACTACGCTGATTAGTCAACTTGACGAGGAGATCAAAAACTTCTGAATGAAAACATCGGCAACGAGGAATTGGAATATAACATTATAAATATGAGGCTTTATCCCACTTATTAAGTTGTGAGTCTCAAAATCACAGTAAAGAAAAAAAGAAAGAAAGTCTCTTACTATATACAAGAGATTAGCTCCACAGCTTTTGGCTTCATCAACATTAGATATCAAATATATATTAAAAACATTATGGATAGTGTAGTGGACAAGACAAGGAACTGCTTGAGAAGAGATCAATCCATGTTGTCTCATGAAGAGGATCACCATCAAGTTGATGAAGAAACAGCTGTTGATTGGAGAGGCAGAACTTGCAAGCCTAACAAGCATGGTGGAATGACTGCTGCTGCTTTTGTTCTTGGTCGGTCTCTCTCTCTCTCTTCCTGTTTTTGCTTCCATTAATTTCAATTGTACAATACTAACACAAAACAGCATTGAGCTCATAATTTTTGTATTGGGTGTAATATAATTTGCCTAGGGCTTCAAGCATTTGAGATGATGGCAATAGCTGCTGTTGGGAACAATCTCATCACCTATGTGTTCAATGAGATGCACTTTCCTTTGTCAAAATCAGCAAACATAGTCACAAACTTTATAGGAACTGTCTTTCTCCTCTCTCTCTTTGGTGGGTTCCTCTCAGATTCTTATCTTGGGAGCTTTTGGACGATGTTGATCCTTGGTTTTGTTGAGCTCTCAGTAAGTACTATTATTACGACTCAACTTCTCTTTTTTCTCTCTGACATATTTGATTTTGTATTGCTTTTCAATAAGCCCACTACTAGTATCTTTGGTTTGCATATTCCTGATTCTTGTCTCCCTTTGAGATCTCTCCATCACCCCAATTTGCTCAATATTAAATTCTGCAACATGATCCTGTTTATATATACACTATTTTTGCAACAACAGAAAAAAAAGTCCCCTTCTGACAGAGTGTCATCTTATGTATAACATGATCTTGTTAATTTCTTTGATTTGTTTTTTTAAAAAAAATTGTTAATTGTTTTATAGGGTTTTATATTATTGTCTGTTCAAGCCCATCTCCCACAATTGAGGCCACCTCACTGTAACATGCTCTCTGATGATGGAGGCCATGGTAGTAATAATTGCACTGAGGCGAAGGGCTACAAGGCTTTGATATTTTATGTGGCACTTTACTTGGTGGCTTTAGGCAGTGGGAGCTTGAAACCCAACATCATTTCTCATGGAGCTGACCAATTCAGAAAGCATCAGTCCAAGAAGCTCTCAACTTTCTTCAACATTGCATATTTTGCCTTCTGCACCGGGGAGCTTGTTGCCCTAACTGTGCTTGTTTGGATCCAAACCCATTCCGGAATGGATGTCGGGTTCGGAGTCTCGGCAGCTGCCATGGCTGTGGGCTTGATCAGCTTGATCTCAGGCAACATTGTTTATCGGAACAAGCCACCAAGAGGATGCATTTTCACTCCAATTGCTCAAGTAATTTTTATAAACTAAATCTCACTCCCCTTCATGTTCTAATCTTTTTTATTTTTTTGCTTCATTCATTTATTCATATATACACCCTCTTGGAAATTTTAGCCAAAAAAAAAAAGCTAAGTGATTTTGTTTTTGCTCTCTAGGTTCTTCCTATCTCCATATTTGTTTGAGAAATTTGTTGTTTTAACTCAACTTTTTAGCTAATTAATTTAATTTGTTTTGTGTTTTATTGTTTTATATAAAGTGGAAACATGCCCTTAAAAGATTAATTATTAAAAGGAAAAAAAATTAAAAGTAATATTCATTCGTTATTTTGTTATAAATTTAATTATGTAAGCTTCTCTCTTTTTACTTCCTTTTGCCGACCATACGAGATTTTACCTTTCTTGCCGACCTTTTATCTATTATTTTAACGTTGCCTGATTCATTTCTTTTTCTGAAAATGTTTATTTGTTAGTTCAGGTTCTCATCTGTCCTCATTTGTTAGGGCAATTTGAAAAAAAAAGAGTAGTTGAATCCATTTAAATTTTTTTAATGGATAATTAAATTGTTTTCCTCTTGTTTATTTATATTAAAATAATAAAATTTGGCAATTACCCTCTTATTTTTTGACATTTTTATTAGTTTTTCCTTAATTTTCAGTAAGTACCAGTATCTCTTTTTTAGTTCTACTTTTTTCTGCATAAAAGCCACAATTTACTCCCGAAAAAAGAAAATAATGGTGCTTACTAAAAAACTTAAGAAAGAAAGGGATAAAACAACTCGTTCCAGTTCAAAGTTTCATAATTTATTAATGGTAATTTGACATCTTTTTTCTTTACTGCAATATATTCTTTGTTTCATGTTTTCTAATTTCTCCATTAATTATTAATGCATAAAACACCATGTTGTTTCTCATGTCTAAATCTGTCTTTCTTCTCTCATTATTAGGTTTGTGTTGCTGCAATAACAAAACGAAAGCAAATTTGCCCTTCCAACGCAGAGATGCTTCATGGAAATCAAAATCAAAACAATAATAATATTTCTGCAAACTGCGTTTTAAGCACCTCATCATCACCTAACGTCAGAAGCAGAAATCTCCTCCATACCGAAAAGTTCAGGTGGGGTAGAATATTTTTTTTTTTTTGAAAGAAAAAAAAGAAAAAAGCTGAGAAGCAATGTCAATGTTTGCTCTTAAAAATTTGAAACCATAAAAAAGTTGAATTTTTGTAAAGTGTTTTTCTAAAGTATTTATTTATTAAGCTTTTTCTACTCTTTTTTTCTTGGAAATCTCTTGCCCCCTACATGGATTCAGAGTACCAAATAAAAAAGAAGAGAATGTTATTATTGTGTTTCACATATATGTTCATCTGTCTGTACTCGACTTAATTTTGAAATTTTTAAGTAGGTATTTGGTTATGATTTCAAAATGTATAGTAGTCTTTTGTACTCGAACTAGGATTTGAGTTTTGATGGGTCAAATCATATGGGTCAAATTATAAGAATTTGTGAACTTTAATCTAATTTGATGGTGAGTATAAATTTCTAAAGTTTTAGAATTTATTTTTAAAAAAATTGATCAATTGTAGATATCTTACCCACTAAAAAATTAAAAGCGAAAAGTATAAAAAAAAATAAGATTCATAAAAATATATATATAAAGTTATAATGTAAGAAATTAAAAAACTAACTAATATATACATAAAATTATTAAAATGTATAAAAAAATTCTAATTTATTTTTAAGAGATTTTTTTCTTGACCTTTGAGCTAGAAAAAAGAGTTTGACGTAAATTAAAAAAAGAGATAAAATCACCAATATATAGTGTTTCATAATTGCGAATCTATTTATATATTTTAAATTTATAAAAATTATTTTCTACGTAAGAAAAAAATTATAAACATAAAATTTATTTGTATTAAAGAAAAGATGAATAGATGGGATTACTTGTAAATATAAAGTTATTTTTTAGTAAGATGAGAGAATGAAGTTATAAAAATATAAAATAGTACCACTTGCAAATTAAAAAATATTTTTTATTAGAGAAAGATCTTAAATTGAAAAAATATGAGATATTGTTTAAATTTTAAATAATATATTAAAAATAAGTCTTTAATATTAGTAGGGACCACTTTCTTAAATTAACAATTTAATTTATTAAGTATAAGAATTTTAAAAGAAATTTAAATCGGTCAAAATAAATATTTTAATACTAAAAGCTTATCTACATAATACAAAATTAAGGGACTATATTAGGGTTTGGGGGCCATGGCCCCCCTAGGCCCTACCATTAGTTCGCCCATGTGGTACATACTTTGTTTGCTATTGTATTTTAAAATGTGGATGTCTCATACTTAGTAGGTCAAAACGGTGTTGTGTTATTCATAATAAATTTTAAAATAATATCATTTTGATTTATACTAAGTAATTTAAATAATATTTATATTTTAAAAATGTGTGAATGCTCGCAATTTAAAAAAACTCTTAAAATTTTTTTAACATAATAATTTATTGTTTTTGGCATTTTATGAAAGTATCTTGAAAATAGATTATGTTTTATAGAAACGACTAATATAAGACTTTCTATCAATCCCTGTCTATAAACACTAATGATTTCCAGTGAATAATTAAGTGATATTAATATTTTGGCAATGTTTTTGTGCAGATTTCTTGACAAAGCTTGCGTTAGAGTCCAAGATGGAACAAATGAGGGGCCATGGAGACTATGCACTGTGACACAAGTTGAGCAAGTGAAGATAATGATCTCTGTTGTTCCCATATTTACATGCACCATAATTTTCAACACCATTTTAGCACAGCTCCAAACTTTCTCAGTCCAACAAGGAAGTGCCATGAACACTCAAATCACCTCAAATTTCCATATCCCTCCTGCTTCTCTCCAGGCCATCCCTTACATCTTGCTCATCTTTGTTGTGCCTCTATACGAAATCGTTTTCGTCCCCTTTGCAAGAAGAATCACAAAGAAGGATTCAGGGATCTCCCCTTTGCAAAGAGTTGGAGTTGGGCTCTTTGTTGCAACTTTCTCAATGGTTGCAGCTGCCGTAATTGAGAAGAAGAGAAGGACCTCAGCTTTACATTCAAGTAAAATCCTGTCCATCTTTTGGATTGCACCCCAATTCCTCATCTTTGGCCTTTCAGAGATGTTCACAGCTGTTGGTCTCATCGAATTTTTTTACAAGCAATCATTAGAAGGGATGCAATCTTTTTTGACTGCCATGACTTATTGCTCCTACTCATTTGGTTTCTACTTCAGCTCCCTTCTTGTAACTCTTGTCAACAAAATCACCAAGAGCAGCAGCAGCTCTTCTGATCACCACCACCACCATGGTTGGTTGAGTGATAATGATCTCAACAAGGACAGACTTGACCTTTTCTATTGGCTTTTAGCAACACTCAGCCTCATCAACTTTTTCATTTTTCTTGTTTGCTCTAGATGGTATTCTTATAACCCATCTTTATCACCAACTACAACAACAACACATGAATCTCATGGAGAAGACTTGGAAAACCAAAGCCTCAATCCCTCCAAGCATATTCTTAGAGCTGACAATGATATTTCGTGAATAATATTATACAACACAACATTATTATATGTCTTTGTATTTCCTTGACCTATATATAAAATATTCTATATATTAGTCTCATATATATGTTATTGTGATCAAAAAGCAAAAACCCTAGGTGAATGACTATGATAGTCTTAGACCCACTTAGTGCTCCAAGCTTGTTAGCTATAGATTGATGACCTTAGTGTTTTAGTGCTTCTGTTCACTTTTTTTTTCTTTTTCTTTTTTATAAATAATTGACCTTGTAATGAGGACTAGTGATGGTCCCCAAGGTCTTTTAGTTTGTTCCAAAAATGTATGAGAATATTAGGTGTAATATTCCCATCTACCACAGATTCAATGCATATCCGTTCACCTTTTCTTAATTGTTGCTGCCTTGAACAATTTCTATGGTCATGTGCATCAACCGATACAGGACTTCTCATTTTTCTTTTTGAATGAAAAAAAAAAGGATAATAAGTGGTGGGGTTGTTGTTTGTGCTTTAGTTTAACTAATTAAAAGAATTACTTATGGTGTGCATTGATTGGCGAACGTGATAGACATTACTATTAAATGGCTCTAAGAACCATGTGAGCAAAGTAAAAGAAAAGAATAGGAAAAAGTTAAAAATGTAAAACCACTTTGGCCAATTTCGAGTGTTGTGGGAAAAAGAAAATGTTGTCAAAATCTTGTTTGCTTCTGTCTCAATTGCTTTCTTCTTCCACAAAAGAAACATGTCCCATACATGTTTGTGCTGTTGTCTTGTGCTAGTTCATTAGTGCTCATCTCAATAGCAAGGCTATCGTCCTACAACCGCTGGCTGCAAGAAAGTGATTTCACCATTATTATCCTTCATGATTTTGCTTAAAGACTTCGATGCATGGTCCCATTATTAGGGAGTAAACTTTACTAACACAAATGGCACCAATGGTCTACTTCTAACTACAACTCAAAAAGTTAAATAATGGTTTAAACACTCTGTGTGTGTGTGTGTATATATATATAGCAACTTAACCCACAAGCACTACTTGATCAGACAATTGATTGCCCCCATAAAGCGCTTCTTTCATCCTTTAACATCATAGCTATATATAACTTGCGTAATTGTCCTAAGAATATCCCCATACACACCATAAGAAATGACAAAGAATGACATGACAAATTATTTGGGTCAAAGGGTATTGGAGCATTTATATATGATATAATGCAAAACATGTAATTACTAGCTAACGGGATTGATTGATACAATATGATGTGTAACGAAAATTTTTTAGACAAATTATAATAGAAATTGAAACGGTCTGTCATAGAATATATAACTCAGTAGTAATTTTCGTACGATATAATTTAATTGGGCCTTAAAATGAGCCCAGGCCCACGTTAATGGAGGATTTGGCCCATTGTTAATCATCATTATCAGGATCCAATTTTTGTAAGATATAACCTTGGAACGCAGCTCAATGCACTTTTGTCCAAACAATTATCCATTTTGCTCTTTCCACCTCACGCCTTTGATTTGTATGCGTCGTTGTTCACATGCAAAGTAATAATAAGATAAGCTAAAAACTGCAAGCAAACAATGTTAGAAGAAACTGGCAAAATTGGACGTTATAAAAAGAGCCAACTAGCAACCAAAAAAAGTCAGAAAAAAAGCAATATTTTCTGGGTTTTGCTTACATTTTCTTACTTCATACTTAACCGTTTCCTAAAAAACAAAACAATATTTTCTCACCTATATCTTCCACAGTCAATATCTTTTTATACATTGCCAAAAACCCTAAAACATACTATATTTTGATGTTGATGGGGATGGGTGGCCGGAAGTCGATGAATATCGGTTCTAATCAACGGCTGTCGTTTGCCGGATTTGTGGTTCTCCTGATCATCTTAAGTTACTCAAACGGGGTTGTAGAATCACAGATGGTTAGAGGAATGTTTGTGTTTGGAGATTCATTGGTTGATGTTGGTAACAACAATTTCCTCAGCTCCATTGCAAAGTCCAATTACTATCCTTATGGTGTTGATTTCCAATTTGGTCCTACTGGCAGATTTTCCAATGGCAAAACCTTTGTTGATTTTCTTGGTAAGTATTTTTTTTTATAGTTATTATCACCAAAGTTATAACATATTTATTTATCGAAGAAAGAGAGAAAAATGAGAAATAAATAAATGTAAAAAATAAAAATAACTTTTAAATAATTCGAACAATATTTCATAGAAAAAGTTAAATCTTCTTATTATTTTTGTTCTATTACGTACGAGAAAATAACGCGATAGATGATGTAAAATAATTTTGATCATGAATATCACATCAAATGATACAAATTTTAATTTCATATATGTTAGTATCACACTTTTCTCTTCTTTCAGAGCTAATTTTATCTATCATAGTAAAATCTTCTCTCTTTTTTAATTTTTTTTCTTTTTTTGTTTGCAGTGATCACATCATTATAAACAGTGAATATTTTCCTTTTTTTTTTTTAATGAATTTTAACAAATAAAATTGGTTCAAATAAAACTCCAAAATATTGTTCTATTAATTAACAACTCATACAATTTGTATTAAACTTTTCATAAAAAAATTTCTTTGTTAATTTGCTTGTAGGAACAATGATGGGTGTGCCTTACCCACCAGCCTTTGCAGATCCTAACACAAAAGGAGCAAGATTACTTGCTGGAGTCAATTATGCTTCAGCTGCTGCTGGCATCCTTGATGAAACTGGCCAACACTACGTACGTGTATATATATATATATATATAATTCATTAGCAAAATATGACTGCTAACATATTGGCAAATGTTGAAATATTTGCAAACTGAGAATTACTAATCTGTGTAGGGAGAAAGGTATAGCCTGAGCCAGCAAGTACTGAATTTTGAGAGCACACTGAATCAACTAAGAGCAATGATGGGTGCAAGCGATTTGACAAATTATCTTTCCAAATCTATAGCAATTATGGTGTTTGGAAGCAATGACTACATCAACAACTATCTCCTGCCATCCATCTACTCTTCAAGCTTCAACTATAGTCCCCCTCAATTTGCCAATCTTCTACTCAATCACTACGCTCGGCAACTCGAGGTACGTGCCCATTTAAAAAGTGTATGCGTCAAAATTTTGTTAGCTGGACGTACAGATAATAACATGATACATCTGTTTCACTTAGTGTCAGCAGCTGGCACCGTGTGCCAGCTGCAGATTTGCATTTGCAAATTTGCTGGCACACGGTGCCAGCAAATTTGCAATGATGGACAGCCAAGAAATGGCTGTCCACTTGCTTAATTCTCCCTATAAAAGGGAGAGTTTAGCAATGTATTTTCCATTGCAATTTAGAGAGAGTTTCTAAAGCTTTGAGAGAGTTTTTGAGTGATTTGAGAGAATTGGGTGTATTGGGGTTTTGGGTTGTAAGGCTAAAACACTACAATACTTGTATTCTCCATTTCTAATAGTAAGAGATTCTTCTGTCTTCGCCCGTGGACGTAGGCTAAAAGCCGAACCACGTAAACTTGTCTTTGTCTTATTTTTATTTTCATTATTTTTCTCAATTTCGCTTTAGCTGCGACCCTGCATCATCCCTCAATTTCCCAACAAGTGGTATCAGAGCTTCTGGTTGAAGGAGGTCACTATTCACGTATACAGTTACTGTTCATACGTACGGTTACTATTCACGTGAAACAGTGGGAGCCGATCCTAGCAGAAGTAGTTCGTGGTGAAAAGTAATGGCGGCAAAGTACGAAGTTGAGAAGTTCAATGGAGGTAATTTTACATTGTGGAAAATGAAAATAAAGGCGATTTTAAGAAAAAATAAGTGCTTAGAAGCGATTGATGAAAGGCCCGCTGGTATCACTGATGATATCAAGTGGAATGAGATTGACGGTAATGCAGTTGCTGATCTGCATCTAGCACTTGCTGATAACGTGCTATCTAGTGTAGCGGAAAAGAAGACAGCAAAAGAGATCTGGGATACTCTCATTAAATTGTATGAGGCTAAATCTCTGCACAACAAGATCTTCTTAAAAAGGAGATTGTACACTCTTCGAATGACAGAATCCACTTCAGTGACGGAGCACATCAACACATTAAATACTCTATTTTCCCAACTCACTTCCTTGGGGCATAAAATAGAGGCAGGTGAACGTGCAGAGATTCTACTTCAAAGCCTACCAGATTCGTATGATCAACTCATCATCAACTTGACGAATAATATCCTATCGGACTTCTTAGTCTTCGATGATGTTACAGCTGCTGTACTGGGAGAAGAACGAAGACGGAAAAATAAAGAAGACAAACAGGAATGTTCGCAGCAAGCAGAAGCTTTGACAATGATGAGAGGTAGATCAACAGAACGTGGCCCCAGTGGGAGTCAAAATCATGGTAGACCAAAATCCAGAAGTAAGAAGAACGTCAAGTGCTACCATTGTGGCAAGAAAGGCCATCTGAAGAAGGATTGTTGGGGATTGAAGAAAAGTGTAGAGGACAAACCGCAAGGGAATATTGCAAGCACCTCAGATGATGGTGAAATTTTATACAGCGAGGCAGCAACAGTTGTTGAAAGCAGAAAACGGTTCTCTGATGTATGGCTCATGGATTCTGGAGCTACATGGCACATGACCTCTAAAAGAGAATGGTTCCATCAATATGAACCTATCTCTGGAGGATCTGTATATATGGGGGACGATCATGCTTTAGAAATTGCTGGAGTAGGATCCATCAAGATGAAGATGTACGATGGTACTGTTCGTATTATCCAGGAGGTGCGACATGTGAAAGGCCTCAAGAAGAATCTTTTGTCATTGGGACAATTAGATAACACTGGGTGTAAGACCCAAATTGAAAATGGGATAATGAAAATTCTCAAAGGCGTGCTTGTAGTAATGAAGGCAGAAAAGGTTGCTGCAAATTTGTACATGCTTAATGGAGAAACACTGCCGGAAGGAGATGCATCTGTTGCATCAACTAGTTCAGCAGAAGAGTCAACGATAATGTGGCATCGCAAACTGGGCCATATGTCAGAACGAGGTTTGAAGATTCTCTCTGATCAAAATTTACTTCCTGGGCTCAAATCGGTTCATTTACCTTTCTGTGAGCACTGTGTCACAAGTAAGCAGCACAGATTAAAGTTCAGCACATCCAGTTCTAGAAGTAAAGAAATTCTAGAATTGATCCACTCTGATGTTTGGCAAGCACCGATGATGTCCTTAGGAGGAGCGAGATATTTTGTGTCATTCATAGATGATTACTCCAGGAGATGTTGGGTGTATCCAATCAAGAAGAAGTCATATGTGTTTGAAGCTTTCAAAATATTCAGAGCGCGTGTAGAACTTGAATCAGAAAAGAAGATCAAGTGTTTAAGGACAGATAATGGAGGAGAATATACTGGTGAGGATTTTATTGCATTCTGTCAACAAGAAGGCATCAAGCGGCAATTCAGCACAGCTTACACGCCTCAGCAGAATGGAGTAGCAGAGCGGATGAACAGAACCTTGTTGGAGAGAACAAGAGCTATGTTGAGAACTGCAGGTTTAGCCAAGACATTTTGGGCAGAAGCAGTCAAAACCGCCTGTTATGTGGTAAATCGGTCACCATCAACAGCAATCGAGTTGAAGACACCGATGGAGATGTGGACTGGAAAACCAGTTGATTATTCTCACCTTCATACATTTGGAAGTCCTGTGTACGTGATGTATAATCCCCAAGAAACAACGAAGCTGGATCCAAAATCCAGAAAATGCCTTTTCTTGGGATATGCTGATGGAGTCAAGGGGTATCGCCTGTGGGATCCCACTACCCACAAGGTCGTCATCAGCAGAGATGTGATATTTGCAGAAGATAAACTGCAAAGGAATGATAAAGATGATAGCACAGTGAAGGAAAATCCAGATACTACAATGGTACAAATGGAAAATAATCAAGTACAAGAAGATTCAGATTCTCCTGAAGCAGCACCAGGGCACGAAGAACAAGAACCAGCAGAGTCTGAGGCTACAGATGATCGTCGATCAACTCGTGAGAGACGACCACCAGCGTGGCACTCGGAGTATGTCATGGAGGCTCATGTTGCATACTGCCTTCTAACAGAGGATGGAGAGCCAACAACTTTCCAGGAGGCTTCTAAAAGTCAAGAAGTTTCTCTATGGATGACAGCAATGCAAGAAGAGATTGAAGCTTTGCATAAGAACAAAACATGGGAGCTGGTTGCACTGCCACGTGGAAGAAAAGCCATTGGAAACAAATGGGTCTACAAGATCAAACGGGATGGCAATGACCAAGTAGAGCGGTATCGTGCGAGATTGGTGGTGAAAGGTTATGCTCAGAAAGAAGGTATTGACTTTAATGAGATATTTTCCCCTGTGGTTCGACTCACGACAGTCAGAATAGTCTTGGCAATGTGTGCTACATTTGACTTACATCTAGAACAGCTAGATGTGAAGACAGCTTTTCTTCATGGAGAACTTGAAGAAGAAATTTATATGCTCCAACCAGAAGGTTTTAAAGAAGAAGGAAAAGAGAACTTGGTTTGCAGGTTGAACAAATCTCTGTACGGTCTCAAACAGGCGCCGAGGTGTTGGTACAAGAGATTTGATTCCTATATCATCAGCCTTGGATACAACAGACTTAGTTCAGACCATTGTACATACTACAAAAGGTTTGAAGATGATAATGATTTCATTATTTTACTGTTGTACGTGGATGACATGTTGGTGGCAGGCCCCAACAAAGATCGAGTCCAAGAATTAAAGGCACAGTTGGCTAGGGAATTTGATATGAAGGACTTGGGACCAGCAAACAAGATTCTAGGGATGCAAATTCACCGAGACAGAAATAACAGGAAGATTTGGCTTTCTCAGAAGAACTACTTAAAGAAAATCTTGTGGCGCTTCAACATGCAAGATTGTAAGCCAATTAGTACCCCACTCCCTGTTAATTTCAAGTTATCCTCTAAGATGTGTCCTAGCAAAGAAGCAGAGAGGAATGAGATGTCTCGAGTACCGTATGCATCAGCAGTGGGAAGTTTAATGTTCGCTATGATTTGTACCAGACCAGACATTGCACAAGCAGTGGGAGCAGTTAGTAGATACATGGCGAATCCTGGTAGAGAGCATTGGGGTTGTGTCAGGAGGATCCTTAGATACATTAAGGGTACCTCAGATGTTGCTTTATGTTACGGAGGATCAGATTTTATTGTTAAGGGCTATGTGGATTCAGATTTTGCAGGAGATCTTGATAAAAGAAAATCCACTACTGGCTATGTGTTTAAACTTGCAGAAGGAGCTGTAAGCTGGGTTTCGAAACTGCAAACTGTTGTGGCATTATCTACTACAGAAGCAGAATACATGGCAGCTACACAAGCTTGCAAGGAAGCAATTTGGATACAAAGATTACTGGAGGAGCTCGGGCACAAGCAAGAGAAAGTTGAATTGTTTTGTGACAGTCAGAGTGCCTTGCACATTGCAAGGAATCCAGCTTTTCATTCAAGAACGAAGCACATAGGTGTTCAATATCACTTTGTTCGTGAAGTGGTAGAAGATGGAAGTGTGGATATGAAAAAAATTCATACAGATGATAACCTAGCAGATGTGTTGACCAAGCCCACCAATACCAACAAATTTGTATGGTGCAGATCCTTGCATGGCCTAGCAGACACGTAGGCAACATGGCTTTGGCGAAGAAGAAAGAATGATGTGGAGACTTGATTGATTTTCAATCAACTCTCCAAGTGGGAGAATTGTCAGCAGCTGGCACCGTGTGCCAGCTGCAAATTTGCAATGATGGACAGCCAAGAAATGGCTGTCCACTTGCTCAATTCTCCCTATAAAAGGGAGAGTTTAGCAATGTATTTTCCATTGCAATTTAGAGAGAGTTTCTAAAGCTTTGAGAGAGTTTTTGAGTGATTTGAGAGAATTGGGTGTATTGGGGTTTTGGGTTGTAAGGCTAAAACACTACAATACTTGTATTCTCCATTTCTAATAGTAAGAGATTCTTCTGTCTTCGCCCGTGGACGTAGGCTAAAAGCCGAACCACGTAAACTTGTCTTTGTCTTATTTTTATTTTCATTATTTTTCTCAATTTCGCTTTAGCTGCGACCCTGCATCATCCCTCAATTTCCCAACATTTAGGAGTTAAGACTTTCTCCTCGTTTAATAACATAGAGTATGTTATGATTTTTTATCCTTTTTTTTTTTTGTTTTGACATGCACTTTATAGTTTAGGGTTAAGAAAATTCTATTTGGTCGGAATTGGACCGCTTGGTTGCATCCCTAACCAGAGAGCCAATGGGCAGGCGCCACCAGGAAGATGTGTTGATTATGTTAATCAGATACTTGGTCCATTCAATGAAGGACTTAGAGCACTCGTTGATCAACTTAACAAACGACCTGGTGCTATCTTTGTTTATGGTAACTCTTATGGTGCAGTTGGTGACATTCTCAATAACCCTGGAAATTTTGGTAAGAATTTTCACCTTAATTAACTCTCAATATTTAATACAAGAAAGAGAAAAAAAATTATAATTCTTTTAGTATACAGGTGTTTCTGTTTAATGTTAAAAGCACAATAATTGAAGAGTTCTGTAAACATTTACAGTTTGTATTTCCACTACATAGTAGTAATAACTTTAAAAGTCACAATATTTTTACACCGAACAGACCCAAGAAAATTTAAATTGTTTTCAATTGAATTTGCAGGATTGAATGTTGTTGATAGAGCTTGCTGTGGAGTTGGAAGAAACCAAGGCCAAATAACATGTCTTCCATTTGCAGTGCCATGTTTCAATCGAAATCAATATGTTTTCTGGGATGCCTATCATCCAACTGAAGCTGTCAATGCTATTCTTGCCCGGCGAGCCGTTTACGGCTCGACTCTCGATTCATATCCGATGAATATGCTCAACATGACTCTCCATTAATAATCTGAAGAAAAAGAGAAGAACAAGAAGAAGAGAAAGTGAGGAAAAAATTTAAAATAATAATAATAATAAAGAATGGTTTTGTCTTGGTGTATTTCGTTAAGAGTTATTTGTTTTCTTGTCATAAGCATTTTAAGTTGATGATTCCAGTTATAGTATAAATGTGATAATATGGAATGGGATGCTAAATAATATGAAGAACCACCTAATTTTGATGTTTTACAATTTCTTTTTAGATATGAAAACAAAAATTGTTGTAAATTTATGTTTGTGACAATTTTTTTTTTCTTGCAAAAATTTATGTTACAATCAAGATTCAAGAGGAGAGAGTGAAGTGACTTGAGACTTATAAGTGTAAATATGACGTGAAAGGTTAACCATAATTATCTCAACTTTGATAGATAAAATTTAATTCTTAATTTTTTAAAATATTGTTAGTTTTATCTTTTATATTATGTAAGAGTCAAAAGCAAAAACTGTCATTTATTATTGACAACTCAACAACTCTTTAAACCAGTGTATTAGAATAGATGAACTCTCGACAAGTTTATATATTACTAGGAAATTACTAATAATACGAGCCACCATGCCTGTATCTCAGACTTATGAGAACTGCTAGTTATATCTTGAAAGCTTTTAACTGAGTATTTATCTGGTTTGTCAAAATGCCACGTTAAATGATCCATCTGAATACGGCTTTGCCGAAAAGGGGATAGACGTAGAATTGTTTGTGCCTCCTATCTTCTGAAAAAAGAGTTTTGAATCACATCTTCATCCCATTCACCCGAAGTTGTAATGAGTAATGATACTGTGGCATGATCTGGAAGCTTGTGAGGATAAAGTGGCTTGAAAAGGAGAAGTTGAGGGATCAACCAGTTATGGTAAATTGAGACCGTAGTATCATCTCCAATTCTCTATCTGGTGAAGAATTTGATAATATAAATAAAATATAAAATGGGAGTTTTATTTTATTAGTCTTTATTAAGGTTCAATTTATATAAAATAATAAACTTAAATAAAAAAATAAATCAAATGACAATAAAAAAATGAATCACATTTAATAGTAGGAATACACAGGAGATATTTGACTAAATCAATACTTTAATTGACAAATTCTAATTTTGATTTTTCTTGTCATACTTGTACCAACTTTTGAAAATCTTTGTTAATTCTTATCATCCTTTCTCAAGTTGGTGTTAAAAATTATGTTGGACTCTCAACTTGTTGTAGAAATATTTATAAATTTTTTCTTTTTGGTCTTCTGATCATAAATAAAAAATAAGTATTTTTTTAAATTTTTTAATTTTTAAATATTTTTTCTAATTGACCATATTGAAAAATAAAAATCATTCATCATCTTTATCAAAGAAATCGTTCAAATTTTAAAAAATATTCCTATCATTTCTCATCAAATAAATCTTTTTAATTTTTTTTAAAGGATTTTTTTTTGTGAATAATAAATAAAAATTTTAAGTAATTAAATAACAAAAGTTAGTGAATGAATTATTGATGAAGAGATGATAACACGTGGAGGCGGTGATACTTTTTAATTGGATATATGGCGGCCAAATTTATTTTATTTGAGAACTTTGCTTCATTTTGCTTAAGGGAGCCGAGAAAAGATATGAAACGCAATTGAAAGAGAGAAGGAGAAAAGAAATGAAACGCAATTGAAAGAGAGAAGAAGAAAAGAAGAAGAAAAGAAAGAAAAAAAAAAAAGAAGAAAGGAAGAAAAAGAAACCGAGAATAAAGAAGAAAAAGAGAAAGAGAAAAAGGAAGAGAAAGAGAAGGAGAATGAAAAAAAAAAAACAGAGAGAAATAGAAAGAAAAAGAAGAAAAGAAAAAGAAATAAATAAATAAATAAATAATTTTAAAAAATTAATTTGGATAGTTAGATTTATATTCAGTATTTCAGTAAATAATAGTTTTACGATATTAGAATATTTATATTTTAATATTTATAATACATATCAGAATTAATTATGTATATTTATATTATATGATATAGGAAGTGTGCCAATAGCAGGTATATTTTAGAATTTAGATTCAACTCAAGATTAGCGCACTTTTGTAAATAAATAACTATATATATATATTATATATTTTTAATACAACCGTTTATGATTAAATTACGTATTATCAGATTTAATCATAATTTATTTTAAATGGATAAATATTTATGCTATTTAGTATATTCAGTAATGTTTTATAATTTATTATAGTATAGTTTATGATTATGTTCAGTACAGAAATATTTATTTTAGAACAATTATACTTTCATAATATTATATAATAGTAGTTTTTGAACCACTACATACGTACCCTCTCCTTTAGTGTAATGTTCTGCGCATGCGTTAGACCAGTTTTGTTTGCTCTGCCTGAGCAATGTAACATTTTTCCGGATTAGGCCAGCTCAAATCCCCCGCTCTGCTTGTGCGTGAGTTACTCCATCAGGTTAGACCAATTTTTTTTGTGTACAAGTTTGGTGTGGTTTTTAATATATATGTAGTATATGTTTATAGAGCTATGTTACATATATTCAACTTGATAATAGATTTTATAATAATTTATACTTCTAGATTTTCAGATCCCCAGTATTATGTTATGATTTTAGTTTTAGCATATATTTTTATGACAACTCATACATTTAGTATAAGGTTATTGATTATTCAGTATACAATTTTATAATTATTTTATCTTACATATTTATATGTATACAATACATATAAAGTATATAATATTTTCTAATTATGTCCACTTACTGACCCACAAGCTCACCTTTTTTTTATTTTTTTTATTTTTTTTATTTTTTCTAAGTTGTCACATAAATTCGTGTAGTGTAATACAGTCATCACATTTTGAGGTTGGCCTATGACATGCATAGTTGCATAAGTGTCTTAATCTGTATATTTGTATATCTTTTTGTACATTTAAATACACGTGTCCACCTTTTATTGAGACAGATAGCCTCATTGTATTATATGTATAAGTAAAGATATGTTAGTCCCACATCATCGCAGGATCTGTCTCGATTCTCGAGGAGAGCTCGGGTCGGATTCTGTCAGTTTGGTATCAGAGCATAATTTTAGATTCTATAGATTAGTACATGATACATGCATGTTAGAGATGTCATTAATGATTTGTTGTATTTTATAGATTTTCATTATGCGTCCACGTGGCCGACCTCGCACGAAACTTGTGGCTGAACTAAGAGCTCCCTTAGTACTAGATAAAAGGGAGGAACCTATTAGAGAGGAAGTAGCTGAGTCAGTTCCCCTTGTACCCATACCTCAAACTCAGTCTAATCTTATTGTAGAAGAGATACACCCTCAGTCAGTGCCACAACCTATGATACAGCCTACACAGGGGCAGTCTGATAGACCTGCCTTACAGCAATCCATAGATAGACTGGCTCAGTTAGTTACAGTTGCAGTGGAGAGACAAACACAGGGGCAACCCAGGAGAGAGAACACAATAGAATGTGTTCGTAGTTTGGGGGCAGAGAATTTTTCAGGCACTACAGAGCCAACTGATGCAAAGTCATGGTTGACGATAATAGAACGAATATTTGATGTTATGAGATGTACTGATGATGAGAGAGTTTTCTTTGCTACATTTTTACTTGAGGGTGGGGCATACCATTAGTGGAGATCAGTATCACGTAGATATGAATGGGTGATTAGTTGGGCTGATTTTTGTAAAGAATTTAATGCTAAATTCTTTCCTATAGTTTACCAAGACATCCAGGCTAGTAAGTTCTTTGAGCTAGAACAGGGATTGATGACAGTGGAGGAATACGAGAATCGATTTATAGAGTTATGAAGATTCGCTTCATATGTAATACAGAATGAGAGAGATAAATGTAAGAGATTTGAATAAGGCCTTAGAGGCAATATCAGGATAGCAATTACAGCCATGAGGCGCATTGATTTCAGTGAGTTAGTAGGGGCTGCAATAAAGGTTAAGAGAAACCTGGCAAAGACACTTAAAGCCCAATCATTTAAGCAGAAACAAGGCCATAGTTAGTCAGTTGGTAGATCAAGTAGTAGTAGAGCACCTAGAGGAGAGACATCCCATACAGGGTATTCTGATAGACAACGATATGGTTAGAGCCCTATTCTGTCAGAAGGATAGAGACAGAGTTCTAGTCAGAGTTTTGTGCCTCCATCTGTTGGAAGAAACATAGGGAGTCAGAAGCCCTGAGGTGGTAGCCAGTTAAGTAGTAGTGCTAACATAAGAAGATACCTTCAGTGTTCCATTTGTGGGAGGAATCATGAGGGACAGTGTCTGAGAGGTTCTAGAGGTTACTACCATTGCGGACAAGCTGGACATTTGAGGAGAGATTGTGCTCATCGTCTTCAAAGTAGTAGTTTAGTACAGAGTATAGCTTTTTAGGGTTTTCAAAGTGGCAGTGACAATATTTAAAAACATGGAGAATCTCATATAGGAGAGCCTATTTCTAGTACTGGTGTACAGCCTAGAGCTTTAGGAGCTAGTGGAGATCTACAGAGGGGTCAACTAGGTCGACCTCGTATCCAGGCACGTGTATTTGCTTTGACTCAGCAAGAGGCACAAGCTACCCCAGATGTTGTTACAGGTATGCTGACTATTTTTTGCCAAGAGGCTCATATTTTAATTGATCCGAGCCCTACGCATTCTTTTATTTCTCGTATCTTTGCTGTGCATGCGGATAGAGTGTTAAAACCTCTAGATTGTAGCTTGGTGGTAACCACACCGGTTAAAGAATCATTATTGGCTGAGAATGTATTTTGGGGTTGTGCTATCAAAGTGTATAGTAGCGAGATGGTAGCATATTTAATTCCTCTTGATATACATGATTTTGATGCAATACTTGGGATGGACTGGTTAGCTAATCATTATGCTACTGTAGACTATTTCTGAAAGAAAGTTATATTCAGAAGACATGGAGAGCCTGATATTATTTTTTGTGGAGAGCGACGAGTTCTTCCATCATATGTTATATATGCTATGACAACTAAACGGTTGCTCAGAAAATGATGTCCAGCCTATTTGGCATATGTTATTGATACCAGAGTCAATGACGCTACATTAGAAGATATTTCGGTGGTCAAAGATTTTTCAGATGTATTTCTTCAAGACCCATTCATTAGCCAATTTGGGTTATTAATAATTCTCCACCATTGTTTAACAAAGATAGCTTTATTAAAATAGAATAGGTTCCTAAATCCCAAGCCACCATCCTTCTTATTTTGACATAAACTATCTCAATTACATTAACCATTTTCCTTTGTTCTACATTCCCTTTCCCAAATTCTGCACATGCTTTGTATAAATCATGAATTAGGGATGTTGGGAGGTGACATAGGTTCATGGCATAAGCCAGGATGGCTTGAACAACAATTTTAATTAGGACCTCCCAACCTGCAATTGAAAATAGCTTAGCTTTCCACCCCTTTAGTTTACTCCAAACCTTATCTCTAATTAAAGCAAAAAGAGTCTTCCTATTTCTATCATGGACGCTCGGTAATTTTAAGGTATTTCTTGTAATAGTTTACCTTTTAAACTTCGAGGCAACTAACAACGTCCCTTATTGTATTTTCGGGCACCCTCGATCTAAAATAAACAGTAAATTTATCAGAATTCTCCAAATAACTTGAGGGTTTTTCATACTGTTCCAGAATCCACTTGATTGATTAACCATTTGTCAATGAAGGTCTTAAGAATATAAAGTTGTGTTGTACAAAGAAAAGGTGGGAGATGAGGGGGCTCTGTCTACTATACTGTACTCTTTTAAGATATCCTAAATTTTTGTTGTCTTAAAAAGAGAAAGCAGTCCTTCAACACATATAATAAATAAATACTAGATAGTGGATCACCTTAGTATAACCCGTATAAAGGCCAAAAGGAGCCATGTTACTCACGATTGATAAGTACCGAAATAAGATATAAACAATACATAATGCTTAATTTTTTGATGCCATTGGATCGAGAAATTGAATTTCTTCATAATAATTCCAAGAAACCCCACTCAACTTGATCATATGCCTTCGACATATCCAAATTCAAAGCCATATAATCATCCTCATACTTTAATTAATACTTAATGAAATGGAGGCATTTGAACCCAATAATTGTGTTATAAGTGAATGTTTTTAATAGCTTATAAAAGGCAGTGAAATCAAAACTTATAAAATGGGATCAAATTGTTAAAATTAAAACGTTTTGAGACTAAAGTTTAACTATAGAAAAATTATATTATTAAATTAAAAATTATTTATGGGCAAAAGTTGAAATTATCTATAATTATTTTAACATTTAAAAATAAATAAATTTAGGCTTAGTGGGCGATGCTCCCCTAAATATTGCAACTGTTCTGACCTTAACTTTCATATATATATATATATATATATATATATATATATATATATATATATACTAAATAATAGTTATACATCACAATTTTCTTTTATGTTAAAAGTGTATCGAATCAAGTGTAAATTTTGTATATCAATATGAGACCGACAAATTAAAATTTTTATTTTTGATTATATCAACTTTAATCTTATTAATGGGATATATGGCTGCAACTACACAAAATAAAAATAGTCAAGTTTTGTGTATCATTTCAAAAGCTCTAATTGTTGAGAATATTGTAGAAAAAATAATTAGGGATGAGTTACAGGTATTATTAATGCATGAGCGAATGTCTCTTATGCTTTGTAATGTTGATGCCTTTATAACTCTACCTAGAGATTTCAAAACTTCGGAGGAAATTTTTCAAATTATCTCATAGGCACAATTGTAAATCCACCAAAAATCTATTAGTTTGTTAAATGTTGATGATTTTTATAATAATTTGTTATCTTTTCTTGACTATACGGTAAAAAAATAATTCGTCTCATCTGCAGCACAACGGATCCTCATTTCTGCTTCAACTGTTGATCAGTTACTTGATAAATTACAAGTTTTTTTACCTTTATCTGATCCAACAATATGTCAAATAGATTAGTATACTGATGACAATGAAAAGAAACACAAGATAGATTTGACTCTTCGTCTGTAGCCTATCTACTTATATATATTTTTAAGCATTTTGTGTGGTTTATTTTATTTTATTTTATTGCATATTTTCTTTATAATAAAAGATGTTTCAGGTGATATCTTCTATACTCTACTATTTCTATATTTTGATATTAAGGACAATGTCTCAATCTAATTAGGGGGATGATAGTTGATATATAATATTAGTGTTAATTTATTTTTTTTGTTATCACTTTGTTCTCTAAAAAAAATTGACATAAGTAAAAGGTTCATTACATTCTTGAGACGCATTCTAGTTTTAGAATTATAGAATAAAGAGTACATTATTGAAATTTTGAAACATATTCTAATTAGTTTACTTTTAATGCATTTTATGTATATTTATTTGTTGCTTAAGATTTTTGTAACTGTTGCGTAAATAAGTTTGCTTTACTATCAAGGTATGATCTTAAAATTGTTTAGTGTAAATCACTCTTTCTATCTAGTTTACTAAAAAATAACTTTTAAAATTATTTCTTGAGCATAATACTAAGCCTTGTGGTAAGATGGATGATTCAATATATATAGCTAAGAGAATTTCTATGTTTAAGTATACATATTCTTTTCTAAACTCAAACGTCTTTGTAAGTGAATGGAAAGATTTGAGATAACAGCTTATAAACTTTCATTGATATTTTAAAATGGTTAATTTTTGTTTGGAATGATTTAGTTGCTTAGCTGAAGGTTGATTAAAAAAAAATTAAAAACGTATCATGGTGAGAAATTGCTTTTATTTTGTAATGATTTCTTATGTTTTTTAAAAATAAAAAAGCAAAGGAAAAGTATAAAAAAAAAAAGAAGTTAATTCAATTCAATAAAATCTTTATTCTATTTTAGAAGACAAAATTCATTAGGAAGCAATTTTATCACTAGACTCTCTATTCGTAAGATTCGCATAAAATAATTAAAATTCTAAAGTTAGCATGTGGTAAGAATGATTTGAGTATAAACAATTAATTTTTTTATCTTTGGATCAA
The DNA here is from genome assembly GCA_946807835.1 of Ailanthus altissimus. Classification (NCBI taxonomy): domain Eukaryota; kingdom Viridiplantae; phylum Streptophyta; class Magnoliopsida; order Sapindales; family Simaroubaceae; genus Ailanthus; species Ailanthus altissimus. Next base: position 482,338 of record OX327708.1, read on the forward strand.
TGTTAGTTTGTTTGTCTGTCCGTAAATGTAACATTTTCTTGAGCGATTATCTATTTTCTAACTCCATAAGTGAAGTCTTAACCCGTTAAATAATTATTCATCTGTGAGGATATGGAGTTGAGGCTTTTACTTGGAGAAGGCTATATATGTTGTGGTTTGTGATAAGAAAGCTTTGGCTAAATTCACATACACACAATTTTGAAAGTTATGATTTAAATAACCTTAATAGCGACTGTGATTATGAACTGACGTTTTGTTTGAAATACTTAGGTAGTGTTCAAATTTTATTTATGCTTAAATTGCTAAGAACTAGCAATAAGCTAGTTGAGTGTAATGAAAACTTGAAATTGCACATTTTATAAGGGTTTACATCATCGTTTTATATTACTAGTGTCTTTAACCCCCATAACTTAAGTACATTTACAATATTATACTTTTAACCGTTTTGTGGTAGGTTTGGTAAAATGGGCATACCTTTCTACATAAAAATCCAATTATAGTATTTCTTAATCCTGTAAAGAGCAGCCTCAATGGACTAATATATTGTATTCCATAAAAAAATTTGAAATTCGAGCGTTTAGAGGGTGAAAATGGCCTAGAATAGAACTGATCTGTAGCACAGGCTCAGTTCAAACAGTCATCAGTATTTGACCTATACTATAGATATATGTATCTAATACGTGTGAGACAATTCAATTTGAAAAGATAAAAGACTTATCTACAACTTTGATATTTTTTTTAGTGAAAGCTAATTCGGATCACATTAATTCCAAATTGGATAATCAAGTGGGTGCATTAATGATAATCATTGCAAATTAGTTTTCACTATTCTTAACTTTTATCATCCAAGTGGTTCCCTCTTCATTAGTCTTGATTTATTTATATTTTTAATAAAAAAAAAAGTGGCCTGTTTATGCCCAAAGAATGTAATTAGAGAGTTAGGTTTTAATTCAAAATACTTATTTTTTGTATTATCTCTTTGTATTATTATTTCTTTTGTTTACTATTCTAAAGTCATGTTATCTCCTCTTCCATCTCTTTTTTTTTTTTTAGTTTTATCTGTTGTGATATGGTATGTGATGTGTAAAGATGCATATAATTTCAAAAATTAAATACGCAACGAAAGTATTCATACATATTATACAATATGTAACAAATTCAAGCATGTAATCACATGTATGATCATTCAAGTACATATATATCTCATATATATTTCATGCATGATATAAAATGAATAGCAAATAAATAACCTACCCGGTTATGAAGGTAGCTTTACAATTCTTCAAGAACTCCAAGCTTCAATTTGTTGAGCTCACCTTGAAGTGTTCACTTACACAATTCTAGTTCACAACTAAATCCGATGGGATTGTGAAGCTAGAATGGCAGCCTTGAATTTTCAGTAAAGGATTATTTTAACACTTAAAAAAATTTGTCTATATGAGTGATTACTACCAAGAGATGAGAAGAGTTAAGAGTTTTCTTTTGTTCTTTACAACTCTTTATGTTGAACCTTGGTAAGCCTTTGTATTTTCTCTCAACACTTTAAGAAAAACACTTAGAAAATGCTCTCAATTCTCTCTTTTTTCTCCTTGAACGAAATTCACTCTTTCTTACACAAATTGAACTCTTTCAATTCTTTCTTAAGTGCAAAGAATGATTTCTCTTAGTGCTCCACCACCACTTAACCATATTTGCCATTACAAACATTAATCTATCATATTTTTCACTCACCAATTTGATTCAACCATTTGAATCAATTTCTAGAGAGTAAATGACATTTAATCAATGTTAAGTGGTTTTACCACTTCCTTAGTGCATCATTTAAGAATTACTAAGTGGTCAACATTCCTTATTATTAATAACAAGTGCATTCTCCATTAGTAAATGGTGTTTGCCATTTATTTCAATTAATAATAATAATTTGATTAATATATAAAATATTAATAATTCAAAACTATTTTGAATATTTACATTTACCATATATGTATTTACCAAGCAAGATAAATAGGTAAATACATGGTAAATTATTTATGGAGCAAAATTATGTCACTTGTCAATTTCTTATTGGTTAACAACTCTTGTAAACCAATAATGTGTTTTACCTTCAATTATTGACAAATGAATAATAAAATGAACCTTAAAACATTTTTCATTTTGCTGGAAATTGTTGGATTAATTGTTCAATCTAATTCGTTGCCCCAGTGCACAACGAGTACACTTCATATTGTGAGACTCTCTAGGTTCATGCCCGATTTGTCATATGAAACTATTTCACACGTCTGTGAACAATGTACCACACACATGTTACAGATATTACAAAACGGCGCATTAGACCATACAAGTTGAGGTTATAACATATTTGTATAATCCTTCCATCATAAATATCCTAGAAGAGCGAAGATATAGATCAACACCGTCAAGTCTCCATGTGCTCAACCATAAACTTATCTCTAGATTTGTATTTCAATAAATAATATCCGTAAACACTTTTACGATATTATTTTCCCAAGAATAAAATTAATTCTTGGATGTCTGCTTATGGCCATAAGACTTTCTGAAATACAATCTTGGAGTTGCAGGATATTTTACTCACCCATTTGAGTTGTTGGATCCTATATTTGTACACACCAGACTCCATGAGTATTGGACCATACCCACCGACACCCAGCGGTCAGACCATGAAAGGTATCTAATATGTGTGGAACCAAAGTATGGTGGATCACTCACAAGTCCACCGTGGTACTCAGGTCTAAGGACCACGAATACTACTCAACTCGAAATATCCTCCATTGACGGCTTTTTGGGATGTCTATTGAAGATCTTTGTGAGTCTGTTCAATATTCAATCCTTACTGAATACTTGTATCTCTATACGAGTTTCCACTAAACTCATGGTCTGCTAAGACTAACCATCTGGACTATCCAGATATAGACATACACTGATCTATATATATTAAGGTATTCACTAACAGACCCGCATTAGTGAAGATAGATCAGGAACATTAAATTTAAGAACATATTTGCATAACAACATTTCCTAGCACTATTTACAACTCATTGCAACTATGTCATTATTAATATATTCTTAGGTCTTTGTCCCATTTCAGACAAGGCTCTAACTCTTTAGATTTTACTGACTCTTAGTTCTGATCTAAACGCTTTTAGATCAGATCTTAACTCTTTCAGATCATACAATGTCTAAAACGTTACAAGCATCTTACCATATTTGTAAATAAAATAATTAGTGATATATTGAAATCATAAATGTATAAACATAAAGTAAATATTTATACATAAAAGGGATGGTACGTAAGCACAAATTCCAACATTATCATGTTCAAGTAATTTTCTTTTTGATAAGGTAAAAGAGTGAAACTCTTGGTAAGGTAATAAGATATACTTAACTCTTATTCATGAATTTAATGTTTCATTATTAAATTATGCAAAATTATATATGATTTTGTTTTTTGCAATATTAATACTCTTTCTTATAAAGTGGTGTATCTTGAATTATTATAGATGATTTTTATAGTTTGTACAATAAATTCTTGAAATCATTTACAAGATTTGATGTGAATACCCTTTCTTGTAAAATGAGAGTCTTGATTTATTGTAGACAAATATAAAGATTGGCATAATAAATACTTGAACCCATTTATAAGATTTTGTATATAATAATTGAAAGAAATAAATACAAGTTAATATATAAATTGTGATGAACTTTAATTGTTATATCTTCCGATTGGAACCTCTTTTGTGTGAAGATTTCAATTAAGTTATAAAAAGAGTTGAATATATTCTTATTTCATATGCCAAGAGTGGCACTTTCTAACCTTAACTTTTATTTTAATTAGTTAATTAAATTATTATTTACAAACATCTTATACTGCGTTAATTGTATTTAAAGTATTTATAGTTTATAATTTTAATTCCACTTCCCTATGGATCGACCCCGTTCTCACCGAGTTAATTATTACTTCGACAATCCTGCACTTGAGAATAAACTTCTATATTCTGGACTTATCAACAAGTACAGAACAAATGAGTACTAGCTCAAAGGTTCAATGGAGGAAGAAACAACAACACCTCAAACTTCAGTCAATGCTATAATTTGAGCAATGGTTTCAACTCAACAAAAAGGAAAAGAAAACAGCAACAAGACAAAAGCAAGTCCAAAATCCTCTATCAAATATACTGGAAAAAGAATCATGAAGCAGCAGATTGCTGGCACATATTTGATGAAAACTTCACCCCCCTAAAGCAAACTCACAGCCTCAAAACAATGCTTATGTAGCTATATAAGAGCATAAAGATGAAAAGAGCCAGTACTGTAACAGACTATGTCATCAATGATTTCAACAACATGACAGTAAGGTTAAACTATAAAGGTAATCAAATGCTCTCAATAGGTAATGGACAAAAGCTTTTCATAACATATATTGGTGTATGTCACTTACCCTTTTTTAACACCACTACAAATAAACTATTGGAACTTAAAAATGTCTTATGTGTGCCCAAAATAACAAAGAACCTCTTAAGCATATCCAGGTTGATTAATGACAGTAACCTCTATGTTGAATTTTACAAAATATTTTATGTTGTGAATGATAAGAAAGAGATGGTAATTCTTCAAAGAATGGCTAAAGATGGATTGCAAGTGGTGACCTCTAAGGAGCCAAACAAGCCTTCAGCTCACACTACACCATTTTGCTTAAAATCTAAATTTTTCTCTTCAGTAATATCTTTGTTTGCTTCAACTTTAAAACAAAAGTCAGCCTTGTATAGTCACTGTGAGAATAGTGTTACTCAGCCTTCTGTCAAAGGCCTTGAATCAAAGTCATAAATGTTGTGTAACACATTCCATAAGAGACTTGGTCATCCTTATGAATAAACACTCAAAAATGTGATGTCTCATTGTACTAAGACTGACTTTATAAATAAAAAATTAAATTCTCCCTACTATGAAGCCTATCAATATGGAAAGAACTACAGACTAAGCTTCAGTGAATCTGATCACAAAGCTAGAAAATTACTAAAATTGCTTTAATTTTTATCTTTAGGGCCCTACACCAGTGAATTTAGGAAATAGCTACAAGTATCACCTAAGCATAATTGATAACTATAGCAGGTATACTTTCACTATGAACCAAAGATTAAACCATAACAAAATTTAAAAAGTTTAAGAAATGGATTGAAAATGTTCTAGGGACACAAATGACAGCATTGCGAACTAACATGGGAATTAAATTTAAACCATTAGAACTATATTTTAAAATGAACGGAATACAACATCAACTCACTTGGCCATACACTTCATAACATAATGGAAGAGTAAAGAGAAAACATAAACACATTGTAAAAGTAGAGTTATCACTTCTTACACAAGCCTAACTACCTATAACCTACTGGTGGGATGCCTTTCAAACAACAATGCACTTGATTAATAGACTGCCATCACCTATAACATGAAATTTAAGTCCCTTTAAGTGACGCTTTAAAAGAAAACCAGACTACAATCATCTTAAGGTCTTTAGAAGTGCATACTACCCTTATATTAGGCCTTACAATAGAAACAAACTGGATTTTCACACTAGAAAATGCATATTCATTGGATACAATCCTAAGAATCGTTATTAGGTGTCTTGATAGATCGGGGAATTTGTTTATGTCTAGATATGTCATTTTTAATGAAAACAATTTCCCTTCCATATCAAACCAAACAACCCCTACTAAGAGTGATGACTACCAACACATAAGAACACAAACCTACAACTCCATACACTTGATATCACAACCCTTTTCTCAAGTTACTCTACAAGGTACAATCAACTCTCTGTCATTCCAAGAAGAAGCTCGGACTCAATTTGATAATCAAACTTCATCTAGCATACCAAATTTTACAGATTATGATCAAAACATACCTATCAATTCCAATGACACAGCAGAAACATCACATGACCAAACACTGAACCTTCAACTATCTACTAACATACATCTAATGGTAACAAAGTCCAAAACTAGGATCTTCAAACCAAAAATCTACCTTACCATTGATCAAATTCATAATACTGTTAACATACCCTCAAGCACTAGTGTAGCTCTTCTAACATCAAGTGGAAAATGTGCAATGGAAGAGGAGTTCACTGCCCTAATCAAAAATGAAACTTAGATCCTAGTGCCCCCTAAAGTAAATGTGAAGATAATTGAATATAATGGATATACAAGGTGAAGTATAGGCCAGATAGATCCATAGCAAGGTACAAAGCTAGGTTAGTAGCCAAAGGATATCACCAAATAGCTGGTATAGACTATAATGAAACATTCAGTCTTGTGGTCAAAGATACAATTGCAAAGATAATAGCAAGCTTAGTTATCCATTTTGGTTGGGACATCAAACAAGTGTAATCAACAATGCATTCCTAAATAAAAAGCTAATGAATGAAGTTTACATCAAAAAATCTGAAAGGTTTGTTGACAAGAACAAGCCACCCCACATTTACAAGTTGAAAAAAGTTTTTTATGGTCTAAAACAGACCTCTGGAGCTTGGTATGGAAAGTTAAAGGTTGTCTTACTAAATTGTAGCTTCAATAACTCCAAATTAGACACTTTACTGTTCATTTCTAAAGGAAAATAGTTGCCTAATCATTCTCATAGTCTATGTAAATGACATCCCCATCACCAGAAGTGATGAACAAAGAGTGGCATAAATAATGAAAAACTTGTATTATAGTTTCTCATTAATGGTACGAGGGTCTCTTAGCTATTTGTTGGGAATTGAGGTGAAAAGAAATGATCAAGGAAGACATATAATCCAAACTAAATACATTATGGATTTGTTAAAGAAAACAGGAATGACAAACTGCAAAGGCATTGTAACCTCGATGAGCACAAATGTGAAATACTCTAAAGAAGAGGGAAATTTTTTTGATGACAATACACTTTATATAAGTGTAATTGGTGCACTGCAGTATGCCACCATAATAAGAACAAAAATAGCATTCAGTGTAAATAAGCTTAGTCAATCCTTGGAAAAACCTAAACATGAGCACTAGTTAGGGAGTACAAGAATCTTAAAATACCTACAAAACACCTCAAATCATGGCCTATACTACTCATCCAAGGGAAAGCTAGAATTGACAGCATTTTCAGATGCTGATAAAGACATACATGTACTAGTATAGTTAGTCCCTAACTTTCGTATTTTGCACCAAATTATAGGTATTTAGCTATTTAATTGTGTTTTTGATCTTAAATAGGTGTGCAACATAAAAATGTGAGGCATAGGAACAAACGGGAGGTAAAACGAACGCGAAACAAGCAAGATGCGCTCATTTTACCGAGACCCGACGAAACAAGGCTAGGCATTGCAGTGGTCGATTCTAGAACATGTAGCACTGCAGTGCCTACTGCCTAGTGCCATGGCCCTCCATTGAAGAAAAGCATAATTATGTTCCCTGGTGCTGGCGCTGAGTCCCTAATGCTGCAGCGCTCAGCGCGATAATGAAGAAAACCCTCGCCCTTAGGGTTTTTAATACCTATACAAGCACTCTTTTAAGAGCCAAAACACAAAATTTAGAGAGGCAAAAACTTAGAGAAAGAATTCGCAATACAAAATCAAATATCAAAACCAAGAAATCAATATTTAAGATCAAGATTCAAGCTTTAAGTCAATATTAAGAGAGAAGCAACCCAAGACCTATTCTTGATTAGTTTTTCTTATCTTTTCTTATTATTATGTTCTTATTCTTGTTCTTGTTGTTCTTCATGGATTATTTTGATACTCTTGTTTTATGATAAGTTAAACTTGTTATTTTAAGGTTAGATTATGTAAACTTAGTATGTAGTTGAATTTTGTTAATTCTTTGTTTATAATATTAATACATATAATTGATTCATTCTATCTTGAGTTTAATGCTTTCTTGATACCTGATCAATATCTTAAATGATTAAGAAACAATGATGAACTTGAAAAATAGATGAAAGTGTCGATTAATTTACGGTGTATGCATGTGGATTTTGTGTTCATAAATAATATTTACGCATCATAGACATATATATAGGCATCAAATACACAACGGAAGTCTTAAAATTATCATATGAACTTTTTTTTTTCATTTAATCAAATTTTAAAGTGAATTGAGAAATCTCACCTAATAACCCTATGGACTAATTTCTGGGAATCCGCCCAAAGTGATGCTCGTAGGCAATTCTAATAATCAATATAGTGGGCTTGATCAACTAGACAGCAGGTTGTAATTCAATAAATTTTATTTAACTCCTTAAACCCTAAGTGTTTAAAGTACCATTAATCAACTCTTGATTAATAAATAAACACTTGTGTTTTGCTTTCAATAGCCTTAGCCTTAAATGAGAAGAAGAATAAGAAGTGATTCAACACTTGAATTAAAACAAGAAAATAAACTTTGCAAAAATTGGTTAATATTTATTTTATTTTTCATATATATTTTTATTAAGACTTTAACTTAAACCTAGAGTATACAACAAACCTTAGTTAAGTTAAATGTTATTTAACTATTAATAAAAAAATATCTTAATAATAATAGTAATATAAAATCTAACTCAATCATAGTTAACCATTAACTACAATTAGGTTAGTTTTAAGTTAACTCTTAAGTTTAGTTAGATATTTAGGTTAACCTAATCCTAGTTAACTTTTAACCTAGATTAGGTTTAAGATTATTTAACTATTAAATAATCTAAATATCCTATTAACCTAACCTCATGGCTAACTATTAACTATTGTTAAGTTAATAATTTATTTAACAATTAAATAATTAATAAAGTGAAATTACCCTTAAGCCTTCATTACTCCAAAGTGGATCCCACCAAACCCACACTTGAGTTAGCTAAATCGAGAACTCACTATACACCACATGTCACTATTTAATTAATCAACAACAATTGTTATCCAATTAATTGTACTTAACATATAAATATTGCCGCACATGCATCCCGAGAATTCCTAAAATAAATATTCAATTTTATTGGATTTTACTAGATTGAACTATTCAATCTGGTACACTACCCCAGTGTACAATGAGTATACTTTATATTGCGAAACTTCCTAGGTACACGTTCGATTCGTCAAATAGAACTATTTCATGAGTCTATGATCGATGCCCCACGCATACGTCATGGATATTATAAATCAGCGCGTTAAACCATATAAGCTGAGGTCAGAACGCATACATATAATCCTTGTCACTTACACCCTAGATGAGCGGGGATATAGATCAGCATCGTTAAATCCCTATATGCTCATCCAATCTTGTCTCCAGATTCGTATCTCAATGAACAATATAAACAAACACTTTAGTCATATTGTTCAACCCTGTGAAAAACTTCTTTCTTGAGTTTATTGCTCATGGTTGTAATGTAATATTCAATCCCTATTAGTAGTATTAGTACCTAAATTTTAGCATAGAGTAATAAGGACACCGTAGAGTTACCCGATTCTAACCCTATTAAAAATATTTTTATGGTGCGCGTGAAAGATATTAGACCTAATTTGATAATTTCACACTCAGTCAAAGTGTCGGACGACCCTAGAATATTTTTAAAATTTTTCTCTATTGGCTTAAAAAAGAAAATTTTAATTTACTACATGAATTTCTATTTAAGGGTTATGCATGGAACAAGCCTTTGTTGAGAAACACAATCCATATATTAGATAATTGACCAATTAGAGACAATGTCATGGATTGCCAAGTTAGAAGTCTAGTTAGTTCCTTTGACTATTCTAACTAAATAGTTAGAAATGAACTAATTAAATCCTTCTATTTTGAACTAATGGAAATTTAGAAATTTTGAGTTAGTACGGGGGAAAATTGGACTTTTGGGAGAGCACTATATAAGAAGAAAGTGTGTAGAATTTTGGCTAAGTTAAAAACAAAGACATTTTAGGTAAAAATAGATGAAATTCAGCCAAGGTGAAGGGGGTGCTGCTACAGTAAAACCCAAAGTGATTTCATGAGTTTTCATGCTTGATCAAGCCAAAATAAAGCCAAACACAAGTTCCTAAGATCAATTGAAGCTTTCATTAGTGAAAATCCAAGGAAAAGATGTAAGAAAAGCATTGTTTTGTAGTGATGTATGTGTGAATTTTCAAGATTGCTTCAATTGATGTTCTTGTGTGTATTAATGATTTAGATTAAGTTGAATTCAAGTTGGAGCTTAAAGGAGTCATCAAATTGAAGAAACTAGTAACGTAAGAATTAGGATTTTGGGTGGCTTTGATGCAGAAACTTCAATTGGTTGTAATTAGGGCATTAGAATGAAATTGACTTGATTTTGATGCTATTGGAACAAAAAATTGAGAAAAGAAATGTGTTGGGTGAGTAAGGCAAAATTTGGCCACTTAAGAGATTATAGGGCTTGAGTTGTATTTTGGTTGAATTGTTGTGTATAAATGGTGCCTTATGTAAATTGAATGTATATGGTTGATGAGAAATCAAAAATGAAGAAAATGGAACATAATTGTCTCTTTAGGTAAGGTGAAGGACAATTATGTTCAACCAAAGTTATAAGGTGTTAAGTAATTTTCTGGGCGTCGGATGATGAATTAGATAAGATTGAATAGCTTCGTAAATGAAAATCAGAAAGTAGTATCCATCCGGACTTTGCATGCCGATTAGGGTGTTTAGTAGTTAAATGAGATTTTAGCATTTGAATTGGTTCTAAATCTCATTTATGACGTGTAGGTGAAGAAAATCAAGACCGGTAACAGGAGCAAAAATTCAGAGCGAAATTGAGTTGGAACGATTGTGAGTGACAAATCTGTCAGTATTTATCTTTCGTTTAATATGTTTTTGCATATTAAAATTGTATGTTTTATGTACTTTCAATACATAAACATGATTTACGATTTTGATATATATCCATAGATATGCATTTACATGTTCGATTTAAGAAACAGTTTTAAAACTACTAAATTAGTTTCAAAGGCCACTCGTACCCTCAGATTATAGTGGTGGTGATGGTTTAAGATCCAACCGGTATATTTCGTACACATGGGCAGGTATTGGGGGGCGTGGTCACTAACCCCGGGTAATCGGGTTGCCGAATGTAAGTCGCTCTATGTGTACGAGGTATTATCTTACTATATATATGTGATATAAGATTCAGCTAGGATTTGAGCTAGTAGAGGGACTGTAAGACCCATAGGCTTCCTAACACTAACTTAAAAGGCCTAGTCCTTATTATCTCATAATACACTAATTCTTCTAAGTTAACCCCAGGCTATTCCACTAAAAGTCAAGGGCTATATTCTAGTAACCCCTGGTGCCCCTTTCGTATTTTGAGCGTAACTTCTTCGTTTAACGTCTGATTTGCCTCTTTTTTGTTCCTATACGTCACATTTTCTGTCGCGGTGGGTGTTGTTAGTTAAGACGTCCCATGACCTACTCATATATGCGGTGCTAGTTGAGTGAGTATAGAACTTTAATAGTTTTTTATCTACCGATCACATATTAGGCATTTATATGTACATGCTAGTTATTATGTCTTACAGATTTTGGATATTGTTTTCTGAAAATGTAAATAAAGCCCGCTCGACAAGATTTCATCAGCATATGAAGTTAGAAACCATTTTACAGCTTTATACAAGTTAGAAACTATGTCTTTTAGAATTTAATATCTATACAGAATTTTATTTTATTTGAAATCTTAAATGCACTCACTGAACTCCTTTAGCTCACTCATTTTGTGTTTTATATTTCAAAACCCCCTTTCAAGGTGCAGGTTTCGGTACGTAAGTTGTTGATTCTCTTAATGCGAATTAGTAGACTAAATCTGAATATTATTTTTGTAAATGTAAATGTGCTAAGTAGTACTCTTTTTACTTTCTGCATAGTAATTTTAGGCTTGTGTTGTACACAATTTTTTATAAAAGAAGAGGTATTGATATTATGATAATTGTTTCACTTTTTGTTAGTATACCAGTTTTGTGTTCAAAATAAAATCATTGAGTTGAGTTGGATTTGGTTTTGAAAAGGATCGAAGGTCCTATTTGATAGTATTGAGAAGCGATTTGAAATAGAAATGCAATTTCTTTACAGGTTTTGTATTGGATTTTCAGAAAAATAGAGGAAACTCTGCTCGTTCTTTTTTTAAATTTAAGAAGTCATTTCCATGTATATTTCAAGATTTTCTCAGTAATAGCAAGAACTAAAAAGGGGTTCACCTCGCAGAATTTCTCAACTTACACAATTAAATTCTAAGGAACTTCCGTCGAGGTGCCCGGTAAAACCACTGGGATCTATAATAGAGGGTCTCGAGGTTGGTCCTGTCATGTAATATTTTCAAAGATACAACCTCGAAGTATCGAATATACAACCCACATATGTGAGCTGACAAATCCCCTATCTACGCACACCAAACTCCATGAGCATCGAACTATACCCAGTAACATGTAGCGGTCAAACCATGAAAGATCTCTGACATTCGTGGAACTATAGTGTGGTGGATCACCCACAAATCCATTGTGGCACTCAGGTCAAATGACCATATATACTACTCAACTTGAGAGGACCTACCGTTGACGGTTTTATAGGATATTTATTAGGGTCCTTATGAGTTTGTTCAATCTTCAGTCCTAACTGAATACCTATATGCTTATACAAGCTCTAAACTCATCGTCAGTTAAGAACAACCATCTGTACTTTACAGATATAGACATACACTAATCTATATGAAATGGATTCACCGATAGAACTATATTGGTGAAAATAAATAAAAAATACAATGTTTAAGAACACACTTGCATAATGACATTACCTAGCAACTCTTTGCAACTATGTCATTACTAGTGTACCCTCAGGTCTTTGTCCCATTATAAATAAGGTTCTAACTCTTTAGATCTTGTTGACTCTTATAACCTATTAACTCTTAACAATACTAACTGTTAGTATTTATAACCCTCAGTTTTGCTAACCCTTAGCACTAGTTTAAACTCCTTCAGACCAAATCTAAACCCTTTTAGATCATACAGTGTCCGTAATGTGACAAGCATCATTACCATTTAATAAAGAGTATTAGTGATTTAATAGAATATATATTGTATAAATATTATTAAATAAGTATTCATACAAATAGAGATGGCACATAAGCACATACCCTAACAAGAGATTCATATGTTTAGCCTACAATAGTTTGATGCATAATCATAATAAGATAACAACTATGAGTTCCATCTAGGATAAACATATGCTTAAGTGGCATGTATGGTATTATTTAGACTTAATATTGATAAATTACATTCTAATTTGATTACCATAGACAAATAGATGATTGTTAGAATGCGTAATATAGTCACTCGACCATCAACAGAAACTTATGATGAGATTAGTGGATAAGCCAATCAATTCATATTAAATGATTAACTAAGGTATTAATGAGTCTAATAAAATATTAAGAAATAAGTTTATACCCTAAATTATTATCTATTTGTGAATTTATTTCTTATTTGTTGCAGTTTAGGTTGATTTAATTGAGAGAATTAGGTTAGTTAAATAATTTTCTAATTTTAGTTTTCTAAATAAAAGTTAAATAGTTATAATTATAATACTTGATTGAAAGAATTAGATTACATAATTTTTATAGAATCGATACTTGAACTTTAAATTTTATATTACTTGATACAATAATATACTCTTATGCTTAATTATTATAGCTTCAATCAGATGCTAATTGGACAGCAAACAACATTGTTAAAAAATCATTGAGTGACTACAACATATTTCTGTATAGAAATCTAATTTTTTAGAGCTCTAAAAAATAAAATGTGATGGAAGTGTAGAGTCAAAGCATAGGGCATTGACTCACATAAGTGCATAAATAATTTGGATATATTCATTACTTTCGGAGTGAGGAATACATTGACACAACAACAAGAATTTGATGTGACAATACAAGTGTAGCCTACTTGACTACAAATCCAATTTCCATGAAAAAACAAAAGCACATTGAAATTTATATGCATTTTATCAAAGACAAACTGACAAATGGTGAACTTAAAATCAATTATACATTCCATCCGAAAATTAAGTAGCAGATATTATGACAAAGCCTTTATCAAAAGACAGGTTTAACTTCCTGAAGAGCAAAATCAACATGATACAGGATGGTGGAGTTTGAAGGGGGGAGTTAACAAGAAAGAATGAGCTGGATTTCCACCTGGCACAAGTCATGATACACATTTGCAAGCAAGAGAACAAAAAACTGCTGCACAAAAAGACGAGAAACAGAGGTGAAGGAGCTGTGATCATATAGCACATTTCATTCAGCATTCTTGGAAAAGAATCCAATCATTATTTTCATTTTTAATTCAATATTCATGTACTTAGTACATCAGCCTTTAGGGCATGTACATCTGTTGGTATATAAACTCATTATAGGACTGTAATTCATTAAGCAGATCAATATAACAGTAGCCATTCTTCTTCAAGCACAGCAGCAAGAATCTCCGAGTATTTCAGCTTTATTTCCTTGCAAAATTTAACTGTGGATGAGTAGCTAACTTGTAAAATGAGATTAAGAAGGAACATGAATTATTAGGATGTGCCAAATCTTAACATTGGTGTGAGCTCCTTAAGTTCTTATCACATTTTTTTATATTTTGGTTGAATATCTTCAAATTTAATGAAATTCTGCAGGACTACCTTTGAAAAATATTTTTATTACTTGTATGAGTAAGCTAACATGTTAAAATTCTTTTGCACTATTCTGGGATGATCTCTAATACTAGCTGTTGATACTGGAGTTGGCAGCCAAATAATTGATTTACAGATTTAAACGCCTCTGACGATATGGATGTAGCATTTTGCCATAAGTGTGCATGGCCATTACCGGTGGCATAATAGGGAGCATGATGCTTTCCTAGTATTGGAAAGAGGAGCATTATTTGAGTATTTCTTGCATGAGATAAAGATAGAATTGAACAATGGGAAATGGTTGATGTCACTAAATTTTGTTTTCCATGAACTTATGCAGAATCTCTTTTCTAGAATCTTATTTGCCTTAAGAAACAATGTGTCAATAGCTGAATTTAGAGAACTTTTAACAAGAATGGTGTTTGATGTGATCCTGGGCCAAGATTTTCGAAGGAATAATTTCAACTGAAAACTTTGTGCAAGACTGGCTCGAAAGTTGCTTAGTTAGGTGTAGAATTGTACGTCCGCCTTATAGTAGAATGAGCTAGTGTTAAGCTTACCTCGAGATGCTTTTAAAATGGGATAGTCTATAAGAAGAATTATAAAAGAAGAAAAGAGAGTCGAGAGATAGACTGATATTTATTGAATAAGTTATTGGTCAAAATTTGTTATATAAAAGAAGTTGTTTTATATCCTGTAGGTAAGCTGAGAGATAGAAGAAAAAGAAAAAAAAAAGAAGAAGAAAAGAGAGTCAAGCGTAAATAAAAAAGAAAAATACGGAAAATAAATTTGATTAGTTAAATTTATATTCAGTGTTTTAGTGAGAGGAGTATTAACAGTTAGTAGACTCCAAAATTTAGACGCGGTTCAATATTAGTGCAGTTTTATGAGTAGATAATTATATATATTTTATATAACTTTAATACAATAGTTTATGATTTAATTACACGTTATTAAATTTATTCATAATTTATTTTAGACAAATAAATATTTTATGTTAGTTAGTATTTTCAAAAATATTTTTAAAATTAATTATAGTACAGTATATAATTACGCTCAGTACAAAAATATTTATTTTAAAATGATTATGTTTCTATGATATTATATAATAGTAATTTTTTAACCACCATATGCGTACCCTCCCCTTTAATATAGTTATTCTACGCATACGTTAGACCAATTTAGTTTGTTCTGCCAGAACGATGTAGCATTCCGTCAGGTTAGACCAACTATATCCCGCTCTACTTGTGCGTGAGTTACTCCGCCGCGTTAGACCAGCTTTTCTCTAGGTATAAGTTTGGTGTGATTTTCAATATGTATGTAATACATGTTTTTAGAGTTAAATTACATATATTCGGCTTCAGAATAGATTTTATGATAACTTAGCTTTCAAATTTTTAGATTTCTAATATTTTGTTATGATTTTCAGCTTTAGCACAGATTTTTATGTAGCTCATGTTTCCAATACAATTTTATTAATTTCTTAGCAATAGTTTAATGATCATTTTATATTACAGAATTATACGTGTACATTAAATATAGTATTATTTATTATTAAATTATTATCAGAAGCTATTATTTACAATACATATAAAGTATATAATATTTTCATATTATGTCCATTCACTGAGTTACAAGTCACCATTTTTTCTATTTTTTCCTTATTTTTTTCAAGTTGTCTCAGAAATTCGTGCGATGTGATACAGTCTTCATATTTTGAGGTTAGCCTACAACATGCATAGTTGCATGAGTTATTATATTTTGTAATTTGTGTACACGTGTATATTTTTGTTGAGGCACATAGCTTTGTGGTATTAGATGCATTGAGTGAAAAGTATGTTAGTCTCATGTTATCGCATGATCTGTCTTAACTTTTGAGGAGGGCTCGGGTCGGGTCCTATCAATTTGGTATCAAAGCACGATCTTTAAATTATGTAGACCATGACATGAGCATGCATGTTAGAGATAGTTTAAAGTATTTTATAGGTTTTCATCATGTGTCCACGTGACCAACCTCGCACGAAACCTGTAACTGAAGTAGAGTCTTCCTTAATACTAGAGAAAAGAAAGGAATCTATTAGAAAGGTGGTAACTGGGTTAGTTCCTCTAAACTCAAACTTTAAACTCAGCCTAACATTATTATAGAGTAGATGTACCCTCAGTTAATGAAACAATATGAGATACAACGTACACTTAGATAGCTTGATAGACCACTTTAAAGTAGTCCATAGATAGACTTACTCAGATAATTACAGTTACAATTATAGTAAAGAGAAATACATACAAGCAACTCGAAAAAATGAACACGATAGAGCGTGTTCTCAGTTTGGGGCAGGGAATTTTTCAGGCACTACAGAGTCAGCCGATGCAAAGTCATGGCTGACCAGAGTGGAACGAATATTTAATGTTATGAGATGTATTAATTATGAGAATGTTTCATTTGCCATATTTTTACTTGAGGGTGGAGCATATCATTAGTGGATATCATTTTCACGTAGATATAAAGGAGTGATTAGTTGGCTAATTTTGATAAAGAGTTTAATGCTAAATTCTTTTTCATAATTTACCACGACATCCAGGCTAGTGAATTCTTTAAGCTAAGACAATGATGAATGACAGTAGATGAGAGACAACCCATACAAGATATTCAAATAATTAGTGGTATAATCAGTGCCCTATATCAGCAAAAGGGCAGAGATAAAGTTCTTTCTATAATTCTATATATTTATTTGTTTGAAGCAATATAGAGAGTCAAATGCCTCGGGATAATAGCTATACCAGTTGGGGAACTATTATTGGCTGACAGTATATTTCAGGGATGTGTTATCAAAGTGGGTGGTATTCAGATGGTAATAGATTTAATTTATTTTGATATACAAAACTTTGAAATTATACTAGGGATAGACTTATTGGTTAATCATCATACTATAGTAGACTATTTTTAGAAAAAAAAATAATAACATTCAAAATATATAGAAAGCCTGATATTATTTTTTGTGAAGAGCGACGAGTTCTTTCATCATATGTTATACTTGTTATGACATCTAGATGATTGCTTAAAAAATAATATCCAGCCTATTTAGTACATGTCATTGCTACTCGAGTCAGTGCAATTAAATTAGAAGATATTCCAATGGTTAGAGAATTATTTTTAGATATATTTCCTAAAGACCTTCCAGGTTTGTTACCAGATAGAGAGAATGATTTTGATATTGATTGGTTTCAGACACAATTTTTATATTTAAAGCATCATATAGAATAACCCACTCAGAGTTAAAAGAATTGAAGATTCAGTTACAAGAATTAATAGATAAGGATTTCATCAGACCAAGTGTATCGCCATGAGGAGTACTAATATTATTTGTTAAAAAGAATGATAGAACCTTGAGGCTATGTATTGATTATCGAGAGTTGAATAAAGTCACCATATGCAATAAGTACCCACCCCTTCTCGTTAATAATTTATTTGATCAGTTACATAGTGCAAAAATGTTCTCAAAGATTGATCTACAGTTAAGGTATCATCAGTTGATGAACAAAGATATTGATGTATCCAAAACTACCTTCAGAACTTGATACAATCATTTTGAGTTCTTAATATTGTTGATTATGTTGACTAATGCTGCAGATGCATTCATTGATCTTATAAATTGGGTGTTTTGTCCTTATCTGGATTAGTTTATTACTGTATTTGTTGATGACATTTTCATATATTTACGCAGTACAGAGGAGCATACAGAGCATTTAAGAATAGTGTTGCAGACTTTAAGAAATAAACAGTTATATGTTAAATTCAACAAATGTTATTTATAACAGAGTTATATTTTTAAGCCATGTGATTTCAGTTGATGGAATTTATGTGGATACAACCAATTAATGTAACAGAAGTGAGAAGTTTTCTCGGTCTAGTGGATTATTACTAGTGATTTCTTAAAAATTCTCCAAGATTCTTGCACCATTGACAAAGTTAACCAAAAAGAATGTAAAGTTTGAGTAGACTAATAAATGTGAAAATAGTTTCTAAGAACTCAAGAAGCGATTGACTTCAGCTCTTGTGCTTACACTTCATCTGGCACTAAAGGATTTATAATTTATAGCAATGCTTCTAGATAGGGATTGAGTTGTGTATGGATGTAGTATGGGAAGGTGATGGCTTATGTTTCTAGGCAACTTAAGAAGCGCGGGTTGAATTATCTAACCCATAATTTAGAATTAGCAGTAGTAGTGTTTGCCTTGAAGATCTAAGGCATTATTATATAGTGTTACATGTCAGATCTTCATTGATCATAAGAGTTTGAAATATTTGTTTATACATAAGAACTTGAATTTATGATAACGAAGATGATTATAGCTAATAAATGATTATGATTGTACTATTGATTATTATCCAAGCAAGGCAAATACACTCAGTAGGAAGTCTTTTAACTCTTTAGCTCATTTAAAAGTGACTTATCTTCCACTACTTATTGAAATAAGATCTATGGGGATTGAATTATCTATGGATGAGTCTGGAGTCCTTTTAGCACATTTTCAAGTTAAACCTATGCTGATTAATAAAATTCGAAAGATGGAAGACTAGGATCCAAATTTAGTTAAACTTAAGCAAAAATTAAGGGATGAAATGTGGATTGACTTATTATTGAAAGTTTATGGGATATTAGTTATGTGTAACAAACTTTGTGTTCGAATTCCTTAAAATTAAAGAAGTAGATTTTAAAATAAGCTTACAGTTCAACTTATGCAATGCATCCTGACAGTACAAAGATATACCTTACTCTGACAGCAATTATTGGTGGTATGGTATAAAAAGAGAGATTGAAGAGTTTATATTTCATTACTTGATTCGTTGGTAGGTTAAAGCAGAACATTAGAGGCTAGTAGGATTTTCTCAACCGCTTTCAATTCCTAAGTGGAAGTAGGAGCATATCACCATGGATTTTGTTATTGAATTTTTACGCACTCAGAGTGCTCATAATAGTATTTGGGTAATTATTGATCGACTCACAAAGTCTACTTATTTTTTACCTTATAAAGTTTCATATTCATTAGAAAAGTTGACTCATTTGTATGTGAGTAAGATTGTACGATTACAACATAAGGCTCTAGTGTCTATTGTATCAGATAAAGATCCTCGATTCACTTTTAGATTCTGGCTCGGCTTACAGAAAACCTTGGGCATTAAGTTAAACTTTAGCAGCTTTTCATTCTCAGACAGATGGACAGTCAGAAAGAACTATACAGACATTCAAAGCCTATGTATTGGACATTAAAGGACATGCTCAGAGCCTATTTGTTACAGTTTAAGGATAACAGGGATAATTATTTACCATTGATGGAGTTTGCATATAATAACAGTTATCAGTATAGCATTCATATGTTGCCATACGATGTTTTATACGAAAGAAAATGTAGAATTTTGGTTTGTTGAGATGAGGTTGAAAAAAGAAAATTATTGGGTTCTAGAGATTATCCAGGCTACTAGTGAGAAAATCAGTATTATCAGATATAGACCCAAGGCAACTCAAGACAAACATAAGAGTTATGTTGATAAACGTCATAGACAACTTGAGTTTACAGTAGGAGATAGAGTATTCTTACGGATCTCACCATGGAAGGGTGTGCTTCATTTTGGAAAATAAAGAAAATTAAGTCCTCGATATATTGGGCCATATGAGATTATAGATAGGGTTGGTATAGTTGCTTACCACTTAGTATTACTATTGAGTTGTCATGCATTCATAATGTGCTTCATGTTTTCATGTTGCGAAAGTATATACCTAACCCTTCTTATATTCTAGATACTTAGTCAATTCAGTTGAGAGCAGATTTGACCTAAGACAATGAGCCTTCTCAAATAGTAGACTATTGCGTAATAAGACTGTTCCATTTGTTAAAGTCTTATGAAGGAATCAAGCAGTGGAAGAAGCTATATGAGAATATGATAATCATATAAGAACTCAGTATCCATACTTATTTCAGACAGGTATGTAAATTTCAAAGATGAAATTCTTATAAGGATGGAAGAATTATAATGCACGTGGCTAAAAAGCCATTTTTCTTACATGAAACTTGGCGTGCACGTAAGCATGCTAGGATGTTTAAAAAAGGAAAATTTGGAGGTGGCATGCACTTGCTTGGATGAGGATTATTGGTATATATATATATATATAGGTAAAATAAGTAAAATGTTGATGAAAGGATGTGCTGAGAGAGAGAGAGAGAGAGGGAGAGGGATTCTAACACATGGAGGCAACTTAATATTTATTGAATATGTTACCGGTCAAAATTTGCTATATAAAAGAAGTTGTTTCATTTCTTGTAGGTAAGTCGAGAGATAGAAGAAAAAAAAAAGAAGAAAAGAGAGCCGAGAGAAAATCAGAAAAAAAAATAGAAAGAAAAATACGAGAAACAAGTTTGGGTAGTTAGATTTATACACTGTGTTTTAACGGGAGGAGTACCAATAGCTAGTAGACCCCAAAATCTAGACTCAGTTTAGAATTAGTGCAGTTTTGTAAGTGAATAACTATATATATATATATATTATAATTTTAATATAGCAGTTTATGATTTAATTATACGATATCAGATTTATTCATGATTTATTTTAGACAAATAAATATTTTATGTTAGTTAATATATTCAAAAATATTTTTAAAATTAATATAGTATAGTATATAATTACGTTCAATATAAAAATATTTATTTTAGAATAATTATGCTTTCATGATATTATATAGTAGTAGTTTTTGAACCACCATATATATATTCTCCCCTTTAATATAGTTGCCTGCGCATGCATTTGACTAGTTTAGTTTGTTCTGTTTAAACGATGCAGCATTCCACCAAGTTAGACCAACTCAAATCTCTCACTCTGCTTGTGCGTGAATTACTCCATTAAATTATACCAAATTTTTTTCATGTACAAGTTTGATGTGATTTTCAATATGTATGTAATACATATTTCCAAAGGTATATTTCATATATTCAGCTTCAGAATAGATTTTATGATAACTTAGCTTTTAGATTTTTATATTTTTAATATTTTATTATAATTTTCAGTTTTAACACAAATTTTTATATAACACATGTTTCTAGTACAATTTTATTGATTTCTCAGCAAGAGTTTAATGATCACTTTATATTATAGAATTATACGTGTACATTACATCTAGTAATACAGTGATCATTTTAAGAATTCGTACAGTGTAATACAGTCTTCTTATTTTAAAGTTAACCAACAATACGCATAGTTACAAGAGTTATTATATTTTGTAATTTATATACACGTGTACATTTGTATTAAGGCACATAGTCTCATAGTATTAGATGCATTGAGTGAAAAGTATATTAATCTCATATCATCGTAGAATTTATCTTAACTTTTGAAGAAAGCTCGAGCCGAGTCCTATCAAAATTACTTCTTCTTTGTAAAACTTGTGCTTGAAGTAATGTAATTTGTGATGATTGCATACTTTTGAAGACATATTCATTCAGTATCATTATATACATATAACTTTTTTGAAACATTGGTGCAAACAGTATTTCAAAGTATATAATTTATGTACTTCTCAATAATAACACAAGAATGTATTGGTTATAGAATTAAATATAAATTAAAGTAAGGTGAAAGCACGGGCAAATATTAAATAGAAAATGAGTAATATTAAGTATTTTAAATTATATTTAAAAAATAATATGTTAAATAATTATTAAGTGATAAAATTATAAAAAATTTAAAATTATTTATTATATTATTTTATTATTTAATAATTATTTAATTTTTTTTAAAATATAATTTTAAATGCCTAACATCATAGCAAATATATTGTTAATATTTGAGTGTATAAATTTGTTGATGGGTCTTTCACTCGAAAACCCTTTTTAGAGTGGTAAAAGCAATTTGAATTCATTTTTGTGTGTTTAAATTAATGATCGGTTTTCAACTCAATCCCTTTTTAGAGCGGTAAAAAGGCAATTTGAATTCACTTTTAGTTTATATTTTAAAAAATATTTTTTTTTGTTTATATTTAATAATATTTTTGGATGACGACCGAGACTGACCTCGGGACGGCGCAGACAATCTGGACTAGAGGTGTAATTTCGTGGAGTTGGTCTTACTCTTCGTGAAAAAAATAAATAAATAAAAAGGCAGGGTCCCAACTCCCACTTCCATGAATCTTCTACTTCCATATTCTTTCTTTCTATGTGCTTGAAATTTCTCCTCAACTTGCACGACTACAGAAAGGCATGGACAAACACCACCAACCTGCTTAAATAGATAACAATTACATTGCTAAATTTGCACATTGCCTTGCATCTATATATTTTATCAAATCTTGGCATTAGTGAGATCAATACCAAGGCAGGCAGTGGCAGAGCCCACTCCAGTCCTAGCAATTTTCTATACAGTGACCTGCTCTGCTACCATAGAGTTTTCAGTAAAATAGCAATCCTCTTGGATATTACAAACATGGGTCATCTCAATAGTGCTTCTTTGGCACTTCTTTCTCTTATGCTACTGTCAGGAATTTTTCCCTTAGAAACCATTAAACTTGGTTTCTCGCTTGCTCGCCTTAGTTCTCTAGGCTGCAAAGAAGTTGAAAGGAAAGCACTTCTCCGGTTCAAAAGAGGGCTTACAGACCCTTCAGGCTGGCTCTCATCTTGGGTTGGAGAAGATTGCTGTAGATGGAGAGGAGTGAGCTGCAACAACAGAACCGGAAGTGTCATCAGGCTCAAACTTAACAACCCTTACCGAAACAGTTTTGACACGTATGAAGAGGATGGAGTACTTGGATTGGGTGGTGAGATAAATCCTTCTTTGCTTGGTTTGAAAGATTTGGAATACTTAGACTTGAGCATGAATAATTTTGGCGGTGTCGAAGTTCCAGAATTCATTGGATCACTAAAGAAGCTGAGATATCTCAATCTCTCTGGTTCATCTTTCGGTGGGACTGTACCTCAAAGTCTAGGAAACCTCTCAAACTTGCTTTATCTTGATCTTAATAATTTTCTTGATCAATCAAATGAAATAGATCTTGGATGGCTCTCTGGTCTTTCGTCCTTGAAATATCTAAACTTGGGAGGTGCAGATCTCAGCAAGGCTGCAGGACATTGGCTTGAAAATGTCAATATGCTACATTCTCTTGTGGAATTGCACTTGCCCAGTTGTGGTGTTCCCAATCTTCCTTCCAATTTTGTATCCCTTAATTTGACATCCCTTGCAGTGCTTGACCTTTCCAACAATGGCTTCAACTCCACAATACCTCACTGGTTGTTCAACATCAGCAGCCTTGTTAATCTTGATCTCAGTTCCAACGATCTCCAAGGTCACATTCCAGATGCATTTGCAAGCTTGACTTCTCTCCAAGAGCTTGATTTGTCCGGAAATTCATTCATTGGAGGCCGGCTATCCAGAAATTTGGGGAAAATGTGCAATTTGCGGTCATTGATGCTTTCTAGAAATCAAATCAGTGGTGAGGTGAGTGATTTCATTAATGGTTTATCTGAATGCAGTAATAGCAGCTTAGAGAGACTGGAGTTAGGATACAATCAACTAGCTGGTAATCTGCCCATTTCTTTAGGATATCTTAAGAATTTAAGATATCTTCAACTTTGGTATAACTCATTTCATGGTTCAATTCCTCCATCAATCGGGAACTTGACGTTTCTGAAAGAATTTTACCTCTCATATAATCAAATGAGTGGGATTTTCCCAGAAAGTTTTGGACAGCTCTCAGCACTGGAAATGATCGATTTTTCTGAGAACAAATGGGAAGGTGTCATAACTGAAGCTCAATTTATGAACCTCTCAAGCCTTAAACAGATATCATTAACTAAGGAGTCGGCAAACATTTCCTTGGTTTTCAACATCAATGCTGATTGGATTCCTCCTTTTAAGCTCGAATATCTCAAAATTAGATCGTGCCAACTAGGTCCTAATTTTCCAACATGGCTTAGAAATCAAAATGAGTTAACCGATTTGGTCCTTAACAATGTTAGGATCTCAGACACCATACCAAGTTGGTTTTGGCAGTTGAATTTGGCGCTAGATGAACTAGATCTTGCTTTTAATCAATTAAGAGGAAAAGTTCCGAATTCCATAGGCTTCAACTATCCAGCCACTGTTGATTTAAGTTCAAACAGATTTAAGGGCCCTCTCCCGCTGTGGTCATACAACGTTACAAAAATTTATTTAAACGATAATTTTTTTTCTGGGCCAATTCCTCATGACATTGGCAAAAAAATGCCTTCACTGACAGATCTAGATATCTCTTGGAACTTCCTAAATGGCAGTATTCCACTGTCCTTGGGCAATTTAGACCAATTGATAAGATTCATTATTTCAAATAATAATGTGTCAGGTGAAATTCCTCTGTTTTGGAACAGCCTACCGTTTCTGTATGTTCTGGATATGTCAAACAACAGTCTTTCCGGTCCAATTCCAGAATCAATAGGTTCTCTCACCTCAATCAGGTTCTTGCTACTCTGTAACAATAACCTTTCTGGTGAAATCCCTCCTTCACTGCAAAATAGCACCCTCATGGATAGTCTTGATCTTGGTGACAATAAACTCTCGGGGAAAATTCCACCTTGGATAGGAGAAACCATGCCATCATTGTCAATTTTACGTTTGCGGTCCAATTTCTTCAATGGAAACATTCCTCATGAACTATGCCACCTCTCCACTCTTCACATACTGGACCTGTCACACAACAATCTTTCAGGATTAGTTCCTTCTTGCGTAGGAAATCTCAGTGGCATGAAAATTGAACCTCCAGATTCAGTTCGATATGAGGGACGTTTACAGGTGGTGACAAAAGGAAGTGAGCTCGTATATATCACCACTCTTTACCTTGTAAACCTTATGGACCTGTCAAACAACAATCTATCAGGAGAGATGCCGATTGAGCTTACAGAACTTGTTCATTTGGGAACGTTGAATTTGTCTCAGAATCATTTGACGGGCAAAATACCTATACAGATTGGAAATTTGGAATGGATAGAAACTCTTGATTTGTCAAGAAACAAGTTTTCTGGCTCTATCCCTCCAAGTATGACTTCACTCAGATTCTTGAATCACTTGAACCTGTCGCACAATAACTTGTCCGGCAAAATACCAACAAGCAACCAGTTTCAAACCCTCATTGATCCATCAATTTATGAAGGCAATCCAGCTCTTTGTGGCTACCCATTACCGAAAACTTGCTCTGAAAACAATGGAACGCTGCAGTTCCCTGGTGGAGATGAGGAAGAGGGAGGTGGTGAAGATGGAGAGGAGCATAACAGGATATGGTTCTTAACTAGCGTGGCACTTGGTTTCATCGTGGGATTTTGGGGAGTTTGTGGCACTTTGATCATCAAGAAGTCTTGGAGATACACTTATTTTCATTTTCTTGATGAAAAAAAGGATCAGCTTCTCGTATTTATCTCAATAAAAGTTGCCCGTTTGAAGAGAAAATTCTCAGAGATGAAAGCAGTGGAATAAGTTAGAAGCAAACAATCCACCAGTAAAGTAATTGCTTCTTCAGAGCAATCAACTTATTATTGTAATACTGTAATCCTGTTGTGATGAATAAAAGCAGTAACCAATGACTAAAAATCTAAATGCATCCATTAACTATGGATTTTGTTTCTCCAGCCATGCAATATAACACCCAATTCTTTTATATATATTATTTGTTTTAATTTTTTTATATTATTCACCCGCTGCAATTTTTTTTTAAATGTGTAGTTTTCTTAATAAAAGTGTTATATATGCATATCATAAGAATTTAATTTATTGTAAAAGATATATATATATATATAGACACATATATATGTATATTTTGAGTCATTTGACTCATTCCTTTTTCTTAAAATTTTCTTTCTCAGATATTGTAAAATTCTGAAGTCCCGTTGAGTTATGTTACACTTGTGACATACATTCATACTTATTAGTATATTTATAAAATATTTAACAAAATTATATAAAAGCATATAATTTTATTTTCATTGACTTTACTTAGTGAGTTTTAGAGAACCAAGCATATAGTTAAGGGTTCAAGGTCGTAGATTCGTCATAACACCAAAGTAGGGTTGGAGCGGATCGTTTCAATTGATATCCAAGTATAGGTTGTAGACTCTATAGACTTGAAACATGGTACATGTATTTGAGTTTAGCATTTGAGTCTCATAATAACACATGCGTTGACATGGCTAACTCTACTCAATTTCTGATTTTTGTAATACTACGAAGTTATTTTCAAATTTGAATAATTTATAAAGAGTTCTAAATTTAATATAATTTTTTTTATAAACAGTGTTTTCATGTAAAATTAATGAAATGAAAGGCCCATGCTTATATTTTGAACTTATTGAAAGCATATAGTGATTTATATTTCATGAGCTTTAAGTGTATTAAAAGTTATTTTGAGTGTTTTAAAAATAAAATTCAATTTATGATATAATAGCAGTAGATTCTGGACACTAGTATTCATGGTATATATGAATTATGATATTCATGCAAAAATGATATTAATATGTGTATAAAGTGATATATAATAATTCCTATTAAGATCATAGTGAGCACATTATGAAATTAAATGATAAATGTATGTGACAAATGTCTGATTGAAGATGTTTTGGGTTGAGAAAATGTATTAAGATCAACTAAATAAGTGACCTATGGCTGTTAATAATTCATATAAATAATTGCATAATAAATATTGTTATGGAATAAGATTTTAGATATGCTTATTTATGTAAAAAAAAAATTTAATCTTCTAATAGTTAGATAATTATAATTGATAGAAAGAAAAGGTTTAAAGTGAATGATATGCATTGACATAATAAGATTATCCTCATGAACAGATAGTAGGTAAAAATGCTACATGAGATATAAGAATAAAATATTTGAGTATTTTGATGGGGTTATGTTTATGGCGTACGAATTGGAATATTTTATCATTAATCAATATTCATGTGACAAGTTTTTTGCAACTTTGTAATAAAATTGTGCTATTGTTGTAAGAAAATGGAGGATGTTTAATTATATTAATCTATAATATATGAGTTTGATTATATAAAATGATGTAGGTATGTTATTTTATTTGGGATGCAGTATTAGAATAACTCCTACAATTAAGAGTTAAAGTTTAAAAAATATTTTAATTTCGAGGATGAAATTTTATTTTATAAGGATAGGAATAATAACACCTAATTGTTTTATATATATTATTTGTTTTAATTTTTTATATTATTATTAAGCATGTAGAGCTTATGATATTATTGTATTTATTTTAGATTTTTATTTAGGTATTGGGGCTCATAGGTTATTATATATTATTATTATTATTATAAACTAAATATGTGGGATCAGTTGGTGGAATTATTTTTTAAAAATATATATATGTATTGTGGTGGAGGTTGAAAAAAAAATATTTTTATATTTTTGTTTTAAACATGCAGGATCCGTGGAAGATTGGAGAATGTGTGTGGAAAGAAAAAGAAATGACGATAGTTTTGTTTTTGGGGATTTTCTTTTTGGAGTTACTCATTTTGAGAGGAAAAAAAAAATAAAAGAGAGGGAAGAAGAGGAAGAGATGGAGAAGAGGGGGAGGAAGAAGAAGAAGAAAATGAAAAGTAGAGGAAGAAAAAGAAGATGCCATGTAGTTATTAGTGAGTGGTTTTCTTTATTTTTAAAGTTGTTTAATATTTTTATTTTTTTAATTTTTTAGTTGATGTGAAAAATATGTATGTATGTATGTACGTATATATGTACTCGTGTGTATATATGTATATTATATTTTATTTTCATGTGTATGTATTTGTATGTGTGTATATGTATGTGTATTATATTTTATTTTCTTGATATATATGTATGTATGTATATATGATTGTAAGTCATGAAATAGATATGTATATATGTATGTATATTTCTAAATATGTATGTATATTATATTTTTATTAGTCGTAGAATTATGTACATATGTATATTTCTATGTATGTATTATATTTTATTAGAAATTGAATTGATATATATGTGTGTGTGTGTGTGTGTGTATGAATGTATGTATGCATGTATATATGTGTGTATGTAGTATGTATATTATGTTGTATTAGTTATGAAATTGATGTGTATTGTATTGTATTAACTATAAAATTAATATATATGTATGTATATGTGTGTGTGTATTTATGTGTATATGTATATTATTTTTATTTGCCATGAAATTGATATGTATATATATATATATATGTGTGTGTGTGTGTGTGTATTTATGTATATTATTTATATTAGCCATGGAACTAATATATATATGTATATATGTATGCATGAAATTTTATTGGAGTTTTTTTTTCTACAATTATTTGGAATAGTTTTAAGGCTTATGGGTAATTGTAATTTGTTGGAATAAAAATCTAAATAGAAATATTAAATTAGGGATATTAGAGACTTAATAATTATGATGAATATCTAATAAAAAAATTTTGTTGTTATTTGCTTATTTTATTTGTTGACATAAAATAAAATTGATGAGTATTTATATGTAATTAATAATTAAGAAAGAGTTTGTGTGTGTGTCTATATATATATATATATATATATATATATTTATAAAAAAAAATAAGAATTAAGATTGTGAATGGTGAGTGAATATTATATAAATATATATGTTATGTATTTAATATAGTAGTTTCATAGTTAATTTTATAAGTATTGTTTTTACTATATTTCATAATTTATTTTAGATAAATAAATGTTGTGATTAATTAATTATATTTGTAGTATATATTCTTGGCATGTTTATGATTACGTTAAGTGTGAAATTTTTATGATCAATACAAATGTATATATATATATAAATTACGTTTAGAATTTATTATAATTTATTTATAATTATGTTAAATGTAAAAATTTTATAATTAGAAGATTTATGATCTATAATAATATATAGTAGTAGAAATATGCTTAAATGATTTATGTGATTAAAGTGTAAAGTATGAGATGATAGCTCTTTATCTATTTTTTTATAATTGTTTTAAATATATTCTATTTGTTTTTATTTATCTTATAAAAAGGAGATGAATTGAAGTATATAAATAAATGTGAATTAGTTAAAAAAATATTATCTTTAAAGTAGTATTTTTCTACTAGTAATGATTTTTTTAGTATCTTAAAATTTAAATTATATGAAATATAATATAAAGAAATTTCATAAGTTTATGTGTTGTAAAAAAAAAAAAGAATTTTGAAACTACTAAATTGAACATTTTTTCCTTCAGATGGAGATATAAGATTTAGGTTATTGGTGCCTCTCTATACATATATAGAGGTTTTAGGCCGTATATATGAATGTTGTATTTTTTAGAGTCAGTTTGCTCTACGCATGTATAAGATGAGAATATTAATTTATTCTGTGCATACGTAAAACAAAGATATTTATTTGATTTGTGTATGTGTAAAACGGGGATATGAGATGAAATAAAAAAAAGTACGTCCAACATTTTGTTCGAAAAATATTTCGGGTACAATAAGATTTTTGTATGAATACTAAATTTAGTATGATTTTCAATAAAAGTATCATATTTAATATTTCAAATACCTTACATATTTTATTATGTTCAGTTAAGAAAAGATATAGCAATAGGTTCTAAATATTAATATTTCAACACAAATTTTATGATTATTAAATATACAATTTTATGATTACTAATATACAGTTTTATGATCATTTTAGATTACAAATTTTGTGACAACTTATTCGTATATGTTCACATTTGTTTACAACATGAATTTTTTTATATTATTCATACAGTGTAATTTTTTTTAAATGTGTATTTCTATTAATAAAAGTGTTATATATGCATATTATAAATATTTAATTTATTATAATATATATATATATACATATGTATGTGTATTTGTTTAGCTACTAATAGAGCCATTTAACTCATCCTTTTTTTTTAAAATAAAATTTCTTTTCAAGTATTATAAAATTTTTAAAGTCTCATTGAATCATATTATACTTATAACAAGCATTCATATGTATTAATATATTTATAAAATATTTAATAAAGTCATATAAAAATATCTAATTTTATTTAGTGAGTTTTAAAGAACAAACTATATAATTTAAAGTTTAAAATCGCATATTCACCGTAACACCGAAATAGGATTGAGGCGGGTCGTTACACGCAAACTTGTAAAACATCCGCAAGTAAACTAACACAAATTCGGTGGCCTATTTCAACTTTATATTTTTACCTAAAAAGTTATAATCATTTATATATATATATATATATATGCAATGTGATTTCTTATACTTACACGTACATTCATTTGACTTCTAACAGTTTTTCGATCAAATTGATTTTGATCATATTAAATTGAATGTAAAGGAATACTTTTGTCATTATTCAAAAGCACATTATATGCAATTTTGTAATAGTTACTCAATTGAAGTCGATTTTGTTCTTGATATTAAAGGCATCCTAAGAGTAATACTTTTATTTTTTTCTTCTTCTTTTTTTCAGAGATAGAAATTAAGAATAACACATCTTTTTTATACATTATTTTACATCTTTTACCCACACTCCACTCATATTATAAATTTTTTTTACACACACTCCATTCAAATTATAAATTATAAAGCCTCTTTGTATATATTTTATTCGGATTATAAAAATTTTACAAAAATAAAAAAATAATTATACTATTTTGACATGTATTAAAGATCAAACTTTTAACTTTAACTAAAAAAGTAAACAGAGTTTCTCGTTATGCCAAGCGCTTAAGTGCAAATTAAAAGTAATATGTTAATTTTAAAAAAAATAAATTTATATATATTATAACATCACAAGTTAAGGATTAAGTTTGATGGCACTATAATTTTCATAATTTATATTTTTAAAAGAGACGAACATAAAAAATTTGTTTTAATTTTCAAACAATATAAATAAATAAAAATAAATTTTTTATAACCTTGAAAAAAATAGGTTTGCTGGGTCTTCAACTCATAAACCCTTTTTAAAGTGGAAAAACAAAGTTTGAATTCATTTTTTGTTTGCACTTAAGGTTAAGAAGGAATTTAGTTTATATTTTTTCAATAAAAAAAAAAACTAAAATCATGGAGTACGAGAAGAGCCCCATTTTTTTTTGTTAAAAAATATATAATAAATTGAATTAAAAAAATAGATTAAAAGAAGTCAATTCCTAATTATTTTGCTCCCTTCAAACATTAAAAAAAAATCATTTTTTCTAATAAATTATGAGAGAGGTTACATTTTGATCAACTAATTACAAGTCAAGCTTAAGAGAGAAAAATAAAAGATCTTAAATAATTTTTTTTTAATTTTGCACTAAACATAAGAGGTTAATCCTAATCAACCAAATTATTTATCATATGAAATTCCTATTAAATCAAGATTTATACAAATCAATAAAATGATCACATAAAATTTTGATTTATAAGTGGTTGGTGGCAGCATTTCATTATCGAGATACAGAATTTGAATTGGGTAAAAGTCTCTTTAATTATGCAAGAATTATTTATTTTTCCTTCAATTATAAATTATTGATTTTTTTTATTATGAAATTTTAATATTATAGTAATTTATAATATTATATTAAAATTTGAAATGTGTAATAATTATATTTTTTTAAAATAAAATGATCACATAAATTCGAGAATAGCCATTTCCTTACCAATAAATTTCATAATTTTTCGACCACTTGTAACAATATATAATGATTTGTTCACATGAAATATTATTATTAGAGATTTTGTGATTTAATAATTTTATTTAGATAAAAATTAAAATGAATATCAAATAAAAAGTCATAAAAAAATTTAAAATGTATGGGACATACATGAAAAAATCTAGTGAGTGTGGGATACGAAAGAGAAATAAAACAAGACTCAAAAATACAAAAAAAGTAAAAAAAGTGCGGAGTAGTGATAGGGCTAAGAGCTGCAGCCCTCAAATTAGTATGCCAGCGTTGCGGCACTAAGCGTGACATGCTCAACACTGCAGCGCCAAGTCCTCGGCCCCACAGTTCAGAGCAAGAGAGTTCATGTTTACTTCAGATTTTTGAATTTTGAAAAATTTTAAACTTACAAAATAAGTTGACTTTTATTGCAATAAGGATTAATATTAGTAGGCACAAAATAACCTCTTTATCCTTGTAAATTCTTTAGATTAAAAAAAAAAACATTAAGATAGACTCTAAGAGAATGAAGAATTAGATAGATATTAAGTGTTTGTGTGCACTATAGTGAAACCATCGTTTGGGTGTTTATTGTTTATAATAGAGTAAGAGTACACTAAACATTAAATCTTTTTTAGGGTTTTTCGTTGGATTTTTCTTATAAAATCTCTAAAGAGTTAATAAAAAAAATTAAAATCTTTGAATTCACATAAATAATTGGTCAAACCATGTAAATTATTGCGTTGTACTCTTTATTATCTATTTTGAATTCTTATTATTTTTTTATATACAAATTATTTTACTATACAATAAAATTAGAATTCAAAATTAAACTTGATTAAAATTTTTTATTTTTAACTTAATCTCACAAAAATAAGAATAATTCCTCAATAGTCATTTATAACAATCTTATCATAAATAGTCATTTTAATGCCATACATTTCATAAGAACTTAGAAAAAAGAAAAAAACCTCACGTTGTTATGTAATATAATTTTATCAGTTAAATTATGAGTAATCACTTCATTTGAGATAATATTTAAAATGTATTTAAGATATTTAACATTATTCAATCAAAAATTATAAATCGTAAATCCGATTTTACACATATAAAGTGATACATTAACGTTGATAAGTCTTTATAAAAAAAAACTATTTCATCTCTAATAAACTTATTTAATTTAGCGGTGGTATTTTGAACGAAACCAACGAAATTGAACCAGAAAAATTTATTTAATTTAGTTCGGTTATGCTCTTCTACTTTAATCTTGTTTTAAAAGATGGGTCAATTTGGTTTTATTTTTTATTTGGTCTACAATTTTAAAAAATAATGCTAAAATAAAATTTAAAAAATACTGAAAAAACAAACCAAACTAATTCAATTAGTTTCATAAAATAAGTAGGTTCTGATTGATTCAATATACGTGGAACCAATAGCTTCAGTTTCTAAGTAACTTTTGGATCAAACTAACCCGAAACCAAATTTATTCACCTTTAACTAAATTTATATATCATTTTATTAGATCAAAATTTTAAATAAATTCAAGATTTATCAAGCATATTGAAAATAAAATGATTGTATAAAATTCATCTCAAATTAATTAACTAACTATCTATGATTCGATTTTTTTTACTCTTTCTTTAAAAAAATTTTTAGAGAAAAATACTAATAACTCCCTTAATTTAGTCTAAGCATCTAAAATATCTCTTTATTTTTAAAAATATTTTGACAACCTCTGTCCGTATATATCTTAAATCATATTAATATTTTTACGCTTCTATTACTTACTATTTAATATTATCATTTGAGTTGTCACGCATTTATAATATGTTTTGTGTTTTATATTTTTATGTTGTAAAAGTATATATTTAATTTTTTTTATATTTTAAATATTTAATTAGTTCAATTGAGGACAAATTAAATTTATAATAAAAAGCCTGTTTATATTAGATTATCATTAATAAATACTATATAATAAAACTATTTCTCTCATCAAAATGTTATGAAAAAATTATGCAGTGTAAAAAATTACATGAGAACGTAAAGATTAAATGAGAATTCAATATCCATACTAATTTTAGACTAATATGTGAATTTTGAATACAAAATTTTTATAAAGGTGAGAAATTATGATATACGTGCCCTTAATAAAATACATTTGGCTTTTTTTTATTTTGTTAAAGCATGACAGATGGTTTTGTCTTGACTAAATGAGAGGGATTTGCTTCGTGAAGCAATTAAGTTATTTCCTTAAGCATGTAATATGACAGATAGCTACTTGCTTCATTATTCACCTGTTGGGGCCATGATTAGGTGGCTTAGGAGGATTGGTTTAGGTGGCGGCTAATTGTAGTACTATAAATTGAAGCAAGTTTGATTCAACTATTTACATTAGAAAATGAGAGACGCAACGAAAAAAGAGAAGACGTGAGAAATAGAAAAGAAGAAGAAAGAAAAAATAAATAAAGGGAAATTATAAAAAATAAATTTGGAAAGTTAGATTTATATTAAATAATAATAATTTTATGATATTAAAATATTTAATATTTATAGTACATATAATATTAATGATATATTTTTATATTATATTATAGAAAAAGTATTGATAACTAATAAATTTTAAAATTTAAATTCAATTCAAGATTAACGCATTTTTATGAGTAAATAATTATATATATATTTTATATATTTTTAATACAGCAGTTTGTATTTTAATTACAAGTTATCAGATTTATTTATAATTTATTTTAAATAAATATATTTATACTATATAATATATTCATAAATATTTTTAAAATTTATTATAATATAGCGTATGATTATGTTCAATATAAAAATATATATTTTAAAATAATTATTCTTTCATAATATTATAATAATAGTAGTTTTGAAACCACTATATACGTATCTGCTCTTTTAGTGTAGTTGTTCTGCACATGAGTTAGATTAATTTAGTTTATTATGCCCGAGCAATGCAGCTTTCTACCAGATTAAACTAGTTCAGATCTCGCACTCTACCTGTACATAAGTCATTTCGTCAAGTTAGATCAACTTTACTTCATGTATAAATTTGATGGAGTTTTCAGTATGTATATAATACATTTTTTCAAAGCTACATTACATATATTCAGTTTTAGAATAAATTTTATGAAAGCTTATGCTTTCAGTATGAGTTTATTTATTTTTCAATATACAATTTCATGATTATTTTATATTACAGATTTTTACGTATATTTTTTATTGTGTTATTTATTATTAAATCATTAGCATAAGTTATTATTTATAGTATTTATAGAGTATATAATATTTTTTTTATATTATGTTCACTCAATTGAACTATAAATTCACTCTTTTTTTTATTTTTTTTAAATTGTCGCAGAAATATCGTGTAGTGTGATTATACTTCACAATTGGAGGTTTAACTATTATACACATAATTGCATGAGTATCTCAATATATATATTTATATATCTTTATATATATTAGAGTACACGTATACTACACTTTTTTTAAGCACATATCTCTGTTATATTAAATACAATAAATAAAGAATATGTTAATTTTATATCATCACAAAATTTACCTTGATTCTTAAAGAAGATTCGGATAGAATCTTATCAAAAACTAAAAATCATATATTCAATTTTACACATCTAATGTGATACATTAGCGTTGATAAGTCTTTATAACAAAAATTATTTCATCTATAATAAACTTATTTTAATTTAGCGGTGGTATTTTTGAACGAAATCAACCAAATCAACCAAATTCAATTGTGCTCTTCTACGTTAATCTTGTTTTTAAAAATCAATGAATTTGATTTTATTTTTTATTCGGTCTATAACCTTAAAATAAAGCTAAAATAAATATATAAAAAAATGAAAAAACGAACCGAACTAATTCCATTAGTTTCATAAAATAAGTAGGTTATGATTAATTCAATATATGTGGAACCAATAGCTTCAGTTTCTAAGTAACCTTTGGATCAAACTAACCTGAAACCAAATATTTACCTTTAATTAAATCTATATATCATTTTATTATACATTAGATCAAAATTCTAAATAAAATCAAGATTTAGCAAACATATTGAAAAAAAATGATTATATAAAATTCATCTCAAATTAATTAACTAACTAATCTATGATTCTTTTTTTTTTCATTCTTTAAAAAAAAATTTAAGAAGAAATATTGATAAACTCCTTAATTTGGTATAAATATCTAAAATATTTCTTTATTTTTAAAAATACCTTAGAGATCCCAATTTATTTTGTTAATTTTGATAGAATCTTACCAATTTGATGAAATTACTTTTGTGCCCATTATTATAAAGTGTACATTAATTGACATGTATCATTTAACAAAAAGATATGTCACAAAGTGATTAATTACATTCGACACTTGCCAACATATTATCGG
This sequence comes from Ailanthus altissimus, assembly GCA_946807835.1. NCBI lineage: Eukaryota > Viridiplantae > Streptophyta > Magnoliopsida > Sapindales > Simaroubaceae > Ailanthus > Ailanthus altissimus. The sequence continues at coordinate 519,115 of OX327708.1, forward strand.
TTTATATTTAAATTAAATAATTAATAATTATTTAAAGTTAATCTATTTATTAGTTTAATAATAAAAAATACGTGTTACAATGTAATTAGTTATTTTGGATACCTGTCAATATTTTATTGGTTTATATTTAAAATAAAATAAATAAATAATCATTAAAAATTTATCACCTGTTGAAATAATCGTTCGTTGGTTGCTGTTGGTCATTTTTTGGCGAACTTTTTTTTATAATAAAAATGATCATATTTTACATTATTAGACTCTATTTTTTTTTATCTACACAATAGTATAATCATTTTTACAAAAAAAATTAGAAAATAACCAAATGGAGTGGTGAGAGACAACGGTAACCACCGCCTTCTTTTAAATAGGAAGGCAATGCAAGCTATGGATTGATCGGTGATCAATCTGTCTATAGTAGGGGCGGTGCAAGTCACCACCCACTTATTTAACGGCGGACGGCGATGGCCATTGCCCCTCATCACCTAATTTAATTGTTTTCTGGTCATTATTTTTAAAAAATGATCTTACCATTGTGTAGATAAAAAAATAAAGTTTAATAATGTAAAATAAAATTTAATAATGTAAAATAAAAAAAATTATTGTCGAAAAACGATCACCAAAAAATAATTGACAATTAATTTTTGACGACAATTATAATTTTTTAATTTAATTTAAATTTAAACCAATAATATTTTGACACGTGATATTTTAATATTTATTTTATTTTAACATGATATTTGTGTTAAATATCATTTTATTATTTTTTAATCAAAATTAATATATTAAACTGACGGATAAGATTATTTAAAATATTTTAAGTACTTAACTAAAACTAAAGGGATTTAACAATATTTATTATTTTTTTAAAATAAAATAAAATATTTACTTTTAGGACACCGTGCAAAGTACAAACTAAAAAAAAAGTGAGAATTTCTAGGCTTTGAATAGCTAATAAGCATAGCAAAGCATGTGTTGCCAGTGAGGTGAAGCTCTCTAAACTGAGCTGGCAGTAGGCCCCACGTCGCGTGAGAGTCGCTTTCTCGGTCAAAATAAATTGGATGACAACTGCCAGATAAAGAAGGAAGCTGTTCGTTCAGTCTTTACCTTTTATCTCCTACTACCTCGCGTGTACGTCCTCCTCCGGCATACCTCACCATCTCAGCCGTCCGATCTACGTCAATCTAATGATTGATGATTTTTCGCTATAATAGACTTCAAAGTTCTGGAGGTTAATATACCGTATCATTGAAGGGAGTTTTTGTAGGGCTATCAAGGGGCCTTAAGGAATTTTCTTTTCTAATTTTTTTTCTTCTTCCTAATCTACCCCTCACTCATATATCTTATTTCATAATTGCCATTCCGTTCTCTCCTAGGCAGGCCCTAGGGGACAAGGTGTTGATGCTTTTGGAGAACACAATCATCTATTTTTTTCCCTCATAAACCCTAAAAATTATGATTTGTTCCACTTAAGCTTTGCTATAAGACTACTGTAAAAAAAAAAAAAAAGGCTTTGCTATAAGACTAAAGAATTATCCAACCAAATTTTTACATCTGAAGATATAAGAGCTACTTTGGTTACTTGATGAGTCAACATATTAAAAAAAATCTAAATATATGTTTAAGTATGAACTAATCTTTTGCATTCATAGTCTTTTGGATATTATTAACTATCCAATTAATTTCCTTCGAGGATTTGATTATCCCCAAAACAAATACCATCACATTTTCTGCAAAGGATAGCAGTTCATATCATTTACCATCTTTAATCCAAAGCTAATCGCCTCTGCTTCAGCTAATTCAACATTTTTATCATGTGCATTTAATGAGACTGCCATTGTCACAACACTTCCCTCCTCATTTCTGATTACTGCCCCGACACTATTTTTGTTCTCTTTTTCATACACTATTGCATCAACATTCATGTTGTACCAACCCCTTGAAGATATTTCCCATTTTGAAGCTTCTTTATGCTTAGCATAATGATTAGGAGATGACTGGTTTGAATTGTTCAAAAGATAAGCTTCCACCGAGTAACTAGCTGAATTGGATTCTCTACTTTTTCTTCTTTATTAATATGCAACTTCTTTTTAAGTACGAGAAAAAGATTTAGTTCTAAAGTTAAATATTGTAATTCTCTAACGAGCGATCAAAAAACAAAAAAAAAAAAAAAATTGAAGCATTCTTTTGGGTATAAGTATTGTTCGCGGAATGATCGTGGTACTAAATAAATACTTCTTGGCGAACTTCAATATGATCATATTTAGGGTTTAGTATTAATGCATTCTAAACTTATAAAATTAAACTTTTAATGAAGATTGAGATGTCTAACTTTACATACAGCCTAATCATATTCGTGGAGATCTCACTTCAAAAGAAATGAAAATTTTAAAAGGATTTGTCAAATTTGGAGAAAATTCTTTAAAGGGGACTATATTTATGATTTCAATGTAATGTTGATTCAAATTATAACGCTCTTTTTTTTATATTTTTAGTAAGAAAATTATCAAATTAGTTAAATTATTTAATTAATATTTATATTTTTTAAATATTTTAATTAGTCTCTATTATTAAAAAAAAATTTAAAGTACATTTTTTAAGAGCAATAAGATAAATTTAATCAAATGTAAGATCATTTATTATAATTAGACATCAATTTTACTTCGTTGCTTTTAAAAAAATTACACTTCAGATATTATTTTTCAACAATAAGAACTAATCGAGGTATATATATATAATAACTAATTGGGTAAAATCTCAAATTATAAATTGGCAATTTTCTGTTTTTTAAAAAAGAAAAAGATTAAGTAGAAATCAATAATGTTTTTAACTCTAAATAAAATGTATTTTGCATGACAAGTTACAAATACAGTGTCATTTCTATAAGCTTATACATTGATGAAGACAAACAAATATTTACTCTTTTTTTTTATTTCTTCTTATTTTGTGACTGGCGACATGGCCATCATATTCATATTTATTATTGTAATTGAAGTTGTGTTATAATAATGAACCTATTCAATAATTGTTGCTATGGTGATTCCAGATAAATTTATCAAATTATTTCTGGACATTCAATTCTGTTTATTATTTTCTTTAAGCAAAAAAAACTTGACTGAGTTATATCAAAGCAACACTTATCACTATTGATTCAATTAATAGGCAGTTGATGGTAGTAGTGGAGAATACTAGAAATATAATATAAGATAATATAGCATTAATGTGAATAAAAAAAAAAATATATATATATATATATATTGTGAGAATATTAATTAAAAATTATTAAAATATGATTTGGAGATCAAACCAAGTGTGTAGGGTGCACACGGATTGAAGACGGACGCGAAATAAGATGAAAAACGAGAAGGCGTATCATGCGACCAGCACCGCGGTGACCAGGAGTGGGCACCAAGGCGCTAGAACAGAATACTCAGCACTGCAGCGCTAGGAAGCCAGCGCCGCAGCGCTCAGCAGAAGCGCTCCAGCGCTGGACGCGGGAACAGTATCCCGAAATTAGAAAACTTCCTAATTTCGTCTCCCACTTGCTCTAGGACTCCCTAATACGACTCCCACACATATAGGGAATACCTAGGACATCCCAATGCCTATATAAAGACTATCAATTGGCTTGTAAACACATCTTGACAATCTTTGTGATCAAGTTAGTGAGATCTTTGTGATCTTAGAGAGATCTTGGTGATCAACAATAATCTTAGTGATTATTCTTAGTGATTTTTTGTGAAAGAAAATCCCTAGAGAGTAAGAGAAAGTTTTCTTTGTGATCTTTCTTATAATAGGCATACTTTGTGGTTGCCTTGTGATTCATAATAAAAGAAGAGTGTGATCTTGATCCGCCGTGGACGTAGGTAAGTTGCCGAACCATGTAATTCTTTGTGTGTTCTTCTTCTACCCTTTTTCTCTTTTATTTCTTAATAACTTATTCTGCATTATTATATTACTTGGATGAATTATTTAGCTTGTTTGTGTGCTTCCGCTTCAACAAACTGGTATCAGAGCTTTGATTCTAAGCAAACATGGCCACACTCAAGTATGAGGTAGAGAAATTCAACGGTATGAATGACTTCAATCTGTAGAAGATGAAGGTTAAGGCGTTGTTGGTGAGCCAAAGACTTGGTTCGGCATTAAAGGAGACTGCAGCTCTATCTAGTGATGAAGAGAAGACGCCAGAGTCATTTAGAGCAGAAGCAGAAAGAAGGGACATTCAAGAAAGAGCTCATAGCACAATCGTTCTGTCATTGAGCGATGAAATACTAAGGAAAGTAGTAGGTGAGACGATGGCAATAGATCTTTGGAAGAAGCTTGACTCTCTTTATATGAGAAAATTGTTGGCCAACAGACTACATATAAAGAAGAAGCTGTATCAGCTGTCCATGTCAGAGGGGACGCCGATGAAAGATCATATAGACGCCTTCAATAAGATCATCCTTGATCTTGAGTCTATCAACATCAAGATAGAAGATGAAGATAGAGCAATTATTCTGCTGAGTTCACTCCCCAAGAGTTATGAGAGTTTTGTTGATACGCTACTCTACGGCAGAGAGAGTTTAACGATGAGTGATGTAAAATTATCATTAAACTCAAAGTTATTAGGAAAGCAGGCTGAGGGCAATGCAGAAAGTTTATCTGTAAGAGGAAGGCCCTCATATAGAGATGGGAAGAAAAAAGGCTCAAGGTCAAAGTCTAGGACTCCTAGGAAGTGCTATTGCTACAAGAAAGAGGGGCACTTCATAAAGGACTGTCCTGAGAAGAAAGCACATGACAAGAAGAAAACGGATGCTGCGCTTGCCTATGATGATAGTTATAACAGCGCAAAGATACTCGTCGCTACTGATGGTGTAAACTCTGAACAATGGGTTTTAGATTCTGGTTGTACTTTTCACATGTGCTCGCACAAGTCTTGGTTTACAAATTTCCAGCCTATTAGTGGTGGTAAGGTTTTAATGGGTAATGACGTTGCATGTCAGATAATGGGAATTGGTAGTGTTAAGCTTAGGCTACATGATGGGCGAGTGAGAGAGTTGATAGATGTTAGGTATGTTCCTGACTTGAAGAGAAACTTGATCTCACTAGGGACTTTAGACCAGAATGGGTGTTCCATCAGGATCGACGGAGGAATTTTAAGAGTTTTGAGAGGTTCCATGGTGGTGATGAGAGGAGAAAAGTACAAAGGTGTTTATGTGCTTAAGGGTGAAGTCGTGAGTGGTTCTGCACTATTCTCTATAGATGATGAGAGTATGCAAACCAAGTTATGGCATCTTAGACTGGCACACTTAGGCGAGAGAAACCTAAAGGAGTTATATAGTCAAAAGGCGTTTGGTGAGGATAAGTTCCAGCCCTTGGAGTTTTGTGAGCATTGTGTACTAGGGAAAGCACATAGAGTGAGGTTCAGTACCGACGAGCATAAGACTAAGGGGACTCTTGACTACATACACTTGGATCTTTGGGGACCAGCTCAGACAGCTACTCGTGGTGGTGCTAGATATTTTTTCAGCTTGATTGATGACTATTCGAGGAAGCTGTGGGTCTATGTGTTGAAGAGCAAGGATCAAGTATTTGATGTGTTCAAGACTTGGAAGGCTCTTGTTGAGAATCAAACTGGCAAAAGAGTGAAGAGGTTGAGAACTGACAACGGCCTCGAGTTTTGCAACAGAGAGTTTGATGGGTTTTTGTGCCAAGCATGGGATTGCAAGGCACAGAACAGTAAGATCAACACCGCAGCAGAATGGGGTAGCTGAGAGGATGAACAGGACCCTACTTGAAAGAGTTAGATGCATGCTTACCAATGCGAAGATGTCTAAGACATTCTGGGGAGAAGCTGTAGTGACTGCTGCTTACTTGATAAACATAAGTCCCTCCTCATCAATTGACTTCAACACGCCAGAAGAGAAATGGTCTGAAAATCCTCCAAAGTATGACCATCTTAGAATATTTGGTTGCCCTGCCTTTGTATATGTTAAGGAGGGGAAGTTGGAACCTAGAGCTATCAAAGGGGTATTTATAGGATATCCTAAAGGAGTAAAAGGATACAAGGTGTGGTGTAAAGACTTAACACCACCAAGGAGTATCATAAGCCATGATGTGACGTTCGATGAGATGACGATGTTGAAAACCTCCCAAGTAGATGAGAAAGAAGAACCTGTGACCAAGGAAAACTCAGCACCCGAGTTAATAGAAGTTAAAGTAGCGCCTGAAAACGGATTTGATATGCCCCCAAATCAACATTTCAACAAGGAAATCCTTGAAGATGAACCAAGAACACCGACGTGTTCCTCCAAGTCCACCCAAAAGAAGACTAGAACTCTTGAGTTGGAACTTGAAGAGTACCAGCTTGCTAGAGACAGGTTAAGAAGAACGATTAACCCACCAGTCAGGTATGCACAAGTAGACTTAGTTGCTCATGCTTTTAATTCTGCTTACACTCTTGAGTATGATGAGCCTAGGACATATGGTGAGGCTATGAAGAGTGAAAACAAGAAAGAATGGCAGCAGGCCATGAAAGAAGAAATTTGTTCTCTTAGGAAGAACAATATCTGGAAGTTGGTGGAGAGACCTCAAAAAAATGAGGGGATACCGGGGATTGAGCCTACGAGATTTAAGGCTAGGTTAGTAGCACAAGGTTTTACTCAGAGAGAGGGAGTCGATTTTCATGAGATATTCTCTCCAGTTGTCAAGCATACATCTATTAGGATTTTGTTAGCTATTTGTGCAAACTTTGATTTACCTCTAGAGCAGATGGATGTAAAGACAGCTTTTCTATATGGAGAGCTTGAAGAAATAATATACATGGCATAGCCGCAAGGGTTCGAGGAGCCCGATAAAGAAGATCATGCTTGTTTGCTAAAGAAGTTATTATACGGGTTAAAGCAATCACCTAAACAATGGTATAGGAGATTTGATGAGTTTATGATGGCTTGTGGCTTTAGTAGAAGCAAGTATGATGGATGCGTGTACTTCAAGAATATGAGTTGTGGGATGATGTATTTGCTTCTATACGTCGATGATATGTTGATCGCATGCAAGAATATGAAAGAAATACAAAAGCTCAAGAAGCAGTTAAGTGGTGAGTTTAAAATGAAGGATTTGGGAGCAGCGAAGAGAATTTTAGGTATGGACATTGTGAGAGAAAGAAGAGATGTTATCTTCTTGTCCTAACAACGATATATAGTCAAAATTCTGGAGAAGTTCGGTATGTCAAACGCGAAGGCTGTCTCTACTCCTTTGGCCATGCATTTCAGACTGTCAGCAGCACAGTCGCCGACATCCGAGGATGAGAAACTGCAGATGAGCAAAGTACCGTATGCAAGTGCTGTGGGGAGCATCATGTATGCAATGGTTTGCACAAGACCAGACATAGCACAGGCTGTGAGTGTGGTGAGTAGATACATGGCGAATCCGAGTAAAGATCACTAGCTTGCAGTAAAGTGGATTCTGAGATATCTCAAGGGAACGTCGAATCATGGGTTGGTGTATAAGAGGGACGAGGACAACAATGAAATGGTAAGAAGGTATGTAGACTCAGATTATGCAGGTGATCTTGACAAGAGAAGATCGTTGACGGGCTACGTATTCACAGTGTTTGGGTGTAGTGTGTGTTGGAGATCAGTTCTACAACATGTGGTTGCACTTTCTACCACAGAGGCAGAGTACATAGCTGTTGGTGAAGCTATAAAGGAGGCCGTGTGGTTAAAAGACATATGCACGGAGATATTGGCTCGTAAAGATGTAAACACTAGTGTATACTGTGACAGTCAGAGTGCCATACACCTAAACAAGCATCAAGTGTTCCACGAGAGGTCGAAACATATTGATGTGAGGCTCCATTACATTCGTGAGATTGTCCAAAGTGGTAAGTTAGTTTGACAAAGATAGCGTCATCTAAAACCCTGCTGATATGTTGACTAAGCCACTGCCCTCGGTTAAGTTCGTCCTATGCAAGGACTTAACCGGAGTCACTACTTTGTGAGGGTGACCGAAGATGCAGAAATGAGAGATCGATTTACTTTGTGAATGATTTTGAATCAAGGAGGGGATTTATGAGAATATTGATTAAAAATCATTGGAATATGATTTAGGGATCAAGCCAAGTGTGTAGGGTGTACACCAATCGAAGACGGACGCGAAAGGAGGCAAAAAACGAGAAGGCGCACCATGCGACTAGCGCCTCGGCGACCAGGAGTGGGCGCCGCAGCGCCAGAACAGAACACTCAGCGCCGCAGCGCCAGGAAGCCAGCGTCGCAGCGCTCAGCAGAAGCACTCCAGCGCTGCAGCGCTGGACGCGGGAACAGTATCCTGAAATTAGGAAACTTCCTAATTTCATCTCCCACTTGCTTTAGGACTCCCTAATACGATTCCCACACGTATAGGGAATACCTAGGACGTCCCAAGGCCTATATAAAGGCTATCAATTAGCTTATAAACACATCTTGACAATCTTTGTGATCAAGTTAGTGAGATCTTTGTGATCTTAGAGAGATCTTGGTGATCAACAATAATCTTAGTAATTATTATTAGTGGTTCTTTGTGAGAGAAAATCCCTAGAGAGTAAGAGAGAGTTTTCTTTGTGATCTTTCTTGTAATAGGCATACTTTGTAGTTGTCTTGTGATTCATAATAAGAGAAGAGTGTGATCTTGATCCGCTGTGAACGTAGGCAAGTTGCTGAACTACGTAATTCTTTGTGTATTCTTCTTTTACTCTTTCTCTATTTTATTTCTTAATAATTTATTCTGCATTATTATATTACTTAGGTGAATTGTTTAACTTATTTGTGTGCTTCCACTTCAACATATATATATATATATATAAATCATAAAATATACATCAGAGAAAAAAAATTAAGTGATTTTCATGTGCTAATTAAATTCTTTTTCAAACATACTAATCAATAGAAGAAGAATCAAAGTAGATGCAATTATTTATTTAAGAAATTTAATCTGTGTCTTTTTATAGGGATATAGAGAGGAAGGAATTTTAAGGATGGGGCAGGGCATATTAATTTTAGGTTTAATTAAAATTATTTAAGCAATGTATTATCATAAAATCTTTTTTTTTTAATGTATAAGACCTTGTTAAATTTGTAATTATAGTTGTCCGGTGAATTATAAATCTAAATGTTTTGAAAGATGTGAAGAGCTTAGTGTCACAATTTTACGTTAAAAGAAAATAGGTAAATTTAAGGTTTATGAGTTAATAGATAATATTATCTAATAAATTTATTTATTTAATTAAAAATAAACATTCAATCCGTGATAAATAGTATTAGAAATATACTCAAATCATCTTTTTGCATGTGAGCCTTTACAACTGGTGCCTTAAACATAATTATTATGAAAATGGATATACAAACTAGGTTGCCTCATGTAAAATGGGCAAATATGACGAGATTATTACATAATTAATTGAAAGAGAATACTTCAATCTCCCGTAGAAAAAAATTAAATTAATCTTTGATTCATATAAATAAGAAGGTAATATTATTTAATAAGTTAAACTTTTTAAAATAAAGACAATGTTTTTGACACGAGATATTAAACTGAACAAAAATATTTATATTAAATAAATTTTTCTTTACAAAGTTACTCTTAAAATTATAGACAAACTCAAACACCTACTCACAAATTATAAAAAAAAACTAAGACGGATAACTGTTTGAAGTTACTTATCAACTAATCAACAACTAACTAAAGTATTCGATTAACATTAATGAATGGTTGAAAGTTAGAATCAATTTGATCCAAAATGTCTAAAAACCTTATCATCTAAACCACTTATTCTATGCTACTAAAAATAAATAAATAATTGATCCCCAATTGAAATGGACCCCTAAGAATTATTATCCATGTGTCACCATTAATGAAAAAAAAATTACATTTATGGTTAGTTAATGAAATGTTAATTAAATTTACCTAGTCTCAACTAACTTTGGGCAGTTCTAGCCAACACAATAACAACATGACAACAACAAACAACCAGTCAATTTTTGGTGATTTAATTGGTTTATGGTATGCACGACACAAAGGAGAGAAATTATAGATTACATTTTTTTTAAAAGATCAATTAATTATTTGATACATTAAATTTTAATTAGATAAGAAATTCCTATCAATGTGTCTAATCACCTTATGATTATATCAGTAAATTAACATAGATCTTTATAAGTATTTCACTAGTTCAATAGACAATTAGAAAAGTTTCTAAAAGGGAAGTGGGTTTCAATTCAATGGAATGCTTTGTTGGTTCGGCTCAAGGGGTCCGATTTTTCAATTTAGTATGGAAGAGAGACGCTCTTTCTTGATCTTTCAAGGGGCATATTGTAATGTGAAGTTGGTAATACATGCTTGAGTCGATGATTAATCATCGTTCAATCCTTCTACAGATTTTGATCAGACTTCTTAAGATCTCTTCTATGCTGAGAATCATATGTGAATTCTCATTTTAATTAACCTTGATCCGTCATTGCTAAAAAATAGGGCCCTAACCTTATTAGCCCTCCAATTCTCAACCCCCACCTACACAAATAGAACATTGCTTAAGATAATCTTCTTAATTTCATCACATATCATTTATTTATGGATATAATTTATAGTACTATCTATTTGATTAATCCATAAATTTTTCCAAAGATACAATAGAGTTGGTAGCCTTTTTTTGTGACCACATAATAGGTCAACTTAATCGATATTTTGTTTTAATTTCTTCAATCTATTTTCTAACAAACCATTTTGTATAAGTGTATATTTAATTTCTGTTCATTACATTATCTTTTTCACTCAAGCACATCAAGTTTGAGAAAGATTTTAAAAAATTAGAAGCAAATTTTATTAGTAATTAACTTAAATGTTTCAACTCGAGAAACTAATTTTTTATTGGTTGAACCATTAACACTCGTTTTAATCATATATATAATCTTAAGTATTTTGTTTAATTTCTTTGACGACTTAATCATTTTTTTATTAAAAATTATTTGTATTATGTTAGATCTTACAAGGGATTCGTAAGGTTCATTATATCTGTTAGAAAAAATAAAATATAAAAGAAAAAGATAACAAAAATAATAAAGAGAAATTGTAAAATTTAAAAGATTACAATGTTACAGAGACAGCCTTTATATAAGCTTTAGGTTAACATAAATAAAAAAAATATAAATACATAAAAAGAAATTAAATATAACTTATTAATTATAAAATATATATGGTAGGTGATTAATATATTGATATTCTATATTTTTAATATCCCCTATCAAACTCAAGTAGAAGTTTGAATTTGAAAAAGAATATTTTTTATTGTAATGGTGGGCATTGAGAAAATGAATCACTTGCGGATGCAGACGCGTTGAATGAAACTTGAAATCAACCGTTGCGAGTGCAAGTATGTTGTCAACCACTGCAAGTGCAAACATGTTGATAAAGAAACAAAAAATCAACCGTTGCGAGTGCAAGTGCGCTGTCAACTACTGCGAGTGCAATCACATTGATAGAGAAAACTCAACTGCTGCGAGTGCAAGTGTGTTGAGAGATTATTCCACCAATTTATTTGAAAATTGCAAAAACAAAAAAGAAAAAAAAACCGATAAAAATAAAAAAATTACAAAATGGCCCAAAACTTAGATAAACTGTAAACTGTCCATATAACTTTAAAAAGTTTACAAAAAGACCCCTATTATAAATTGGATCACCGAAATTTCAAAAGGAGACCTGGGACTGATAGATCCAGCGGAGGGGAGTTGAATGGAGCCGGCGGTGAGAAGTAACTCGTCGAAAAACGGCGGAGATCTAAGGTGGACGGTGGCGGATGGCAGTTCTGTTAAGTGGAGCATGGGGAAGCGTGCGGCTTCAGATCGACAAGATTTCTGTGCCGTTGGAATCGTCGGTTGATTCTGAGTGCAGCTGCCTGGGCGGTGCAGGCTAATGCGCCGAAAATCAGTCGAAATCTAAGGAGAACAGTAACGCTGGTAGTGAAGTTCCGGCGGCGCGTCCGGCGGTTTTTGACCTCAGATTGGCGCGTCGTCGGCGGCACTGAATGGCCGGTGATGGGGGATTCGTTTGGTGTGGGTGGTGTCAGGCACGTCACCGTAGAAGGGCTGGGATCTGAAGTGATAGTGGCCGGTGACAGTGGTGTTCCAGCGGCGCGTCCGGAGGTTACCGACATCGGATCGGCGTGTCATCGACGGTGTTAAAACGGCTGGAGGATTCTGAGTAATTGGAGATGGGCGGTGACTAAGACGGCAAGATTTCGGAATTTTTCGGCTACTTTTTGAAAAACTCCGGTAAATTCCCTCGTGTTTTTAAAAAAAAATTCGACAAATATCTAGCTAAACAAAATGACAGTGAAAAAATCAAAATTCTGATACCATGTTAGAAAAGATAAAATATAAAAGAAAAAAATAACAAAAATAATATAAAAAAACTGTAAAACTTGAAAGACTACATTATTATTATAATATTGTGTATTACAATGTTACAAAGACAGCTTTTATATAGATTTTAAGTTAACATAAATAAAAAAATATAAATACATAAAAAAAAATTAAATATAACTTATTAATTATAAAATATATATGATAGATGATTAATATATTAATATTCTATATCTTTAATAATATCATAATTTATTAAAAAATTATCAGTTTAGTTTTTGAAATTTTATTGAATTACTCAATTAGCTTTTATATTTTTTAAATGTCTCAAATTTGTACTTAGTATTAACAAAAACAATAACGTTTAAAGTGTACATTTTGATAGTAAAAAAATAATCAGATGTCTAACCATTATAAATAATCTTATATTTAATCAAATATATTTTATTGTCCTAAAAAATGCACTTAATAATTAAGATGTTATTTTTTAATGACATAGACTAATTAAAGTATTTAAAAAAATGTAAAAACTGGCTAAATAACTGAGCTAAACTTCAAAAGCTAAATTAGCATTTTCTCCAAGTTTTTGTTCTAGCTAATAAAATCTTTTTTGTTCTCTAGATATTTAACCCCCCCAAAAACAAATATGTGTTGGACTTGTTGAGAATAATTCTGATCTAATCTATAACCTATTAGAAGTAGAAGGGATTTTAGTGAAATCCTCACAGACAGAAAAAAAAAAAATACAGTAAATTTGATAATGATCTAAGTGACAGTTGCTTCTTTAGCCTGAACCAAAAATCCCTTAGATATGATGCAAATAAATAAAAGAAATTATTTTCGAGAAGCAGAAGCCAAAATACGCTTTCGGCAGAAGTTGTTAATTTGTAAACAGAGTTAGTGGGTTTTTGCTTTTTCTATTTGTAGTTGTATGATGGCTGCTGCTGCTTCATAAGTTTGTTTCTTCTCCCATGCGTCCACATACTTCAAAAAAAAAAACTTATTTAAAAAAAAATCACTTTAATCATTTCTTTCGTATTTATTTTTTAGTAGTTGACAAATATTTTAATTTTACGTGTCCCTCATTTTCCCCAAGTTTGGCACTTTTCAATTCCGATCATTTTGCTTTTATTTTATTTGTAGAGATTCGATAAATCTTCCCAAACCCTAATTTCCTCAAGACAGAATATTAAAAGAACTAAAGTAAGTTGCTCATGAACTTGCTAGGATGGCTTTGGTTTCTGTTTCAGATTTGGTTTGGCATATTTCGGTGCCTAGCATGATTTCAAATCTTATAGTGGAGGATTTTTCTCCTCCGGATCTTGTTTGAGTAATGCATTATATATTCTTGTTTTTCTTTTTAAAAAAAAAGAACTAAAATAAAATAAAACATACCAAATCTCATGTACAATAGCATCGTCTATATATAAAGTTGGGATATAAAATTTTATTCTTAACCGGCATGACATTTACAAAGAATAGTCATATTTTGTAGAAATTTTGACTTTTATTTTTTAATAATTAATATGGTAATTTTAAAATAACAATTAATTAATAAGTAATGCTATGCACACAATAACTTGGTCTAATGACTCAATATGCATTAATCCTCAGCCGTTGTCTGGAGGTTTAATTTTAGCAAATATTAAGATAATAATAGTAATAATAATGTCTTTCTTTACTAATGTTGTGAGAGTTGTACTCTTTTTTTTTTGGGAGTAAATATTTTGAGCATGCTTTAGTATATTTATATTCAAGAGTTGTTTCAACAGTTGAATAATTATAGTATTAACACTGTAAATAAATAAAAATAAGTAGCACATCCAACTCAGATAAATTTAGCATACATATTTTATTATCTCTATTATACATACATACATATATATATATATATATATAACACTGCAAAAATGTAATTCTTAGTGAAAATTAAATGCAATAATATTGTTGAATTTAACTTATTTGCTAACAACTCACTGAAAATACATGTTGAAGGTGATGATGATTTATTCATTTGAGCTGTTTTTGAGTAGGATGCATGTTGCCATTTGTCAATAGTTATAAATATTGGCAAATTGCATACCTTCTTCTTCTTCTTTTTTTTTAAAAAAAAACTAAGCTCTATTTAAATAATTTTAGCTGTCTAAATCATGGAAAATGTAAATAAAATTTATATGAATTTCTTTTTTTTTTTTCAGGAAAACAAAAATGTTGAAGTGTAATACCACAAGATTGCGAAGGACTATGAAATTGAAATCACCATAATTCTAGTCAGTTATTAAGAGATTACTATGCTAAGAGTTTGATTAGTTAGGATTGCAAATATCCAATCAAATATGCAAAAATTAAGAAAATGAAGTATATAAGATAGATATAAAAGAACCCACATTTAATCCAAACCAACCCTTCTTTTGTATTTTTATATTATACACAAAAAATGATAATGATATATAATTTTTTTTTTTAAACATACTATAAACTAAAGAGGGGGTGTTCAAACCCCGACCATTAGGTTTTTGGCAAGCACCCGAGGCGCATAATAATGATATATAATAAAAATACTTATATTAATAGTTTAGTAATAAAATACTGATAATACATTATTACTTCCACTTTGATTAAGGTTCTGAATTCAAATTGTCTCCCCATCTCAAAAAATATATATAATAATAAAAATGGTTTTGTAAATTGAAGGTACAATTACAATCTAATTATATACTTTTCTTAATAATTTTTTTAAAAAGGGCAACTACTCTTTAAAATATTGAATAAGACAACACACACCACACCATTAATATATAATCTTATAATTGTTTTATTTTTATTTTTTTTTTTAAAAGCCTAAACAAAACAAAAGAGATACACAGAATCATCACCTTTACAAATAAGCAATTCCAATCGTTGACCGTTGACCTCCCGCGTGATTTCATACCCTCAATTCCCTCCGTTTTTATATTTCTTCACCACCACCACCCCCCCGTTCCCTTTCTGCCACTTCTGGCGTTCCCCTCAACAATCTATTTTCATGTGGTAATATCGTAATAGTTGGACACTTGGCGGCCTTAATTGGTCATTTCCTATCTGGTCTTAAATAATAGGAGGAACAACAACGACAAACATAATAATGCGCCAGAAACCAGTCTCACACTCACTTCGCCGCGTGGAGATACGGGAAAGGGAAGGAATAAACTCATTGGACCCCCTATAGTTTCTCCAAATATCAAATGAGAGGAGAAGACTAAACTTATTTCTTAGAACCCTCATGACATACATTAATCGGTGTTTAAGATTTAAAAAAAAAACAATTCTAGATAATAAAAGGACACAATAATAATAATTTCTTAATCTTTTCGATTGCTCTATGTTCTCACCTATCACTCGAGATTTCGAGAAAGAATAAATATTCTTTCTCCATTAATAGATAATTTAAAACATATTTAAAACTGTTGTATTTTTATTTAACTTTAACTATTGAAGGGTAAAAATGTAATATGATTATAAAAATAAATTATATTTCAAACACGTGGTACAATCTTAATCATTCACTATTTTTTGAATATATGACACAATTTTATCCATTAATTTAATTTAATATAAATTTAAAATATATACTTTAATAAAAGGACACGTGAGACAATGTAATTAGTTACGTTAGACACGTGTCAGCATATAATTAATTTATATTTTTATTAAATAATTTTTAAAAAAATTTAAATTAAACAAAATTTAAAAATAGAATCAAAGTGTTGTCGAAAAAGGCAGGCGACCGGCCATTGGTCGCCGTTTTCTAGCGACATTCCGACAAAAAAAAAAGATCAAACTTACATTATTGGACTCTATTTTTCTTAATTTACATAATGATATGGTCATTTTTAATATAAAAAAGACAAAAAAAAAAGGGTCAAAGTGGATGGAAAGGGGTTGTTGCCACTAGCTGTAAGCAAAAGAAGGGGTAGTACAAGTTATCGCCTCCTCTTTTGGCGGCGACCGCCACCACTCTTTACCCATTTTGACAGATTTTAGGCCTTTTTTTTAATTAAAAATGACCACCATTGTGTAAATCAGAAAAAATAGAGTTCAGTGATATAAATTTTAAAATTTTTTACTACCCCAATATCGCCAAAAAATTACAGTCGGTTACCATTTTTTGGTGATAGTGTAATTGTTTTAAATTAATTTATTAATAATTAACTAATAATATAGTGACAGGTGTTTAAATTATATGATAACACGTGTTCATCCCACATTTTTTTCAAAGTCTATTAATTATGAGAATAAAATAGTAAATGATTATTAAGAATTAATTTTTCATCCAAATAAACATCAAAAAGTGATGAATTATAGCAAAATTGAGTATTTAAAATTACTTTAAAATAAAAGTGTCTATTAACTCATAATATTGGGGTGCATATAAACTTTACCCTTACTCTTATTTAAAACTTTTGTAGTTATATGAGATTTTGACAAAAGTAGAAGTCCTTAGCTACAAATGGACATGCTGCTGAAAACAACGCGGCACTGAAGTGCGTGAAAGTGCGAATTGATTGTGGAAGAGGGGGTTGGATGGCTTTTTGTGTATATAATTCATCTCTGTATTATGAAATGGTCTTTCCGTTCTTTTCATTTCCTCTTTATACAACTTTTGCTTTTTCTCTTCAATTTCCTCCCATTCCTCTTATCTATTAACCTAATCATCTCCTTTTTTTTTGCCCCTTTGATCACAATTTCACAAACCCAGAATAGTTTCATCCTCAAAAAACCTAAAAGAGACACCAAGGGAAGAAGAAGAAGAAGAAGAAGAAAAAACCCTTGAAACTCAAGTGGGTCTTTGTCACATATCTCTATTATTATTATAGATCAATTAATATTTTGATCAATTTTGCCACCAAGGTCCCCTCAGCTTAGCTATCTCTCCTATAAGCTTTGTCAATTGTCACCCTATTAACCCCCCATAAAAATATATATACCACAGTTTTTTTTTTTTTTTTGGGTCTTTGTTGGCTGACTTTTCATTGAGAGACCAAATAAAGAGAGAAACAAACATATCAAGCTAAAAGGAGAGAAGCTAGTTAAGCAATATTTCAGACTTTTTTTGTTTGTTTGTTTTGTGTGTGAAGAAGAAGAAGAAGAAGAGGGAGAAGAGATTATCATGATGACTCCAGCAGCAGCAAATATGGCGGCGGCAGCAGCAGGAGGTCAGTTTGGTGACACAACTTACACAAAAGTGTTTGTTGGAGGATTGGCTTGGGAGACTCAGAAGGAGACTATGCAAAAGTACTTTGAGCAATTTGGTGAGATCTTGGAAGCTGTTGTCATCACTGATAAGGCTACCGGCAGATCCAAAGGCTATGGATTTGTAATGCTCCCTCTAAGCTAGCTACCTCTTCAATTTTAATTTTTTCTTCATTCTCCATTATTTCATTTTAATTCTCACCATCACATTTCATTTTCTCTTTTTCATGTAAAATAACTATATATGTTTTGGTCCATGTTTACATATGCATGGTGATCGATCTTTGATTTTCTTGTGACTAGATCTTGATCCAAATGAAAGATCTAGACAAGAGTTTGTTTCACAAAAATGAAAGCTTTGTAATATTTTATGTAATTTTGTTTGTGTTTATAATTTAGGTAACTTTTAAAGAACCTGAAGCCGCCATGAAAGCCTGTGTTGATGCAGCTCCTGTGATAGATGGAAGAAGGGCTAATTGCAATCTTGCTTGTTTAGGAGTTCAGAGATCCAAACCTTCAACACCAAAGCATGGTAATTAATTAACTTTTTTTTCTTTTATTTTCTATTTTTGGTTGAATTTTTTTTTAATAAAAATGAAGATAGGGTTTTGATATATCATTAGATCCAGAAAAAGTTTCACGAAATCCAACATTCTTTTCATGCTTAATTAGTGGTTATGGATATTCCAAATCATCTTCTTACATTATTAGTTGTTTTTTTTAAAAAAAATTAATCATCATTTGATGAGCGGTATGTTAAATTATTAATACCCAAAAAACAGT